>JAXDDX010000032.1:2357500-2740000 GCA_034670405.1 Hoplostethus atlanticus
TCTTCTTGGAGATACTGAATGACAAACTTTAGGTAGTTGGGTATTTCTTTCCCCATAAAAATGAATATAAAACATTTTTGAATAGATCTCTTGTGTATTGTGTTATATTAGGAGTTTGATGATCAAAGGTTTCCATCAAATGAGCCTGATACTAAAAACACTAAAAAACCCTTGCGTTTCTGGGTCCACTTTGCTATTTGGTATTTTTCTTATGTCGTGGATTACTGGCTAAACGTAGCCGATGTGACATCACATTGAGATATTTCCAGCAGCTAAAACGTCAACGGTAAACGTCAGGTTTTGGTGTCAGCCCCTCGGAATCAAAGAGCAAGGGCTTCTTTCTAGACCAACGTTGAACAATTATACAGGGAGAAATCCATCGTAGAAGAGGAAGAGACATCAATTTCTCCATCGACAGTCGCCAAGATAGACCAGAATGCAAAGTTTGCTGTCACTATTGTTCTCTCCGACTACACGTAAAACCCACAGCTGAATGCAACAAGTTCACACCCGTTCTCACAGGGTTGTCAAGGCATTCTGGGAAATGTAGGAAATCATTACCTGAAGTAGAAGTAGACGAGGCAGGTTGACGGAAAGTGTATACACCAAAAAAGTAAATTACAACACTTCATCACAAAATAACATGTAAGCGTATCCAAAGGTGGGTAGTTTTTTTATTTTTATTTAGTCTCCATCATTGGTGCTCAGCGCTCATTGCTGTGGTGTTCCTCACTGTGGTGTTCCTCACTGTGGTGTTCCTCACTGTGGTGTTCCTCACTGTGGTGTTCCTCACTGTGGTGTTCCTCACTGCTCTTCCCAGAGATCACCTGTCAATCAAACAGTGTGTTCAGTACTGTGACGTCTTTGTCCTTGCATTTTCTGTTGATGGAGTTTAAGTTTCTGTAGGTGTAGGTTTTCTTTGTCTGTTCAGCCATGGTGGCTATCGCTGCTAATGCTAACGGCCCAGTTCTTCTTCTATTGATTAAAAAAATCAATGCTACTGGAAACATAAAACGCATCACTTCCTGTGCGCCAAAGAATTTCTCCCGGAAAATACCTACCAGACACTGCAGTAGTAGTGGGGGCACAGAACCAAACAAAAAATAATACATTTGATGTTCACATAGATCATATGATAACCAGGAGCCGACCGTGCCTATTATAGCTGGGCAAGTCAAAACCGTGAAAAAACTGAGATAGCAGTGCAGTAGTGCACGTAACCCCTGTGTCACAGGCCAATGCATTTGAGATACGGTGCACAAAAGCCAACTGATGCATGTACATTACCAGCTGACCACATTACCCACAACGCTATGTAGCCACACAAAAGATGTAACACTACCTCCTAGCTAAGCACTCCTTACACACCCACAATATCAGTCATGTTATTGAGCTTGAAGATGAGATTGTCATCAATAATTATTGTTGTACAATACAATGATACACAAACAAATGATCAACTTTTATCATGTCAGTAGCCTATTACAGCCATACCAGCCCACGTGTAATGTTCGTGCTCGGCCAATGAACCAATGAGTGAACAGAAGAATGCGTACTCAGCCATTGCTTTCAAAGACAAAATCAAGCGCGAAGCCGTTCCGTTCCGTTCCGTTTCTTTTTCTTGGATAAACAACAAGCAAGCAGTACTGAGGAACAAGGTTACAATTTTATCTCCGCTTTTGCAGCAAATGAAAAAAAACACATCAAATACTGTGCAGCAACGTTTCTCTCACACTTATCAGTTTTCAAGTAAACGGATGGCTTGCTGCTGGAGACCCTTCGAACGGAATGGCTTCGCGCTTGATTTTGGCTTTGAAAGCAATGGCTGAGTACGCATTCTGCTGTTCACTCATTGGTTCATTGGCCGAGCACGTTACACGTGGGCTGGTATGGCTGTAATAGGCTACTGACATGCTGGTAGACGAGAGTTAAGAAAAATTTTGATTGACAACCTAAGAATCTATCAAGTACCAGATCAAATTGGGGGCACCCATGGTAGCCAATCAATTCAGTGGGGGCAGGTGCCACCCCTGGCCACCACGTAGACACGCCCCTGCTATTGTCTTATATGAATCAGTGATAGAGAGTAGCAAAATGGACATTTACTTATTTTAAAATGTTGTTGATTGTTACTTTAATGTTATTTATGTTAGTCCATCAGCTCTACGGAAGATCTGTTGCATTTCAAACACATTTTGGTAAAAAATGAGAGTGAAATGTTTAGACTCACCTCCCATTGCAATAGATAAAGCATAATGTATTATGTCACAGACAATGCTTGGTTAGGGTTAGATAGTATACATGCGGTACAAAAGGTACAACACCGTGTCCTTTTTCTAAGAGTGTACTAAGATGCCGTCATAACCTAGGAGCGTTTATTGGAGACAACACAATCAATAAAACATCAATAAAACATTAAATCACACGACATATCAATCAGACTGTTTCTTGGATATAAGACCAGTCTCTTATTTTTTGCAGTTCCATGATAATCTGCATCCTCCCATGTGAATGGTGGGATGAGTCATTTTTCAATTACCTTAATTGACTTTTACACCTTTTACACATATTAATGATGAAGTTGTAAAATATGGCTCAAGAGGGAAGATGTAATGTCAATACAGTGCAAAAATCTCCATCTTATCCACTCATTTAAGCCTAGAAACTCCAAGCCGTGGCCAAGCCTGTTTTGAATTTCAGAATTGAAATTTTCTGTTTTGAAAATGTCCCTCCATGACTTTTCCAAGACCTACTTTCAAAATCACGCAGAGGAAATGGGAGTTATAACTAAATTTATCCCCTTCAAAAAAACAACTTGATGGCGATGACTTAGACCCCCCAAATCCACTGGCCTGTTTATTCTTAACATCTTAACATCATTTTCTTAACACAAGAGAAAGAACTCTGTCAATGGGGTGAGATCATTTCACTTGTTTCCAATACAAATCAAAATTTGCTCCAAGAATTTTCTTGAATCAAGTGTCATTTCCTTGTTTCTAGTGGCTTGATCTGCTTTTTTCAAGAATCTATCTATCTATCTATCTATCTATCTATCTATCTATCTTTATTCTGCCTGATTTCAGGAAAATTCTTGAAACAAGTGAAACTGCATAAAACTACATAGAATTACCTCAACCATATTGGCAGAATATTTCACTCATTATAACAAAAAAATCATATTTTCTGAATGTAAGCCAGAATGACCTGTCAATGTGGACATTTTTGCAGGGTATGATTTACATTAGGTAATACATCCAGACTGAGCAGGACAATACACCAATATAGACTTTGCCTTGATTGAGCCTGAGGTAAAGAAACCCAAAAACGGATAGGTCTAAGTTGAACTTTGCAAGAGTGCAAAACTGTGTGTAGGTCTAAGAGGGATAGAAACAGGAAACGACCTCCCTCCTCCTCCTCGTCTTCCACCCCCATCCCTCCTCCCTCCTACCCCTCCTCCTCCTCCTCCTCCATCCCTCCTCCTCCACCCCACGCTATAGCAGCGAACTAGGCAGGCCAACTTGCAGAGTGCAGCTCAGCCTCGACAGCGGCTGCTTCCCACTGGGGGTCTCCGAGAGCATCGCACTCCCATGTGCGCTGCTGTGCCGCTGGATGTTGAAATTGCGCCGCGCGCCTCGCCAGGAGCCACCATGTCCAACCCGACCCAAGACCCGTTCTACTCGTCCCCGTTCGGACCCTTCTACAGGAGACACTCGCCCTACATGGTCCAGCCCGAGTATCGGATCTACGAGATGAACAAGCGGCTGCAGGCGCGCACGGAGGTGAGCTGACCAAAAATACGCGACGGTCCCGTTAGGTCGGGGTACCGGGGGCAGTTGTTTCTGGAGTTAAAGGGTCTGGACAGAGGCGTGAGAAGGTCCCGCAATTTGGAGATATGGATGTGATGCCCAGGTGCCAAACATTCCTGAGGTGAAAGTAAACAGGCTTTAGTGTATGCGCTGCAAAACAACAGCTCAATAAGTCATCCAGTCTCTGTGGAGTCTTAAAATCTTCTTTTACAGGTGAAAAAAATCTGCCCTTAGGGGTGAGATGATTTCACGTGTTTCCAATGGAGATGAACTTGTTTCTTAAATTAAGTGGCAGCGTTTTGACATTAGTGGAGGGATCCGCCTTATTCTGCCTTATTTCAAGATATTGTCAGTTGTTTCAAGAAAACTCAAATCAGGTGAAACGGCATCTGAACAAGTGAACTACAGTACGTTGTGATTTCTGAGACAATATGAGGTTATTAAATCTATAACCTAGCCTAGTCTGAAAGAGGCATCAAGTATTAAAAGTCTAACTTGGCTCTGAACTCTTTTCATGTGCACTGGGTTCGTTTGCATGGAGCCTAGTTTTTACATGTATTTGCATGCTGTATTTGGGTAGTTTGACATATCAACATGTCAAACAAGATTAACAAAGAATGGAAAAAACAAAAGAGAGGCTCCCTTCTTTGGACCCGGGTACAGGCTGAGTTTCTGCTGTAAGCCAGGACAACAAAATAATGCATATCATGCTTTATGATTCATCATTTTGTCTAGACTAAGATTACGTGGAAGATATTAGTGTCCTCAGTGAAAGTCACCCTCTCTCTGTTTGCACAATTGAATGGGTAATATAATTGCATCAGGTAAATTAATTGCATTACCGAAATGGGATGCTTCAAGTAGTTGGCTGCCGAGAGAGTCGGGGGCACACAGTGTCATTCAAACTGAACCTTTGGTGATCCCACAGTGAATTACAGCAGGCATCTGTCTTCAACATCTGTTCACTGATCACTAATGTGCAAATCTGCAGATACAAAGTTCACTGAACATGTTGAGTTCTAGTCGCGAGCGTCTCTGGAGTGTGAAGGATAGAAAATGCAACTTTTAATGCAACTTAATTGGTGAATCATAAATATTTATTGTTTTTGATTAACTATAGGTGTCCAGGGTTTATGTGCTTCTTCAGGATTTAGGGTTCGGGTTCGATTCCCACTGAGGCATCATAAAATGAAATGCACTGTGAGCTCTGGGGCGCTATGGGATAAAAGCATGTTACTGTTAAATATTAGCAGCTATTTAAATCTTATCTTAAAACGTACACCAGTCAGACTCCAGCTCAAGTTTCTGCAGCAGCTGGCAGATGCTGACTTTCCTGAGGAGGAGTTGCAACTTTAAGAAGACCGGGGCAATGTTGCTGAGATGCAACGGCTCGGTCAGATGCATTATTCATATGGAGTGGTCCAAGCCCCAGTGGGCCTCAACTCCCGTACCACACATACCCAGTTGCCAAGTGCATTCACACACACAAACACACATGCATACACACACAAACACCCAGAAAAACATGCACGCTTGCATCCACACACAAATTGCACACACACACACACACACACACACACACACACGTACGCATGTGTTCCGTGCTGCCATTTGTGTGTACAGGCACATGCAGGAGCAAGCAAACGTACTGTACAGTGCGACTGACAACACACATGGATGAGTTGCATGATATGTGAGTACAGCTCTTCAGTCCGACCACAGGCAGACACACACACACACACACACACACTAGGCCTGGACGGCATCAGTAATAACCATTACCTTCATCTCCTCAGACGAAAGTGGATGTTGTAATTAGTGTTTCGTTCCTGTTTGTGTCCGTGGCATGTTCACTCTCCTCAGTATCCTTGTCTTACCTTGGTAGCGAGAGTGCATGATGCGTCTTCTCTTTAGCTACGTGGTTTATTGTTTGATTAAAATGCAGGTGGTGAATATAATGAGGAAGAAGTCGTATCTTATCGCAGGAACTAAACGCCTTGAGTTTTCCCATTTTGTTTTCATCCAGATGTGACATACAGGCAGTTCAGGCTTTTAACCAAATTATATAGTAATTATGCCCCAGAATGCAAAATTGTTGCCGCCAAATTACACCACGCTATATTGGATGTGTATGAAAAATGTATGATGCCAAAAAACACTATAATAGAGAACTCCTTTAACAATGCTATATTATGTCTTTGTCTGGTTTCACTTACCGAAGACACTGAGGGAAACTGTAAAAACAGTGGAAGTCCTTCACGAGAGACACATGCTGAATCTGTTCCTGCAGAAGAAAGGTTAGCCTACCGGTCCCTTAATGATGATGTGTGCCTCAAGGGTCATTCCATTGGTTCTTTTATCACCGAGGCGCTGCTCAGTCCTGTTCCTATAGGAGGACTTTAAAATTCAGTGCACATTTGGAACGAGACTGTGTCAGTATCAGTGCAGGGTCAGGCCACTGTTGTTTCAAAACAGGAAGTTTGGAATGTAACTGGCAAAAAAAAAAAAATCTGGATTCCATTAAAAGAAAAAATCGCCGAAAATGTCCTCCTGGATAGTTTCTTGAATATTTCATCAGGGGTTTGCAGCCTAGCAGTTAGTTGTAGATCCATTTCCTGTTGTGTTTGATAGCTAAACTATTGGCAGTGAACTGATGTTTCATGAAAGTATCAGTGTGACAAACTTGATTTGGAATTTTGAAATGTAGTGAAATGCTAAATGGTTTTCTTTTATGGATAAGTTGAACAACAGCTAAGCCACATCAGAGGCAGCATGCGCTCGTATTGGATGTTTTTAAAATAAACAGAGAAAACACAAAGCATATTGAATTGATTCAAAGACGAGAGGACAGATAGTGCTTCTATTGGGTTCCGGCGTGTGTTGTTGTGTTGTTGTCATGAACATGCTATGCCATTTCATGCTAGCCATGAAATAAAGGCTCTTTTATTTTTGCCTGAAGAAGGCCTTGGAGTGCCTCCTTTGTTATATTACAAAATATGTCTAGGTTGAAAATAGCAATCATATCTATATCATCATAACCTACGTGGTCCAATACCGTGAAAGGATTGCCGGTGTTCAGGACAAGAATAGCTCTGAGCATACTTAACATTGTTTTTGTTGGCAGGCTGTGGAAGCAAAATGACTCACTGATTTGCATTCCCTCCTGAATAGGGAGCTGGCTAAGCCTCTGTGTGACACTACCTTTTGGAAAAGTGTCGCCGTGTTGAAGAAGTTGGCTAAAGTCACTGCCGTGGTAGAAATTCTTCCATTTGTCTTATCCGTGAGCATGCTTTTGCTTTTGCTTTTGCTTGGCTGGCAGTGCAACTGCCGATCACGCTGGCAGGCACAGGACTCAAGGATGTGACACTTGGAAGAGAGGAAGCGTTGCTCCTTGCCAACATAAATGACACCTATAGCAAAAGCTCTGAGCAGCTAGGCGGAATCACCCCTCTGGGAGTCGAAGAAAGTCTCTTTAGAATTAGATTAGGAGTTATTTTGCTTCTGGTGCGGTAAAAAACTTTAGTTCCAAATGGATGATGTTTCCAGTCCATGACCAATTATTAGCATCTCTCAAATCATTTTAGAAGAGAGAAGTTAACTTCTAAAGGAAAAGAATCCACCCTCAGCTATTCTTCCAGTAGTTATGTTAGTTTTGGTGTGCCCATATTCTCTCCACCTGCCTCATCTACATCTGCTTCATGTCTACATTCCCAGAATGCCTTTCAACAACCCCCAGAGAACGTGAACCTGTTGCATTCGGCTGTGGGTTATAGGTGGAGGTGGTGAGAGTGGTAGCGATAGCATAGTAAAAGCAAGAGAGCGAGAGTTTTTCCCGTTGAGAAAAAGTGAGAGTTGCACCCCTTGCTGACGTTTACCATTAGCATTCTGCTATCAGATAGCTATTGAGCTATTGTAGCTGGAAATATCTTGACATGATATCACCTACCTTTGGCCAGTTATCAGCAGGAATAAGAAAAATACACCACCAAACAACACAGTGGGCCCAGGAATACAAGGTACATTGTGAATAGCTGTTCCTTTAACAGTGTTAAAGTGTTTTATGGTGGATTTTAAACATAATGCTGACAGTCTGCATGTTCCCACTAACAACCTTTCTGCTCCTGGTGTGCACTCAGAAACAAGGAAGAATAAAACCTAACGATACAACAACTCCTACATGTTCATGTTGAATCAGCATTCACCCTTGAACTGATAACTGTGGCGCGGCTTAAACAGTACAGCTCCTACGACGACTCCGGGTCTGTTTCTGTCCTAACCTTATTACCTGCTCCATTCATACCTATTACCTGACTGGCTGTATTTCTGCACCGGGCTGCCTGCTATCCCATTACCGTCATTTTACAACAACGTGAACCCGCGGTGACCCGGCAATCTAAACAGGCTTTGATTTGGATTTGATGCTATGCATACGGTGTGACCGCGTTGTTTCTGTGCTGTCGCTCGGGGGGCACTGGCCCCGGCACGCAGAGACCGCTGCAATGATTTGTGGGGGAATTTGACACTTAAGCGAATGCAAATGAGGCGGCGGATTAACATTCAGAGGAGGAGCTTGGTCGACCTCAGTCGGCGTAGGGCCATTAGCATAGGAGGCATTAATATTCAGCGGGAGAGCGCGGGGACACAGCACAACGCTGTAAGTAAAACTACAACCGAGAGTCAGGAGAGGGTGGAAGGGTGGCAGGGGGAAAACAAAAGCATTTTAATGGAGGTGCAATAATAATATCCAATGGGCTCCATTGGAAACCGGGTCTAATGGTCACTCGCTCCTCGGTGGATTGACGTGTGATCAATAACACTGATTGGCAGACTAGTTCTCTGGACACTGGTGTCTGTCGCATGTGGTCGGTCTGGTTCTCGTTATTCCAACGGGCTCACGGACCCTCATCTCAGACGCTGCTGTAGACATGGAGGGATTGGAGTGTTCATTATGGCAGAATTCCCCCTTCCCTGTCAGGAGGCAGAGTGGATCTGCTCCCATCAGTAATATGTGTCAGATTGACATGAATAGGCTTATGATGTAGAGGTCAAGTTGGCACGGAGCTGAAGGTTTCACAGAGAGGGATTAAGCTGAGCCCAACACCGAGAACATCTCGAAAGAAAGTGAAAATCTGCATCAAAAGGAAGTTTTTAGGACTAGGCTCAACCTGAACTGCACAAAACGCCCGTCTTGGCAAGTCATTTCATTTTAAGTCATAATCAACACAAGATGTTTATGTAAAAACACCCCTGCTTTATTAGATTATTAGATTTATTTATTATTTAATTTTTTAATATTATTAAATCACAATCCCTCCTAATTGAGACTCAACTTTGCCTGATTTGCCCAAATGAAAGTCTGGCGTCGGGTGTGGACACTTCTCCGCCCCCGAGAGGTGACAAATTGAATCTTCAGAGTGAAATCCAAGCTGTCTCCTGAACAGCAGCGAGGCTCCGTCCAGAGAAAGCTGGACTCACCAACGTTAGATCTTTTCCTCTCTTGTCTCTTTGGTTTCCTTTGGTCCTTTGGCATCACAGAGCGGCCGGGTTGGAAGACATGAGCATGCTGTGTGCAGTTTACTGATTTCTGGGTATTGACGTTCAAACTGTTTTCAAACAGTTACCTTTCTCTGAGCGGTTGCCCAGTGCAGCTTTAAGATCTTATTTTTCTTTAGATCGGTAAAACTAATCTGCCACAGGATTGAGATAATTGTGTTTGTTTCAATACATTTCAGCCTGTTCCAAGAAGGGTTATGGTTTAAAGCTTACTGTGATATTGCTTGGTAACATTTTTTGCTGCGTATGTCTGTGAAACTGGCTAGTGTTAATTACCAGAAAGGTGTTGAACATCATCTTGACCTTATCTAAGTAGGAAGTCACGCTTCTTCCTTTACTATTCCAATTCTCCAAAAAATAACCTCATACTGAAAAGGCTTCAAAATTTAATTTCATTCACAAATTCAATAGCTATAGTAAAGCTGAAGAACGGGCTTCAAAAATAATCATTAAAAACATGTTGAGTACATGTTGTGCTCCATAGTCACAGTGCACTGTCTTCTTGTAAGTTGAGTTTTTTTTTTACTTTCATAATCAAGCCTCAGTGCTCCCACACACCAACCAGCATAATAGTGGAAAATAAGTCTGTCACTCACTTGGCCCGGGTCAGCCGGAGCAGCTCTTTCAATAACTTCAATACCAAAGAAAACCAAGACTGTCTGTGATGTCATAAAGACGCTCCAGCTCCAGACGTCTGACTGTGTGGATAAAATGAGGCTCCTACGTGGGAAACAAAACAGCTTCATATTAGCGTTGAAGCAGCCGTCTCTTTCATGTTCTAGCTTACAGAATAAAACTGCTAAAAGGTGAGTGGGCTGCCCGTTCTTATTTAAGAAAGAAAATGTCAGAAAATCGTGGTGATTACTGTCATAGTCACATTTTCCTCTTTTCCAGTTCGTTCCTTACGGAGGTGTTTGTCTGTGTGATCACTGGATAGAGACAAAAGGGACAATACAAAAAAATACAATATAATCGCATTCATTCTCGCATGTCCGGAGGTCGATCCTGCACAGTGGTTGACATATAACACACCCACTAGTTAACAGTATGGTTAGAGCACTGCTCGGTCTCTAATCACAGGTGACAGTAATGAATACAGTAATGAAAGTATCTTTCCCCTTTAGGTCCTTTTTTCCCTTTTCTAAAGTCTCAGTATAGCTGATTGTATTTGTCGCTTATCCATTTGGAATCTGCGTAACCTGATGTAGATATAGGATAATGTCATTTAATGAAATATATTCTTAAATTCATTAGAAAAGTATATAAAGTATAAGTATAAAAAGAGCTTAGCGTTCCCTTTATTGCTTTGTTATTAAAATATCAATAGAGCTTTAACATGTTGCCATTATGATGTCACAGTTCTAATTCTTACATGAGGAGTTTTGTTCCAAATGAGATATTAAAAGGAGCAACACCCACTCATATAAAATGATGGATAGCACATCATTTTTAATGGATAGTAGTTACCTTAACACATTTACATGCCGGATCCTCTATATTTTAGAGATATTGAAGGAAGAGCTTCACATAGGCCTAGTGATTATTTTTGAAATGGATCGACAATCTATATAGTGTTTAGGAAATGAACTCTTCACATGTATTTTGTGACACGGATGTACACAGTTGCTTTGGTCCAGTAATATCATCCATGGGATGCTCTGAGAGGATGTTCCCAGAAAATCATGCAGAAAAAAAAAAAGACTTCTGGTCAAACAATGAGCGTCAGTCAGGCCAGCAGGATGCCTGGACAATAGACCCACCTTTTTCCTGGCCCTTTCCCATGGTTCCTTCCAGGCTACAGTGGCGCTCAGATAACCGAGAGGACAGAGGGGGCTATAGTCTGTCTATGTCCTGTCCCTTTCTCCCCAAAGTGGTTAGAGAGTCCGTCCCATACCCGAAAGGTCACAGGTTCGGTCCCGTGTGTGTCTGTCAACAACCATGTGTCCTGTTGAAGTGTCCATGAGCAAGACACTGAGTCCCGACCTGCTCACTGTTTAAAGAAAAGATCCACCCTCAGATACTCCTACACATCAGTTACTTTTTTGGTGTGCTCAGTTTCCCTCAACCTGTCTACTTCTGCCTCGAGTTACTTTTCTACATTTCCCAGAATGCCTTTCAACAACCCCCAGAGAATGGGGGTTGTTCCTTTCAATCAAATGTGGGCGTATGGGCATATAAATAGCTTGAAAATGTGATCATTCAGCTGTGGGTTGTACGTGTCTATGGTCGCAGAGATGAGAGTCGCACCCCTTACATGTCATGTGGCTGCATTGCATTCTGGTCTATTGAGGTTACTGTACTTCTACGATGTTTTACTTAGCAGAAACATTTTCTGCAATCAAACTCCGTTGTAGCTGCGCTGGAAATATCTCAACGTGATAAAATGTCACTGGAATATGAAAAACACACTGGATCAACAATAGCTGTTCTATTTTAGTTTTAGGGTGGATTTTCGCTTTAAGTGATGAGAGGAAGTACATAAGAGTGTCAGTTAAATGCCCAAGACAGTAAATAGAGACATTCCTGTGGACCAGCCACTGCTCTGAGCTGGTTTCTGGGTGTTTCATCATTTTGCTGATCAGCCTTTTGATGCTACTGTGGTATACTAGTTTTTCTGTGAAGATGAACTTTGCTGAATAGTAACTAGTAAGTTACTGAATAGTGAAGCATATTGGACAGAAGAATATAATTGGCTAGGAATGTTTTTATTTTTTACTTTTATTTACCCACAGAAGACTCGCTGAGCTTGTCTGCTATGTTTTAGCAACACCCAGACTCAGTTCAGCCATTCCTACCAGGCAGCTGCCCAGTATAACCACAGTCCTCTACTGTTGGCTGAGCAATTCAAGGTTAAGCGCCTTGCTCAAGGGCGAGAGCATGTCTTGCTGCTCACCCAGATCTTCACAGCTGGGTTGCGGCCTTGTGGTTAGAGAGTCCTTCAACTGGAGGACCCATGTCCGTCCTGCTGAAGTGTCCTTGAGCAAGACATTGAATCCCTGCCAGCTCTCTATCCCTACAGCTGGCCTGTAGCTGACCCTGACGTCTGACCTCCCTGGACCCCCTTGAGGGAAGCAAGCAAAGCACATATTATTATTATTATTATTATTATTATTATTATTATTATTAACAATTCAATGATTCAACAGTTCATGTTCTCATTCATCAAGCTCATTTCTAATCCCTGTGAATCCCTCTCACCATCCTGCTTGTATGATATAAGCTCATAGGCCAGTGAATTGCATGGTCCTATAGTCACAGCTCTGAGAGGCCTAGGTCTTTAACGCAGTAAGGCAGCATCCTTGAACTGCTACGTGGGGCTGCGCTGTGCAATAAAAACATCAAAATTGCAGCACTGACATTACAGGTAGGTTGACATTTTCTCTTATAGAAAAGTGTTTCAGAAATCTTCATAACCAAGATACTCGTCTTCTGGGCAGAACGCCTACAAATGAAGTCACATTTTAGAGAAAATCTTCATTTTATTGACAATAGACCAAATGTCATACTAGTCAGCATTAGTATGTTATCCCTCCCTACACATGTTTAAGTGCTGAGAGAAGCTGAAGCCACAGTTATCAAAATGATAGTAGCAGTGCTATCGCGTTATTCAGCAAAAATAATGAAATTATGATTTTTTTTTTTTGTGTTTTGTGCAACCCTAGCAAAAGCAAGCCTAGCAAGAGCACAAACTCTCGTATAGATTTCACCATCTGGATTTCCCATAAACCACCTGTGTATTCTGTATGCCCCCTCAGTCAGGGCTGTCACATTGATCAGCCTAACGAGCAACAGGTGAAGGTGTGTTTAAAGTCAGAGGCAGTCATAGTGGCATCGCCACAAAGCACATTTACTCAAACTGAACACCGCCTGTGGATTTGACGAGATCCCGTATCGATTGTGTTCCTCGTTAGGCGGTGGAAGGAAAAGTGGCATATGTTGAGTGGTGATTGGTCTAATTAGCACATAGAGATGTGTTGGTTGGTGGTGCTGGAGTGTGTTATTTTATTTTTTGTCAAAGCTGTTTAATTTGTGAGTTTTGTTTCACCGTTTTTCATCGTGTTGAATTTTGTTGTTTCCTCATAATAACTTCCTTATAATATTGAATAAAAACCTACTGGGGGTTTTTTATTGAACTACATGAATCTATATTATTTTTTTAAGATGTATTTCATTAATATGTGTGAAAAAAAATAAGCTAGTGATAAATGTAGAGTGGTGGGGATATTTGACATTTTTAGGCATTTGGTTTATGCTCTCAGTCAAGAGTGACTTATGAGGCTGTGGTTCAGTGTCTTGCTCAAGGACACTTCGACAGGACTCGCCGCTGTTGATGGACATGTCGGCTGTTGTGGGAATCACTCCTGCGACCTTTCGGTTAAAGGATGGCCTATTTAATGACTAAGCCACCCCATAACCAACTCTAGTGTCTCTCCGTCAGCTAGCTACCAGATTCCTCTCAACGTCCGACAGCTGAACAGAGTATGGGGATCAAGCCGGAGCAATTCAGCAAACATGTAGTTAAAGGTGGGAACTTCTGCACTGGCTGCATTTGGAGAGTGGAAATTGTTGTGGTGAATGTGCGGCGGCTGTTCAAGGGCAACGAACCCCCCCCCACCACCCCGCATTAATTTCTCTTCATCTGCATAATGCATGGCTAGCGGCTCTTCGTTGGCCGAAATGCAGCAACATGTTAAGTTTGCATTATGGAAAACACTTAAGGAGGATAAACCCGTGAGTCTGGCATGATTAAAGCACTGGCGCCTAGCAGGAGCACCCGTACTTTTTAATCTGAAGGACCCCTCAATAAAGACATATTGAGGTCCTGTCTGGTGAGATGTGAGCAGATTCTTATTGTTGGAGATGATTTACAACAGCGGGGAGAGCGAAACCTCTCATCAGAGTAGTCTCGCCATAAAAATGTGACAGTAATAGATCATATTGTGCTCCACTTCTTAAATAGCAATACATTTGAACTATTCCTCAACTTACTCGAGGGAAACCACTGGCTTGTAGAAATTACATCTTCAAAAAAAAAAAGTGTGAATACCTCACGACATTGATATTTCAGGTGAAAAAAAAAAAAAAAAACTTGCTGAAGATCCTCTCCGGACATCTAATGAGTCTTTTAATGCTGTTAAGTTTCGCTCCCCATAACCTGAAGACGTCTGACAACATCAGAGTTCCCTCGGCCGCCTGTCAGCCGAGCTATAAGCTATTCAGGAGTTGAATGGGGTTTCCGACATTGTTAATTCACCAAGGTTAGGCCCTAGACACGCCTACACTCTTGGAAGCCACTCTGCCACAATGGGCTGGGAGCAAAGGCAGAAAAATACCCACAAACTAAAGCATGCTGGGAAAATGGTTTATGTTAAACATGGTGACATTGGCGGTTTATGGACCGTTAGAGAGAAAGAGAGAGAGAAATTGTGGTTGTGTTTTATGTGGGCGTATTGTGTATCACAGCACAATGTGTGTGTGTGTGAGTGCATGTGTGTGTTCTGAATGTACACAATTCTTTGCCTTGTGTATGTATGAATGTACATGTATGTACATGTATGTGTATACTTGTGTATACACATACATGCTCATACCTACGTGTGGGTGTTACATGACTTACGTGTTTTCTGCGGTCACATTGTGTTATCTGCGTGTCCAGCCTGTATGGACATGTCTGTATGGGAGGACTTGACCCTCAGCTCTGTTGCTATTTACTGAGGATCCTCCAGTATGCTGTTCCTCCAATCCTCTGGATTTCCCATAAATCCCTGGGGCCAGGCCAACGCTGGTGATTTGTGGTCAGCTAGTGGGCAATTGACACATTGATAAATCCCCCTCAGACGGAGGACGATCCGTTTGAATCAATAGAGCCTTATCGGCTGACGGCCGTCACGGCGCGACCACGTCAGTTCACCCCGGGTCCGTCGGAGTCGGCCTGATTTGTAGCATTTGACAATAAACATCGTCACGCCATGTGGCTCGTCAGAGAGTCTGCAGGCGTAAATGAAGGCAGGACGTCGTCTGTCAGCGAGCAGCGGCGCGTCAAGCAGGATGGGAGAGAGAGACAGAAAGAGAGAGAGAGAGAGAGAGACAGAAGAGAGAGAGAGAGAGAGAGAGAGAGAGAGACAGAGAGGAAGACAGATGGAGGCAGAGAGAGAGAGACAGGAAGAGAGACAGAAAGAGAAAGGCAGAGAGGGATGGATTGAACAGAGATGAGGTTGGAAGACACTCGAGTGCTGGCCAAGTTTAGTTTATGTTTTCCAAAGTAGAGCTGATCATACTTGATTTGGCCAAGAGAGGAAATATTGATTATTTAACACTGAGTGGCATTTGACAAATGGTACAGTATGATTGGCTGTTCTTGGATTTGACAGACATATTGATTTAACAGTGATGCTGAGCTACCAGGACGAAGAAGTGGAGTTCATTTCTTTCTGCTCTGTTGATTTGATTTAATGCTATTGATTGCTATAGATTGTTGATTGAGTGAATTAAGCAGACCACAATCTCAAAAAATCATACATAGAAGAAGAAACTCTTTCTTTATCGTGCAGTAATTAAATGACATTTACTATTTTATAACGCGACAACAATTAGAAGATAAAAAGCGAAGCTCCTAACAATCCCTGGAATAGTCGTGGGATTGAAATTGAAGTTGAAGGCAACAACAGTCGCGCCACGAGACGTCCACTGCGTCTAGGTTCGGCTTCAGCCAGAGGATTCATATGCCTTGTCTCCACTGGCCAGGCTTCAGCTGCGCCCTGGCCTGTCTGGCTCGGGGCCAGCGTCTCCACCGTCTCCACCGTCTTTAGATCCAGGAGGCCAAACCAGGCCGACTACGACTCAGCCAGCCACGTTTCAACGACTTGGCTCGGCGCTGGCCAACGGCTGGCCACAAGCTCCGGCATCAAGGATTAGCCCAGTATTGATTCTAAACAGAGGTTTCACCGAATAGAGTGGAAAAGTTTTGCACAGCATTTGAGTTTTAATAGTTTTCAAAGTGATGGAGGGAAGAAGAATGAAACTGCTATGTGTGTGTTGCGGTCCGAGTGCTGAAGCTAAATGCTAGTTCATGCACTTGTTATTTCCAAATCCCCACTGGACTCTGGGTAGGAGGCTGTTCAGCAGACACTAAACTAAACCCTATCAGTCCACGGTGAGACCCCGGCAGGCTGAACAGAGCTAATGGACAATACAATACGGATACACAGATGATTTTGCTGGTTCTCCTATCATAACGTGGAAAGGTAAGTTGACCGACGAGCCAATTTCCCAAAAAGTCCTTTAAGGAAAACATGAATCTGTGAATCACAGTAAAGGCGGGTTTAGGTGAAAACACTTGGTTAAGTAAAGCACAGAAAATGGAGGATTGTAACTCAACCCTACTCTGTAAAACAGAATGAGTGGGATTTTAAGAAAGACTGTAAAATAGACTAGGGGAAGCTTAAGTCACACTTTTTATTTAAACGGTAAAGGGAAGCTTAATGAACACTATAAACTAGAGTAAGGTTCAGGAAGACAGTACAGAGTAAAATTGATATCTAGCACTATATCTCGGGAGTTTATATCAACACAGGCATCAAACATTTCATTAAATCCTCTGACATGTTTGAGGAGCAGTAAAGGTCCTTCAGATTACACAGCCATTCTGTAGGAATACGACTCTGTGTTTGGCACCAGGTGAAATTTGCGATCATATTAACGAAATGCACTTTGACCACCGTAACAGGCCCGTTGTCTAAAACCTGAGGGGGGATTTACTGCTATACTGCTGCTATAGTTTGTGGAATACTGGCGGTGAATACGAGGAACAGGAGTGTGTTCAGTGTGTTAACTTTATGGTGTGTATTATTTATTATTGGACTCTGCACTTTGCACACGAGCTGTTTGGATCTCTTGAGAATGATTGGCTTGAAGCAGCTAGAATAGAATAGAATAGAATAGAATAGAATAGAATAGAATAGAGGATTGTCATTTGTCCTACAGTGAGATAGTGAGAGCTGCAGTGTGTGTGTGTGTGTGTGTGTGTGTGTGCGTGTGTGTGTGGAGAGTCTTGTTGACCCTTGGTTTGACAGTCAATCCCAGGAGGCCCCGCCCCCTCATGGTACAGGATTATCTGATGAACTCAATCAGAATGTTGAGTAGCACTAAATACAATTCTCTCTCTCTCTCTCTCTCTCTCTCTCTCTCTCTCTCTCTCTCTCTTTCCCAGTGTGTCACTCTCTGTTTCAGATATAGATGTATTCACACAAAACAGACACAACACACACTGGCTGTTCACACCTGCTGATTCTCACAGTATGACACAGTCAGTCACACACACACAGTCAGTCACACACACACACACACACACACACACACACGCCGACTCATCCAGTTCATTCCCAGTGGAGAGCTGGTCAGTGGTGTGTGTGACCAGGGTAGCTAAATTTCAAATAAAGATTTTTTAAATCCAGATGGTTTGATAATTTTTTTTTTTTTAAAGCAACCAGTGCTAGCAGCCTGGCACCACACACTCACCATATCTGGCATAGAACACACACACACACACACACACACACACACACACACACACATACCACATAACACACACAAACACAGAGAAAGCCGTGGCATGTGTTCACATACCCATTTGTTTTAGACTGAGAACATTGGCACCTTTCTTACCCTGTATAGATTACAAGCTGAGGTACTTGGTACTGTGTTCTGGCTGGCGTCCACAATACTACATGAATGGAGAGGGGCAGTAATGAGGTTGAATTGGCAACTTTATTCAAACCTGTTCTCCCACAATCCTTTAGTTGGCATTGTAAAAAGGCCTGAAAAACAGCATCTAAAAGTGTTTTGTTCCATTAGATATACACATACGCTTACAAAATGATCAATAACACATAAATACAATACAATTATGATGCTATTTAATTTAACACTTTTACAGGCTGGATCCTCTCCTCCATTAGATGATGAACTTGAGGTAATGATTTATGTATTTATTTTTCAAAAATAGATATGTAGCGTTTTGGAACAGGGGTTTTGTGATTTAGACCAAATTACTACAGAGTAGTAAATCACAATCACTACATTAATTTCCAGGCAGCAGGTCAATGCATACTGGCTAATAGAGCTCAACAGTGTGGTTCCGGAAGTGAAAATCCCATTCGTATTCTGCATAGGGATTTTGATTATTATCCATAATGTCGTAACCATCCAATGTAGACTCACCACAAGCTAGTAGATTGTGAAACGATAGTGTATGCTCCTGTAGAAGCCACAAGTCCGTTTGATATCAACCTTGTTTTGAGAAAAACATGTTTTATTCGCGATGTCATGGAGAAGTACTACACTACCCACAATCCTAAAGTGTAACAGCGACGTCTCTGATTGGTGGAGCTCGCTGTTACCATGGAAATGTTTACCGCACCCGCGAATGTCTTGTCAGCTAACATTAACGTTAGCTACTAACGTAACCTAGCTAGCTGCTTATCCTATGCAGCTGGACCGAATCACTGTACCATGTCGATGACAACACTTTACACTATACTATATGAAACACTATATATACGCTCACAAAACAACAACAATATCAACACTATACTATTGACAAATGTTAAATTCAAGAAGAAGCGTGCTAAACTATCGTTAGTTTGGAAGTTTTTGGAAAAGTATCATTCGCAATGGTTTATGGGATGAGTAGTTCCTTCACTTCATAAAATAATTATGTACACAGTCTTGTACCTTTGCCTTTTCTTCCGTTTTCCTATCTTTTTTTTTTGCTCAGAATCAAATGTTTTATGGTCACGATTCATCGTCTAGCTGGTTGGCTTGGTTCCAGCCTTAAAACTCTTTATATAAGGATTTTCTGAAATGTCTATGGAGTAAATTAATGGGAAATTTACTTCCGGAACCAGAGCCGTAAAAAAAGTGGGCGGTCACTGTTGCGCTCTATTACATAACAACCTGGGGCCTCATTACAGAAGAATTTCCTAACTGCTTGTCCTATCTTAACTTAAGTTTCAAAGATAGGAAAAATCCTATCTTCCTATTACAGAAGCAATTCCTAAACTCATGGCTGTATCCTATCCTGTCTCAGACCTCGTATCTTATCTTAACTTAAGAAATCCTAACTACAACTGTAAACTCGATTCTTCAATCGGCACTCGTACTGTCATGCCTGTATCTGTGTTTAGAATGTACACAAGACTGCTGGTATCCTTGATTAGAATGTAATATCAACGGCTGTCTCACTTCAACTGTCACTGGCTAGCTAGCTTGCTATAATGGACAAGAAAAGACGGGCATTCAATTTTAATATCGATGAGTTGGAGGCATTAATCATGTTGGTGGAGGAGAGGAAACCCCACCTTTTTGGGAAGTTTTCATCCCAATTATCGGCCCAGGATAAAGATTAAAATAATATTATTATTATAATATAAATATAATAATAATAATAATAATAATATTATAACATTATTATTATATTATACATTGTATTTATTAAAAATAAATAATATTTCGGTGTTCATGTTGTTCCCCATCTTCATTGTCATTGCCATACAGACCTAACAATAGTGGTGCTGCCATTTTTGGCAGTTATTTTTAATTTAGGACCGAGTCTATGCCATCCTAACTTAGGATTCCTAACTTAGGAAATTCTTCAGTTAGGACGGTTCTGTAATAGCTAAATTCCTATCCTAAGATAAGATAGGATTTTTTCGTAAATGCAGTTAGGAAACATGTTTCTGTAATACCAAAAATCCTAAATGTCATCCTAAACTGAGATAAGATAGGATTTCAGACTTAGGAAGTTTCTGTAATGAGGCCCCAGGCCAGAAAAAGAGAGATACCTGAAAACGATCGTTGTGGAGCCAATTCAGTAATGTTGTAACTAAAACTATAGTCTGATGAGGCAGATTTGTTTTCAAGGTTATTGTGACACCAAAACGTCCTTTTGTCACAAGTCACTCCAATGCTGAGTTGCAGCTCATTTCATCTACACTCAACAGTTGGTGTTTGGTTTTGTTTGCATGCTAACTAGCCAGCAAGCTAATTTAGCAAAGCAAATGTTAACATGCAACTTCTAGCCACTGCTAATGCTAGCTTCTACTAGATACGTTAGCTAGTGCGCTAATCAGGTGTGTTAACACGATGGTTAGCTGACCTGATGCTATGGTTAGCTAGCTAACAAGCTAACATTATCTAAACACAAAATGAATCAGATGTATCGGTGATGAAATGATCAGTTCCCAGTCAGAAACAGTCTATTCAATTAGAGATGGGCAAGTCGTACATTGAGAAACTCAATCAGCTGTTCACAGCTACTGTTGCCCAGACAGCATGGACCTCCACTATGGCCGCCAGAGGGTGAGTTACAGACCTCCAGTGAAACAAACACTAGTACAAGTCCTAGGCAGTGGCCCTCCCTGTCTACTCACTGGTCTTGGAGACATTTCACCCTGCTACCGTCTGGTTGACGTACAGGAGCAGACAGTCACTTCCAGACTGAAGGACAGCTTCTACTGAACTGTTGACCCACAACCTCATACCCATGTCACTTTACGTCCAATGCACATGCACTTATATACCTGTACATCGGTGTATATATATATATATATATATTCATCTCTAAGATTATTTACAACTGTTGTCAATCCTGCTGCTTTTTCATACTTTTTTTATTCCTATTTCTATTTTAGTTTATCCGCTTATTATTATTTTGTTTTGTCTCATATATAGATGTGTGATTTAATGTACCTACCCAGTTGAAACGTGCCTCGTCCCAAACATTTCATTGTCCAGTATGATTGTAAGTGGTACAAGACTTGAACTTGAACTTGAACTTGACCATTGATTCACACACTTTTCACTAGACTTGATATTTCTGCGAGGGACAGCTCTCTGCTATCAGGGATGCATCATAAATATTAAATATCTGCCGTTTCATGTAATTCACCATGCAACCTCATTCCACAAGGGCCCAATCTGTAGCCCAGAGGTTAGTTGATTGGTCGGCCAGCCAGTATGCTTTCCCACTAATCACCTATTGATTGGTCTGCTAGATGAAGGTTCAGGTTCAGGTCCTCGACGCCACATCTCTTTCTCTAAGCGTCCGACCCCTCGGATATGAGACACGATTGACCCGCGGGGCGCCCCGGTCACCTCTTATTGGGCTTGACACTGCTCGATGGTGACAACGCTAATTGTCAACATCTGGGAAGCGCTTGCCATCCCTCGGCCCGGCGCCGGATGAACCGTGGTGATCTGTCATAACGTGTCAGGGGAAATTAGCATCAGTTGAACGGGTGGGTGACGAGGGGGGAGGTGGGGGGTTGGTGGGGCGTCGTCCTGCCGACATTATCTGATGTTTGTCGCGCGGCGGGGGGAAAAGGGTGAGGGGCCGTGAGTGAAGTGATTTCAGGGCAATGGGATTTACTTGGTCTTGTTTCCTGAGAGGAGCTCTAGTAGTCCCTGCTGTGATGGTGTGACGGGAGGTTTGGGGAGTTACTGTGTGGCAACTGGTTTTCAATAAATATTACTACCCCTACTACTACTACAAATACCATTACCACTACCGCTACTACCAAATTACAAAGCCCCAAGCTCTGTGGCAGACCTTTTGTGAGCCTCAGGCAGGACTCATCTTAAGTCCAAGCTTAAGACTAAAGGTCACCAGGCTTGTAGCTTTGGAGCAACTTGTCTGAGGAGCATCAGAGTCAGTATCCTGTTTTAAATCACTTCCTAAAACCTGTTTTTATAGACTTGCATTCTTTTATCCTATTGTTTCTTTTACTGTAATATTGCCCTCTGTTCTTATGCTTTTATTTTGGTGCCTTTTTTTTAGCTCATTTGACTGTTAAAACACACAACAAATATAGTTTATTGTTATTAATAGAGTTACAATTAAAATGAACAAAACAAACAAACTACAATAAAAGGAATACTTGCCCAGCACTGCTGACTCCAAAAAAAATGTTTGTTGTTTTTTTCTCTTAACATAGAAAAGCCTGATCACAATCTTATCATGATGAATCAATATTGAATTCTTGTAAAGGTTCTAGGAGAAAAACATGCAATAGTACCAGACCAGTAGCCTGGATAAAGAAGATCCACTGAGTTATTTAGTAATATAACAAAATGAAGAGTTTCATTCCAAAGTTATACGCTCTCGCAAACCGAATCAACTCATGGACCTTTTGTACAGCAAGTAGGTAGTAGGTTGACTGAACACATGCTCTGTATTTTAGAGATACTGACTGATGAACTTAAGATTTTGTATGTATATCGCGTTTTGGAATGGAACTCAACCTCCCATCCAGAGAAAATCCTGGCTCTCTCATGGCCCTGCCTTTCGTACTGACCTTTTGTCTCCTGTCTCTCCTCTGCCAGGAAAGCGACAGTTTGTGGTGGGACGCCTTCGCTACCGAATTCTTCGAGGAGGACGCCACTCTCACGCTCTCGTTCTGCCTCGAAGACGGACCAAAGAGATACAGTAAGATTGGTTTTACACAGACAAACTCATCAACTCAATCTCATTCACTTCCCCCGACCAGATTTTCCCAATCAGGATTCAACCCATCAAGCTTCTGGTCACAAGCTTGCTTCTCTAAGTATTAGGCTACCAGCATCCTAATGGAGGCCTGTCACACAGTGCTTGGAGAGTCATTACCATGAGGGATGCACCGCCATATTGTAAGAGTAAAGATTTTAACGTCATGTCGCCCCTTCTTCCCTGATTTATATCCCATTTTTACATCAAATCAAGGCATTTTCTTTGCTTGTCTGGGAGAAAGAGGTGCTATTAGTCCTTCAAGATGATGGTGTGTCACTCATAAGCCCCGCTAAACCTCTCTCCAGACGTTTCGTGGCCTCTATTGTTGGCCTTGCTTTTGAAAATGTAGACATAGACATAGACGCACTCCTGATAACAGGCAAACTGCTGTGTATTCTTACTGAAACATTTCATAAAACGCTTTTGAACAAGGTCCTGGTGTCTGAGCTTTATGACACCTTGGCAAATGCATGTACTTTGAATTGAAAAGGCTCAAGTCGCTGCACCAAATGGTGTAAAGTACTTTTTCACCTAGAAGAGATGATCGCATTGCAACTCCATTTGACAATGTATTTGATTGTCACTGCTGTCAGGTTAAAAAAAACAAAAAAACGCCATCCTTATCATTAATCCAAGTCCATTATTATAAACTTTAGCTGTCTGGCTAACTTCACTCACTTCCTGCGTAAACAAAATAAGTCATGCTCAAAGTCTCACGGGAAGAGAAATCTTCTGCCATTGTCAAATTTGATGTTTTGAAGCCTGCAGGTTTAAAGATGTCATTAAAATGAACTAACCAACAATAATAATAATAATAATAATAATAATAATAATAATTTTAATTTAAGAGCGCCTTTCAAAGTACCCAAGGCACTTATCAACAAGGAGAGAGAGAAATAGATGACCTGTATATTTTAAGAGAAATGGGCACAGAATGAATCGTACTCTAATTGTTTGTTATTTTTCTATTTTGAATGTTTCATTTTGTTATCTGCTTTGGCAATGTATGGAATTACTATGGCATGCCAGTAAAGCACCTTTGAATTGAATTGAAAGAGAAAAACTAGGCTAAATGAGAAAAGGAACAACTAGGCTGAAAGAGCTACGTACTGGAGACACTGATGATTTTGGTGCCAATCCCCTCATATTAGGTAAGGTGACCAACCCTAACCCTAACCCTAACCCTAGTCTTTTAAGTTTGAGCAACGCTAACAAAAGATTTTGGCAAGCAGGCTACTGTGTTCTGATACTGAAAGACAGCTAACCTACCAGAGGGCAGGTTACAATACAGTCGAGTGGATCTCTTCGTCTTGACAACACATTGGGTGAATGATTTGGTTATCCTGATGTTTCTTAAACTACAATAACAGATGATGCTCCACACCTAGCTAGGCGCCGTAGGACTGTAAAGCATCTGCACTCATTTTAAAATCCCACAGCAGGGTTTTAACAGGTTGCAAAAGGGCCCCGGGGGGTCAGGAAATTCACTCAACGCATAACACCACCATGTCAAAGTAAGAATAAAGCAAAACACCAAAATTTGCAGTTACATGGGTTTCAGCCGCCAGGCGCGATATCCCGGAGCAGAGGCTGTTATTGTGTTTTTATGATATTGTCCCCTTCATCTCATCTGCATTGGTTGGTGTTCGGATATCTGAAACATATTGAATATCACACAGACGTAGATAAGGACGCGGTGCTCTGAAATGAGCAGATGTGTATAGTGTCTACTTAGTGTGTGTGTGTGTGTGTGTGTGTGACTCAGCCCAGTCATGGAGAAGAAGAAGAGAGAGAGAGAGAGAGAGAGAGAGAAAGAGTGGTGGAGAGAGGGAGTGGAGGATTGTTGTGAGCTGGGCCCCGGTTTGCTTTTCAAATGCAAAAATAAAAATCCCCAGTGGTGTAGAGACGGTAACCCTGTTCCCTCGGGAACAGGAGGCTTAACACCATGGCGATGATGACTCACCGCCAGTCGCAAGCCTTCCACAATTCACATTCAGGTGTGCTAAGTTACACACACACACACACACACACACACACACAAACAAACACATCATCCAGGGAAAATACACCACCCTCATATGTATCCAGCAACAGATTTGTCTAAGAATTACACCTTAGGAAGCTGATGTTGTCTGTCAGGCTTCACAGTGCTTCATATTGGCGGCATTATAAATAGAGAACACTTATATGTTGTACCCCCTTGGATAATACTCATCGTCATAATCATATTTACAGCCACACAAATTAGTTCGTTTTTCATTTTAGCTGGTGCTCTTACAACAGAGCGGGTCAGTTACGGAAAGAGATTAGCGCCAGCAGCGATTGTATTTGAACTACATCAATTTGAATTTGTCATGCTCATATTGAATAGCTGAATTTATAATAATAATAATATTGAAATTGAATGTGATTATTATTGAATTAACTTTCAGCTATAAATTCAAGTTTGGATTTCCCCTTTGTTGTCTTCAATACTTCAAAGGAATACACAGAGTTTTAGGGAGACCGGCCCGTTGGTCAACTTACCGGTTATGTGAACATAGACACCGAAATCATCCACGTGTCCCTGATAGATTGTTCGCTCTGCTCCATGCTAACTCTGAAGCTAAATGGTAAGTAGCTTTAAAGGATGTGTGGCCACGTTTGGCGGTGAATCGGAAATCGGTTACATTTACTCAAAATATCAAGTACTAGGGACTGTTTTCCCTGTGTCCGTAGGAAGCGAAGGTGGTTGGCGCTAGGAGACTGTACAGCTAGAAATCACTGCACAGTGGATGAATACGTGGTTGCTCACCTGAAATAGTTCCAAAGATAAACCTGCGTATACTGGGTCAATGATATTTAATTTTCAAATGTATCAGTTGTGAAAACAATCACTAAAAGGTATTTTTACTCATGATAATGTTAGTTGCCTAGGCAACTAACATTATCATGAGTAGAATGATCCTGATGAATGATCCTGTATGATGGAGAAGAGCCAGCGAGAAATCTCTCCCAAACACAGGAATCTTATTGCTGTCCGTCTAACTCCAAGGTCTTGTTGAGCCACATATCAATATGTTTGCATTTACACCCATTCTTCATTAACAAGCTTCTTGCCTGCGGTCCTATGCAGACAGGGGACGTCAAGTGTCCATGCATGGTTAGTTGAGCTGACATAGTGGCGGCATGGCAGACTAACTGACATTACTGCAGAGAGGTTAGACTGGGTGTAAATGCAAACATATTGATATGTGGCTCAACAAGACCTTGGAGTTAGACGGACAGCAATAAGATTCCTGTGTTTGGGAGAGATTTCTCGCTGGCTCTTCTCCATCATACAGGATCATTCTAGGGTCATAGGAGATTCTGCCATGTCTCTTATCAGGGGGCTTTGGCTTTGCCCCTTGCACTAATTACTATAGGTTGCTTTTAATGTTGGAGATCTAGAAATGCAAGCATTTCTGCTCACTGCTTAAAATCTAAAATGTAAATGTGACTTCCATTGGCTGTACTCTGAAATAATCTTTGCCTCCAGCCCTTTCCAAAGCAGACATACTGTAGTTATCTTCGCCCAGGTCATAACAACACTGGCCAGTGGAGTTGTGAGGGAGTAGAGAGTGGTTACCAGTGGTTAAAGGTGCCGCCATGTTGGAAGAGCGACAACGAAACAAAAGGTTGTAACTGCACTGCGCTGGAACAATGTGTAGTGAGATAGTTAGACTGAGTAGGATGAGATGCATGAAATAAGTTCTCCGCAGTGTGGATGCTGGATGTATTTCCAGAGGCTGAAGGGGTGTAGGAGTAGGGCGATATTGTGCAAAAAGTATTATTTAACACAAAGCATGTTTTGGCGTTTCTAAACTGCAGAGAGAATATCTGCATCTTCAGTAATCAAAATACTAAACAGACAGAAAGGTTAAGCTTTTATATTGGTGTTAGTAATTCAGCCACAGGTTAAATTTGAGTTTATTATGTAGAATTTACTTTTCAATTGAGATGCTCATAATACATTGATGTACAAGTGTGAGAACTCCAGTCTGTGTTGAAATTGAATTACATTTTTTTGAGTCACACAATGGCTTACAGAACGATGATTACAAAGAAACAATCATTTCACTCCATACCGAAGCATGTTCATTTCATATCGTTCAGCCGAGGAAAAACTAGAGCCAATTTAGCTAATCTGTTTCTTCTCTTTTTATTGAATGGAAGTGTATTTAGGTGTTTTGTAACTAGGTCTCCAGCCGGCGCTCATTGTGTCTTTTCAAAGGGACGATATCTTATTGAAAATTGTTTTGCGTTAATTGTGGGAAGGCGAACACATTTGTTTCCTTGTCTCTGTCTTTTCTCTCCTCTCATTCGCTCTCTTTTGTCACATCATCAACATAACATAACATTTAACATAACATATAACATATAACATATAACATAACATAAGGCATTCATCAGTGTCTTACCATAAGTGCCTCTCAGATCCTCACACTCAAAATCTTGCTTATCATTCCTTTTCTCTTCCATCTTATCTTTTTTGTTCTCTGACCACAGTTAGCTGGCAATTTCCAACATCCACCAGCCAACTAGATGACCTTCACATGATGGTTGGTTACCTGCCAAAGTGGCTGGTAGAACTCGCCACAGGTAGAATTGGCTAATCCCCCCCCCCCGTCTCCCTAATGAATAGGAGCTTCACCAGATCCTCTAGTCCGTCTAGTTGTAATCTACATTCATTAATAACAATAACCATGTAAGAACACAACATAAGCAGCTTATCCAGAGAGAGAGTACACTATTTCTTCTATCAGCTTTCCTTGTTGCGATATGAAGAGAAGTGGTGGATGTGAGCAGTCGGAAATCGCCGTCCCAGAATTATTATTATAACAATTTGTATCTTTTATTTTGAAATAATACCTGTTAAAAGGTGTTTTTATTGCTCTGACAGTAAATTTTTAATTGTGAACTTGTTGACATTGTGTTTCAACGTTTGTCTGTGTGTATCAGTGTGCATGTGTGTGAAACAATTCTCCATAGGTACAGGCCAATTATTGTTTACTACGCCAAATATTCAATTACACTATCTAATTATTTCCCCAATTGCCGTGGCCTCAACATTCGCCCCAGCACCGCGTCTAGCTCTGCAATCTACCAGGGATCTGATGAAAGCAGCTCTCCATGATGCAATCAAAGAGCAAGCCTCACTTAGAAGTAGTTCAAACAAGAGAGGGGAAAAAAACTTGCATGTTTAGTGGGCTGGTTCACCGAGGGCAAACTGTATAAGTGATTCGCAACACATTTACAATCCGTCTACAGTTGCTGTTGGATTGCAGCATGCAATAATTGCAGCTATAAAATGACCACAGCTAATAATCTTTAAGCAAGCATGCAGACATTGAGAAATAATGAGGAGGAGGAAAAACGGGGGGGAATCGTCTTAATCCTGGTGAAGGAATGAACCGAACTCCCCCTGCAGTCTCTGCTACCGTAGCTCAACCAGAAACACTGAAGGTGCATTAAAAACGGCAAACAGTTAATGAATAAACGCATTATGTCGCGTTCCGAGCATACCGGGTTTCACCGCCAGGCTTGGCCCGGTCCTGTACGTAACATAATGATGTTTTTAGTCACAGTCCAGTCTGATGTTAATAGCTGAAATAACCCAGTTCTATACATAGGATAGGGCCTATATGCTACACGCAACATGTTTACAGTCTCAGCCCCATGATGTGTCAGACCCATACATAGCAAAATGATGTTTATAAGCAGTCTTAGGCTGGTCGTAGCTGTGGCATGAAGGATTCTGAGTAGAAGTGTGGAGGTAGGGAGGATAAGACTAGTTCTGTGATCCCACTCCCTTTCTGTTGAATAAAAGATTGACAGGGGAGGAAGGAGTGTGTGGAGGGGAGGAGGGGGGAGGGGGGGTGTATTATTGAATTGGGTTGTAGGATGAAGAGAAGCAGAGGAGGAGGCCCCAATGAAGGTATGGGAGTGGTGCAATATCTGCCTGTGTGTGCATGTGTGTGTGTGTGCCTCTCTATCTGCGTCTTATTGTCGATGTGTTTTTCTTCTTTGAGCAAGCGACAGGGAACAGTGAATGTGTGTGTGTGTGTGTGTGTGTGTGTTGGGTTGAGAGTTAAAGGGGCTCTCAATGCTTCTGTGGAGGGGGTTGGTTGGAGGGTGTGTGTGTGGGGGGGGGTGTGAAGCTGCTTTACAGAAAGATGGATAGGATGGATTGAAGGTGTAGAAGGGGTGATTGGCAGCCGGGATGATGCGGCCCTGGCTCAGCTGCAGCGCAGAGATGTAGGCTGCCGTTGATTGACAGTTGCACCGAGAGCCTGGGAACCACAGTGTTCGATCGGCCACAGAGGGGGAGAGAGAGAGAGAGAGGGAGAGAGACATAGTAAGAGAACGGCAGAGAGAGAGATAATACAAATTTAAATATTAGTACGTTCTTGCCGTGATAGTTCGACATCGTTGCGTGATGTAAAGCGCTTTACTAGTGTTGTTAATGTTTATTGACGGTGCCAATAAAGCTTCTTTCAGTTGAATTCAGAGGACAGAGAAACAGGTGATGATAGAGGGAGAGAGATGCAGAGAGAAAGATGGTAGGAAGCTACATATACACATATATATATATGTATAGGCAGGACCAGGGGGTGAACAAAATAACAGAAACACCTAACAGTATGTATATCAGTGAGGCCTCCCAGAGCTAGCTTTCACAACAGCTTCGGTCCTCTTTCAATTGCTGTCATCCAAATCTTGAAGTAGTGGGATATTGGACCTTTTCCCCAAGAAGGAATGAAAGGAAGAGTGTTTGCACCATAGGATTCAGCATGTTCTAGAAAATGGCCTCATATTCCTTGGCAGTTAAACGAATGACTCCCACGAGATGGGTGCCCATACCATAACAGATCCTCCAGCATGTTGGCAACGGGCATTGGAGGTTGAAGGCGTCCTTTCGCGTTCTCCAAACGAACACTGAATACGACTCATTACACCATTTTACTGTTTTTAATTTGCTCAGGGTTCCAGGTTTTTGTGCTCCTTACACCAGGTTAGGTGTCTTTATGTCAGCCTTGGATAGAAAGCACTTTCCAAATGGCAGGTCTGCCATAAATACCAGCTTTGTGAAGCTCACAATGCACAATTTTAGTTGAGATTGAGTCAATTAATCAAGGTCATTTTTGAGGCCATAGTTTTTCGTGGTTTAGCGCCTATCCTGTTAACATCTATCCCTGTCAGTGAGTTCCTCTTTGCTGATGCAGTTTTTGTGTTTGGCAAATATTGTCATGATTTTTTCACCTGACACATTAAATCATTTTGCAGGTTTTGTGACTCACCTGAAATTTGAGCACTGACTATTTGGCCTCTGTGGAACTCTGTTAGTTGCCTCATGTTGCTTTGAAAACTTGATAATTGGCATTCCACTTAACGTGATTCATCTGTGTGTTGCCTTTTCCAGGTGCTGTTTCTGTTATTTTGTACACCCCCCATGTACAGGGTTTAACAATAAGGACTGCCTGATGGCTCGAGGCCAGTGAGATGCTGACTTGGGTCAGTTGACTGGTCACTCAGTGTCTAAAAAAAAAAGAGTGTTACTATTTTTTGCTATTTTTCACCCGGTGATAAGCCTGTTATCTTTCCCTCTCTGCTCTGCCACTGGCCGACTCTCTCCTCTGCCGTGGTTTTTCTGACCAATCAGATCGAAGGCTGCCTCAGAGTTAGAGTTGTGTGAAGTGGACATGGTGGTGGCTACTTAAAACTACCGAGCGAAATGTAATGTTTCTTTCGTTGTGGACGCACCGGTTTCCTTGGATTGAAAATAACGAATCAGTCCTGCAGTTTCCAAATAAGGCAGATCAGGCTGGGTGATTTTTAAAGGCATCGACAATTACTGCAGACACACACTCAATGTCCAGGAGCCGGCAGCACCTAGCCTGTATGTAGAAGACAACCCTTTATTGAATCCTATGTATTGGCAAGACGAATGGCATAAGACAAGAATTTCCTCTTTGGTTTATGTTTTTTATTTCCCATGATACCGCTGATTATATTTACAGATTTAAAAAAAAATATCAGTTAGTCAGAGGGCTCATCCATGAATACTACAACAACTGCACATTGTTCATGTTAAATGTGTATGTTAAAGTACATTAAAGTACATACATTTCACAATCAGTTATTTATTATTGTTGTTTATTCATTTTGCTGTTGCTATATTATGAACATTTGTATGTGCTGGGCCAGTGAAAACAGTGGAAGTGGAAAGAAATCTTATCATTGCACTTTTGTGGCCTCAAGTTGGGAGTCTAAGAGAAAAGATGATACTGAGGCAGAGTCAATCAAACTGAACTGAGAGAAAGAGAGACAGGCAGACAGGCAGACAGACAGACAGGCAGACAGACAGACAGAGAAGGCAGTATGATACTACTAAGAAAAAACTCTAACTTCATATAATTTGGTTAACACTCAATCAGCCTTTTGCAGTCATGCCAATCAATGGCAGAGAGTGACTTAATGTGAATCCAATTCTGATTTCTGCTCTCTCACAATCTATTAATGCAGTATATGTGAATGTGTGGGTGTAAGCGCAGTGTGCAGATGAAAATACAAATATGTTTTTTCGACCAGAGAAGAAAGGAATAAGCCCTTTTAAAGAAATAATGTGGTTTGTCTGAGGCTGTCGGGGAAACGAAGCCTTTTTCGTTCTAAAACAATATTCGCCATCTGAAATAATTGACGCCCACTCTTACAAAATGATTGCTGGGATGAAAGTAAAGTACAGTACGGGTTACCTGAAATTCAACAGTCATTGTTACAAAACAACACAGAGGACTCTATCCTTAAAATATTATTGTGTACTATTACTATTTTGTTGTGTGCCATTACTTTACTCAAGTCAAGTCAATTTTATTTATTGAGTGCTTTCAACAAAGTGCACTACAAACAACAAAGGGCATATAAAGGACAGATATAAAATAATAAAAGAACAACACAAATTTTAAGCTATAGCACCAGAGCTTTTGTGTGTGTGTGTGTGTGTGTGTGTGTGTGTGTGTGTGTGTGTGTGTGTGTGGGAATACAGTGTAATTCAGCCCACTTTTGGAATATATTAAGGTCCTACAGTATACAATTGAGTGGTACATTTTGAATTGATTTATCTGAAAGCGAATTGACCACAATTCACCCACCACAGCAATAATAGAGAGGACATTCTTTACTGGGATTATGGGCACAACAGTGAAGCAACGAGCTATGCGGTGCAGCCGAAGTGTCCGTAATCCCCATAACAAATGTCCTTTAGAGTGTTATGGCTGTTATACAATGCTCACCAACTAAACTAGCTCCCCAGTTACCAAACTGTAAGCATGGCAATCACTTTAATTTTCCATACACAAACACAACTAGCTATGATTTACAGGAATATTATCAACACGATTTGAACTCATCTTTGGCTGAAATTCAATTTAAACCTCTATAGAGGACTTTCAGGTGATGTAATACTATCTGGCGGCCATATTGGAGGTCCTCAGCAACAATGGCTGAGAACAGATTCCGTTTCTAAACTTTCTAGACTCAACAGTGTTGAAATGTTGATTTCTGTGGTGTTTTTGACTGGTCATTTCGTCACTGATACATCAGATTGATTTTGTGTTTAGAGGATGTTAGCTAGGAGCTAACCATCGTATCTGCTCAGCTCCCACTGTCTTGTTGTTAACACATTTGATTTGCCCAGTAGCTAACGTTGGCTAGCAGTTGCATATTAACATTAAAATTGTCAACCATAAAATAATGTTAACCATTGTTTGTCTTCAATGAGTTACAAAATACATTAATTAATTATACCCTCATAAAGGTACTGTTATCAGTTAGACTTAAGATAAACAGTTAACAGTTGTCATTTCCTCAACAGTGTAGTCACTACCGTAACAGTGTGGTCACTATTGTAACAGTGTGGTCACTACCGTAACAGTGTGGTCACTACTGTAACAGTGTGGTCACTACCTTAGCAGTGTGGTCACTACCGTAACAGTGTGGTCACTATTGTAACAGTGTGGTCACTACCGTAACAGTGTGGTCACTACCATAGCAGTGTGGTCACTACCGTAACAGTGTGGTCACTACCGTAACAGTGTGATCACTACCGTAACAGTGTAGTCACTACTGTAACAGTGTGGTCACTACCATAGCAGTGTGGTCACTACCGTAACAGTGTGGTCACTACCGTACCAGTGTGATCACTACCATAACAGTGTAGTCACTACTGTAATGCCTGATTTAAAAAACAAAAGCGAATAAGCTATGTAGTCAATTGAAAATCTACTGTTATGTGTAAGTAGGTATACATGTGCTTTAATCAGTCAAGTAATATGAAACTGATATCATCAATTTTGTGTATTTCACAAAGAAGAAATCATGGTAGTTTTGATTTATCTTGATAAATAAAAATTGAAATTTGATTAAATTATAAATGACTTTAACCTGCATATAACTTAAATCTAGATACTTCAAAAAAAAAAAATTCATTACAATGGGAAAATTCATTGTAAAAATCAAGAGTGAGAAATTCTGTAAAATTCTGAAAATATGTGCAAATTTGTGACTTTTACCTTTAGTAGATTTGTATATCTTAGACTTGGACTAACACATATATTTTTTAGAACTGTGGAAAATAGAATAAAATTTGAAGATTTTTACACCCCCAATTTGAACTGTTTCTATAGAATCATCCATAACCATTATTTATGTACAGCCATTTCTCCAGTGGACCTCCAAGATGGCGCCGGCTGTCATTGCTAGGTTTTGAGATTCGTGACATAACTGCAAAGCCCCAATACAGACCGAGTCTAGGTCGGGAGTGGTCAGTGGGGTTGGTTTCCAGGTTGCCTGTATCAGGGTGGGAACCATTATATGTGGCTAACAGGAAGGGAGAACGGCTATCGGAGGGCACCAGCTGTCCGTGAGGATGGGCAGTTCTCCTGGCTTCCTGTTTCTCAACACTCTGCCCCGGAGCAAAACAAAACCAGCTTCCCCTTCTAGTTTGAGAAACAATAGATGTCGCAAACAGCCCCTCCTCTCCTTCCACCTCCTCTCCCATCCTCTCCCTCCTCTTCTCCTCCTTTCTCCTCTCCCTCCTTCTCCTTTTTTTCTCCCGCATTCTCCTCCTCTCTGCTCTTCATCCCTACCCTCTCCCTCCTCCTCTTCTTCACCCTGCGCCTTATCCCTCCCCACCCCCCCCTTCTCTCTCTTCCCTATTCTGTCTCTCATCTTCTTCATCTCCCTCTCTCCAGCCACTTCTCCCTCCCCTCTTCTCCATCCTCTTCTGTCCCTCCTCGTCTCCCTCTTCCTCCTGCTTCCTCTCCCTCTTCACATTTTCTCATCATCCTCTTCTTCTCTCTCCCCCTCTCCCCCTCATCCTCCTTGTCTCCCTCATCTCCATCCTCTCCTTCCTCCTCCTCCTCCTCCTCCTCCTCTGTGTTGACATGTGTGAGCATTAGTGTGTGTTGTCTGCTAAATGTCAGCCAGAAGACTCATGGAGTAAATCCAGTCAATAATCCAGTAAAATTATTGATCACTCTGATTTAGTTTGACTGTAATGTAGCATTTCAACCAAAGATGGACCAGCCCCAACAAATCACACCTAGCTCTTACATGGCACCGTCTGTAATAGGCTGGCACAATATTGACCAAAAATCCATAGTGCAATATATTCCAACTCTGGTATGAATTATCAAACACACGTGGAACAAAATATGAAAAGAATATTGTGTGTGCATGGTGGAGAGGGGTGGGCTAAGGGTTGGTATTATTTTAGATTGAATAAAAAAAATAAACTGTTCCTTCTAAGAAAAAACTGCAGTATTTTGTTATTTGGCAATTGCAGTATCACTATTTTTTTCAAATTTATTGTTTAGCTGCCATTTGTAAAATATGAAATAAACATGAATTTACATGAAACACTCTTTCTCCCATGAGGTCTGTTACCGTACGCATCTCTTTTTGTTTGTTTTCCTTCTGCGTTGACGTGGAATTTGCAAATGTTTGCGACAAGTCGTGATGACAAACATGGCAGTTCATGAAAAAATGAAGAGTGAAGTGCAACACAAGCTTTTAACAGTAGAATATTACAGAAAGGTCAACAAAATGGGCCCTGAGAGAGTGAGAGAGAGAGAGAGAGAGAGAGAGAGAGGGAGAGGGAGAGGGAGGGGGCGAGAGACCCTGGGAGACAAAGGAAGAGAGAGAGAGAGAGAGAGGGGGAATTTCGATCAATAATGAATAGAATTTTCATCTGCACACTGGAGAGTAGAAGAAGAATTCCACCTGGAAAACATACAGTGTACGTGCACACACACACACACACACACACACACACACACATATACACATGTGAAAAAGTTAGAGAAAGCACATGCCAATAAGGAACACACACACACACAATGAGAGAAAGTGAAAGACGGTGCATGTCAAAACACACACATAAAGCAAGAGAGAGAGAGAGCACATGGGGTCATACACACACACACACACACACACACACACACTGCAGATATGCACACATGCATGCACAAACGCACACACAGACAGTACACACACATACACAGACATAGACATGCACACACAGTTATTGACACATGGAGGAGGATGGCTTAGACCCATCGCTTTACTTAAGGTATTAAATGTTTATGTGGCGCTTTTTTTTTTCTCAATTATCCTTGTTTCCGACCACACACACACACACACACACACACACACACACACACACACGTGTGAAAACGTGAGAGAGAGACCACATGAGGATATAGAAGCGTGCACACCCACAATAACAGAAAATCAGAGAGAGCAGATGCAGATATGCGAACACACACACACACACACACACAAACCCGTGTGGTGTATGTATGAGTAAATTCTGTGTTTTTAAAGGAAAAATCCACCCGAAAAGAGCAACGGCTTCTTCCTGCGCTGACCTTCAACAATCATACAGGGAGAAATCCACAGTAGTAGAAGAAGAGACACAAATTGCCTCAATAGACCAGAATGCAATGCAGTCGAAAAAGACATGTTGTGTTTTGAGGAAGCGAGTGGAAAAACTCTCACTGTCACGATCCCATTGCCCTCTCCACGTATAATTCATTAATTATAACTCATTTCCAGTTTGGTCTTCGGGGGTTGATGAAAGGCATTCTGGGAAATGTATGAAATCACTAAGTAAGTAGATGAGGCAGGTTGAGGGAAAGTTGGCACAATTACAACACTTCCTAATTCCTGGAAAGCATTGAACCTCACAGACTGATGTTACCCAACAGTGGAAGAGTATTTAAACTTTTAAGTCACAAGGAGACAAGGAAAGCATCGGACGTTGTCTTGCTTCTGTAACTCACCGTAGTTCCAAATGAAACACTACTGGGGCGGGAGATGGGGAGGGACTGTTCAAAACATTCAAGAAGGCCCCGTGGTACCATGTTGCCTCTTGCCTCACCTTTAAAGTTGTAAAGTTGCGGGTTTTCTATGTTGGGGGCATTGTTCAAAAATCTGTGATGGCATTACTGGACTTTGTATGTATGCCGTGAAGTAAAAATACGACTTCCTGGAAGCAAAAAGTAGTGGAATTTTGTCCTGAAATAAGTAAGAATTGTGTCATTGTTTTGGCATTTATCGGTAAATAAGTCTACATTCTGATATGGAGAATAAGCAAAATAAACAAGGTGGAAAAGTCATTTTTCATATAGTTGAAACTTCAACCATTTCTCACCTGAAATTTATCTGCAGGTGTGTGTGTGTGTGTGTGTGTGAGAGAGAGAGAGAGAGAGAGAGAGAGAGAGAGAGAGAGAGAGAGAGAGAGAGAGAGCTACAGCTACAAAACAGGGTGACATATTTGTTACTGATTGGCCAAGAGGGGGTGTGCATCATTCTTATGGGGCCGACATATTTACTGTTACCATGGTTACAGTTCGGATGCTAATGGTAATTGTTTCGCATTGACATCGCTATGGTACAGATGGTTATAGTTAGGGGGGGCTGGGGGGGGTGTGGGGGGCTTTGTCTCATCTTCCTCTGCATGTCCTCCCTGTGGGTCTGTGCCCAGGGGGGTATGGGGGGGAGGGTGGTGTGGGGGGGCGGCCCCTGTTGAATTATGGATGGAGGTGAGGTGAAGAGGGGATGGGGGCTGGCCACCAGGGAACATACCCCCCCCACCCCCCATACATCGCCCCCCCCCCCCAATCTCTCCTCTCCTTTCCTTTCCTCTCTGCCTAAACAGACACCATCCAGGCGTGGCGTGAGGTTGGATGAGGGTGACTGGAGATGCGTCTCTCTCTCTCTCTCTCTCTCTCTCTCTCTCTCTCTCTCTCTCTCTCCCTTTTTTTTTTTACACTCTGTCCTTCTTCCCTCTATTCCTCTCCCTCTCATTTGCTCTCCCCTGCTGTTCCTCTTGCTCTTTTTCTGTCTGAGTGGTTCTCTCTCTCTCTCTCTCTCTCTCTCTCTCTCTCCCCTCTCTCTCTCTCTCTCCCAGTCTTCAGCTGGGAAAGTCAAAATGATAGAGGTCCGTTCAGTTGAAACCGGTCCGCAGATGTTGAGAAAACGAGACAAAGACGAATCTGGATTTCCTTCCAGTGTGATTTGCCATCAGTATTCAGCCAGTGGCGTTGCTGATAGTGCTGCTCAGTGACACACAAAGCTGTTTGTTTGTTTGTTTGTTCATTTGTCAATCTAAATCGCTGCCATGTCTTCCCAGAATGTGTGATATGTAGGTAAGGCGTTTTAATAAGCCCCACGTGGTTTTCTTTCTCACCTGCACAAATCATTAATTTCCATCTCTTCTTTCTGTGTTTTCATCATCATATTTTAGCACTGTTTTGTTTTTTTATCACTTCATTTCTATGTTTTATCACCTTGCAAATAAATGTAAGTACCACACAAGCGGTTCAGAAGAGTTGCATCAGACAGAAGGTCCATCTGGGAGGTAATCATAGTATTCTCTTCAGAAAACGGCCTGAAAATCTTGTTTGCGGCGACGGCGATGGTGTCGAAGTCACGTAATAAAGTATGTGACATTTTCATGCATCCGCACAGCGTTGTTGTCTGCACAGAGAAGACTTGGCTGTTGATTTTCTCCAGTGACACGCTCAGCCCTTCGCTTGTTAGCCGCTAGAAGACCGGGGAGAAAAGGACCGTCCGCCTTGTTCCAGTTTCTTGGAGTGGAAGGAGAAAAAAAAAAAAAAATCAGCTTTTAGTTTCTCTCTTGCTCTGTTTTCAGTCAGAATGAAGGTTTGCTCCGTCAGAGCTGGTCTGTGTGAATTACTACCAGTATTGAGCCAGTGGCATGTCAGCAGTGCTTCTGAATAACACACAGAGCTGGTGTTTGTGTGTCGGTCTAAATCATTGCTGTTTTCTTCTCAGAGCGTGAGAACAAACACCAAACACCAAAAAAAAAAAAAAAATTCTACCTTTTTCTTGGCTCTTCAGATTAGATGAACCTTGATCCTCGTGGGGAAAATGGGACCAGAGATAGATTAAAAACAGAGAAATATAATATATCAAATTCGGGTTAAATAATGCCAACATTTTGAACAATTTCAGGCGAATGTGTAGAAGAGAAAGTATGGATACTCATATCAATTCACCTAGCGTCCCTCCATCACACATCACCTTTCAGGGTACATAGGGATATTTGCTCCAGCTGTTGTCAGCCTGCTGTTGTTTTGACCTTTGCACTCCTTACTATTGGTTCCTGTAATATTGTTGATCTAGGAAATGAAGCTTATTCTACTGTTGCAGTCCCTGTAAGTCACACTGGGAAAGAGCGTCAGCTAAACGGCTAAAATATAAATGGAAATGCTGCTGAAATGTCTTTTTTTTTACCTATGGTATGATCATGCTTTTCTGCGTTCTCGGTGTTTGAACGTCGATAACTCTGATAACGGGAGACCTCTGAAACGTCACAGTCTTAAAAGTGGAGCGCTCGCTGCTTGCCACCCAGTAGCTTCTGACATGTATTTTGGACTATGTGGACAGAAACGTGGCGGCTCCTGGACGATGTGCTTTGGCTAATGCGTTTGGACAAATTGTGCACATGGGTTTTAATGAAATCTCTTATTGCTCTCATTGCAGGAGCAGTGGGGGAAAGTATTTACCTCACAAAACAGATAGAGGCAAAGAGAGGTTTACAATACAGCAACCCTCAAAATGACAGGAAACACAGAGAGAGTGAGTGAGTGAGTTAGAGGGAGAAAGAGAGAGAGAGAGAGAGAGAGATTGAATTAAAGTTTTATGACTGATGAATATTTCATGTTCTGGGCAGTGATTCCCACATTCTGGTATTTTGTGTGTGTGTGTGTGTGTATGTGTGTGTGTGTGTGTGTGTGTGTGTGTGTGTGTGTGTGTGTGTGTGTGTGAGAGAGAAAGCGAGAGAGAGAGTTTATGTGTGTGTGTGTGTGTATCTGGAATATATGCTGGGTGTTTTTAACCCTTTCTCCACTCAGTTTGGACGCTATATCTGGATAGTGCTGCTAGATGCACACACACACACACACACACACACACACACACACACAGACCAGCCTTTTCCCTATATCTTCATAAAATTTCTGTATACTTTGTTTTTATCCCCCCGTGTTTCTATTCATGTCCTTCTGTAAACCACTTCATGACAGTCCGGTGCTTTCTCAACGAATATGACTTAACTTGAGTTACTCATTTTGCCGCTGATCTTCCCGGCTGGACTCCTCCCCGTCGACCCGGCGGTGGTAGCTCATGATGGGTGTTTAGATAGAGATATGAGTCGATGAAGACAGACATTTGTTTGCCAAGTAGCTCTCCTCAGTCATCGGTTAGATCAATAAGTCAGCTTGGTTTTCATCCGCGCAGCTCACCGATCATCGACATTAGTTTACGCCAGGAGTAATAGTCGATTCCTCAGTATTTTTAGCTTAGTTTATGGATGAGCCCACATACTGTAGTTCTAAGCATCGGTTGGTACCGTCTGGAAAAATCAATACCACCTATCTGACTGTTGATCTACTCTGTTCCTCAGGTTCCATAATCAGTTTTCCTCCAGCTAACTCTGTGTTTAGGTTATGGTGCCAGTCCAGCCCAGTGATCAGAGAGACAGAAAGGTCACAGGGGTTGATCCCCACAACAGCTAATTATCCTTGACCAACACCCTGAACCCTGCCCCTGTCAGCCAAACGCCTCCAAATGTTACTAATGTCGAAACAATTTGCACAAAAAGAAAAACGTCTAAGTCTAAAAGTATATTTAGTTAAAACTGACTAAAGACAGTTACCTGGCCTGTTGCCTGGGTAACTGTCACATCTCTAGTTTCATAAATTGACATGACATACCGTAATATGACATGATATGATATAACACAATCTCACATGACATAACTTAACATGACATGACATGACATTGACAGCATAATATAACATGACTTGACATGGCAACATGAAATAACATGATATAGCATGACATGACATAACATAATAAGACATGACACAATTGAGCATGACATGACATGACATGACAGCATAAAATGACATGACAGGACATAATCTGAAATGTCATGACATAACAATATGACATATGACATGACATGACATGACATGACATGACATAGCATAGCATAGGATTACATGACATAATGTTTCATAAAGAATTGAACCCCTAACCCTGACAGTGCTGGTGCCTTGCTCTACCCACAGAGCTGCACAGGGAATTGAACCCCTAACCCTGCTAGTACTGGTGCCTTGCTCTACCCGTGGAGCTGCACAGGGAATTGAACCCCTAACCCTGCTAGTGCTGGTGCCTTGCTCTACCCGTGGAGCTGCACAGGGAATTGAACCCCTAACCCTGCTAGTGCTGGTGCCTTGCTCTACCCATGGAGCTGCACAGGGAATTGAACCCCTAACCCTGACAGTGCTGGTGCCTTGCTCTACCAGTGGAGCTGCACAGGGAATTGAACCCCTAACCCTGGCAGTGCTGGTGCCTTGCTCTATCTATTGAGCCACACAGGGAATTGAACCCCTAACCCTGCTAGTGCTGGTGCCTTGCTCTACCCATGGAGCGGCACAGGGAATTCAACCCCTAACCCTGCTAGTGCTGGTGCCTTGCTCTACCAGTGGAGCTGCACAGGGAATTCAACCCCTAACCCTGCTAGTGCTGGTGCCTTGCTCTACCAGTGGAGCTGCACAGGGAATTCAACCCCTAACCCTGCTAGTGCTGGTGCCTTGCTCTACCCGTGGAGCTGCACAGGGAATTCAACCCCTAACGTTGCTAGTGCTGGTGCCTTGCTCTACCCATGGAGCTGCACAGGGAATTGAACCCCTAACCCTGGCAGTGCTGGTGCCTTGCTCTACCTCCGGAGCTGCACAGGGGAATTGAACCCCTAACCCTGGCAGTGCTGGTGCCTTGCTCTACCCGTGGAGCTGCACAGGGAATTGAACCCCTAACCCTGCAGTGCTGGTGCCTTGCTCTACCCATTGAGCTGCACAGAGAATTGAACCCCTAACCCTGCTAGTGCTGGTGCCTTGCTCTACCTCCGGAGCTGCACAGGGAATTGAACCCCTAACCCTGACAGTGCTGGTGCCTTGCTCTACCTATTGAGCCAGCACAGGGAATTGAACCCCTAACCCTGCTAGTGCTGGTGCCTTGCTCTACCTATTGAGCCACACAGGGAATTGAACCCCTAACCCTGGCAGTGCTGGTGCCTTGCTCTACCTCCAGAGCTGCACAGGGAATTGAACCCCTAACCCTGCTAGTGCTGGTGCCTTGCTCTACGCACGGAGCTGCACAGGGAATTGAACCCCTAACCCTGCTAGCCCTAACCTTGCTAGTGCTGGTGCCTTGCTCTACCCGTGGAGCTGCACAGGGAATTGAACCCCTAACCCTGCTAGTGCTGGTGCCTTGCTCTACCCATGGAGCTGCACAGAGAATTGAACCCCTAACCCTGCTAGTGCTGGTGCCTTGCTCTACCTATTGAGTCACACAGGGAATTGAACCCCTAACCCTGGCAGTGCTGGTGCCTTGCTCTACCCACGGAGCTGCACAGGGAATTGAACCCCTAACCCTGGCAGTGCTGGTGCCTTGCTCTACCCATGGAGCTGCACAGAGAATTGAACCCCTAACCCTGCTAGTGCTGGTGCCTTGCTCTACCAGTGGAGCTGCACAGGGAATTGAACCCCTAACCCTGCTAGTGCTGGTGCCTTGCTCTACCCATGGAGCTGCACAGAGAATTGAACCCCTAACCCTGCTAGTGCTGGTGCCTTGCTCTACCTATTGAGTCACACAGGGAATTGAACCCCTAACCCTGGCAGTGCTGGTGCCTTGCTCTACCTCCGGAGCTGCACAGGGAATTGAACCCCTAACCCTGGCAGTGCTGGTGCCTTGCTCTACCTCCGGAGCTGCACAGGGAATTGAACCCCTAACCCTGGCAGTGCTGGTGCCTTGCTCTACCTCCGGAGCTGCACAGGGAATTGAACCCCTAACCCTGGCAGTGCTGGTGCCTTGCTCTACCTCCGGAGCGGCACAGGGAATTGAACCCCTAACCCTGGCAGTGCTGGTGCCTTGCTCTACCCACTGAAACATGTCAGTGACTGTCTGATGAATCCTTGCAGGATGCAGACCCGTTGGATCATCTACACCTCCTCCTTGCTCTCCCCCTCTTCTCATTTCCATCCCTTCTCTTCTGCAGTGCGGAGAGCTGCATTTGCTGCATAATCGCCCACTGAGTATCTCCCGACTTTCTCGCCTCTTTTTTTTTCTCCCCCTCTTTTTAATTCAGCTTTTATTCTGTGAGCTATAACTACACCAGCACGTCGTTTAGTCGTCTCCTGGCTGGACGGGTTGGACGAGCGAGAGGTCTCCGTTTGACTGCTTTCATTCCAAAAATAGATCCCCGCCGTTTGGAAAAACAGTGACAGCTTGTCTTTCAAAAAATGATTGATAGCGTAAAATTAAACACAGATGAATCTACTTTTTAAAGGATAAAAGGTAAAGTAGCTTCAGGCTGTGATTGACAAAATGATTATCCTTTGACAGACTGGATTGGCTGTATTTTACAGATATTGAACCCTAAACTTCAGCCAATGACTTCCAGGTAATGACTTTATTTTCCCAAATGGATACCAGTGTTTTGGAGTATAACTCTCCATGTGTGCCCTTTACATGGAGGATGTCTAGTGACAGTCTGCCTGCCAAGCGATGCTATTGTTGGTTATTGCGATTTCAACCAGTCGTGGCTCCTCTTGCTCTCAACTTCATGCGAAATGGGATTGATAAAGTAGTTGCCGTTTCCAAATAGACCCCTTTATTTATTTTATTTTATTTTATTTTATTTTAGGCAAATATTTGATCCTTGAAAGGAAATATAACACATTTGGCATTATATTTATAATTAAAATAAAATATGAATTTATATATTATTATATTATTATTATAGCTATTTAATTAGAATAAAATATTAATTAAATCTAAAACAAGTTGTTAAATTAGTTTGTCAAGAGGCATTTTAATTAATCCTTATTTATGTGTCACAGGAGTTATGAAGGCGCTAAAAAAGTGTGTAAAGATGCCAACATTAACACATTCCCTGTTTTACACTGTTATCAAAGCTGTAACAGTGTAATGTATGGGCTGTTCAATAATCATCAGTGTGTATGAAGGCGTGTAGTTCACTCATGTCTCCTGGTACGTGTCACATGTATTTTTGTTCACGTGTGTGGGTGTGCATACATGAGGATGTAGGCTGTTTGCTGCCTCGTACTCCCAGGGTGCATCATTACTGTTTGTGTGTGTGTGGTAGTGGACAACAGGCTCTCCGTTCCAGCAACCCCCATCCTATAGCTTTACACACACACACACACACACACACAACACACTTGCACACACAGGCTTATCCGCTTACACACTCAGTCATAATATACCCACACACACACACACACAGGGACATCCACACACACTGATGGGTATACAATACACACACATACAGGTACATATACATACGCACAGGCATATAAACAAGTGCACACAACCACAGACATACACACACTCACACACACACATGAGCGTGCACATAGACAGACCCACACACACATACTGTATTCACAAAAACTGGCATGCACTTGCATCCTGCACAGCATGTTTTCACACATTTGCACACATACACACACACACACACTGAAACGTTTAAAATTGCTCTCTTTTCCATGCAGTCACACACACACACACACAAATTGCGAGTGTGTGTGCAGATGTGTGGGTCTGCATGTGTCTATGAGTGGGGAGGATGAATACGTGTTCACATGAGGTTGAATGTACACATATATGTGTGTTTGCCTGTGTGTGTGTGTGTGTGTTGTGTGTGTGTCACTGTACTGTATGGGAGTGTGTACGCCAGCCAGCGGCCCTCCTTTCCTCCGACGCCCTGCTCTCAATCCGGAGCTGAAAAATGGCTCTCGCCGTCTCGTTGGCTGATGTTGCTGGCAGGAGTCCTGGGGACCGGCGGGGGGAAACAATCCCAACAAAGTGGCATGAATTAATGTGACTAATTAACGCCACGTTAATTATTTGTAAATTGCATGTTTGGGTACACATTACTTGAGAGGCATATGCTGCTTGTCGTGTTCGCCCAAACAAGTGCCAGCTAATCCGTATCTCTGGAGTGCCCCGTGTCTGAAGACGGGCCAATCAGCACAGAGGAGGACAAAAATACAAATGAAGGAGAGCGAGAGAGGGAGAGAGAGAGGGAGGTGAGGGGAGGAGGAAGGAGGAATGGAAAAGAGCCCAAACAAAAGCCTTATTTCATCTTGTCTGGTCTCCACACGGCTCGGGGTTTATTGTGAAGTTTGCCTGTGTTGTGTTGGTTGAGCGTGGTAATCGTTTCTGTTCTGGGCCCTCGCTAATGTTGCTAACCTCTCACTTCTCTCAACAAGACGAAGAAAAAAGGTGTTCTTGGGGCGTATGGCAAATGTAAACTTTAATTTGCACGTAATGCGATAATTCAAATAAAGACTATTTTAAATTTCTGATGGATTTTTATTATGTGGTTGACTTTGTGGTGGACAGTTCAGCTCCTGTTAAAGGAGAGTCGATGGTACGGTGAAAAAAACGCTTTTTTGCCCCCTTGATATGAATTTTAGGTGCATGTTGGTCCTTTTTGAGCAATGAAATATACATTTTCATTGAATATCGGAAAGTAAACACTCAATTTCTACCACTAAGATTTTTTTTTAATCTTAGCCGCCGTTGGAAACTTGCAGCAGGCCCTGCAGAAGAGGATGGTCCCATTGTCCCCTTCACTGTCCACAAACCAGTCCTCCTTCTTCCACCCCTCAATTGTTGAGGTTTTTTTTTACCATGTTGGTTATTTTTTGTTGATGCAGTGTTTTGTGTGGGGTCGGCATTTTGCTCTACCGCTGGCTGCATGGTGCCAACATTCTCTACTGCTCCGGGCTGCATACTCGCTTGTTTTCTGATCAAAAAACGGCTCCATTTTTCCAGGGGTGTAAAACTCAGGCTTCAGAACGTAAAAGTAAAAGATTTTTCTCCACCTGTTAACCAGGTGAATGCAATTATTACCCCCGCCCCCCCCCCTATGCTGAAGAATGGAACTAATTTAAAAAATACATACAAAATAAAAGTCCTTTTTACTGTCTGAACCCGGATTCTACACCGCTGCATTTTCTCATCCAGAGTGCACTGGATCACCCATGAATCACCTATAGCGGCCCATTGGTGGCCCCATATCAAAATAAATTGAAAAGTGTATTTGCAGGACTAGTGGTTAGAGAGACGCTCACAGGTTTGATCCCCTCGCGTCCTGTCAAAGTGTCCTTGAGCAAGACGCTGAAACCTGCTCCGTCACACAAAGTCCTCCAAATGCATGAAATGTAAAAAGTGGAGAAGCCTTCGGAAAAAAAAAACGCCACACGCCAGCCTAGAAACTCTCTGAAAAGGAATACATAAGACTATGGGTACTTGAAATGATCCAAGCCTTGCTAGCATGGCTGCCATTACACGCTTATCTATCACTCTGTCACCCCGGGCCACGCTCGCTGGGTTTTATTAGGCCTGCTTTGGTTGAGGAGGCTCCACCAAAACTCCTGGCTTGGTCAGGTAGGCAAGAAGCAGATCTGTGTATCGCTCTCTCTCTCTCTCTCCTGCTCTCTCGCTATCTCTCTCGCTCTCTCTCTCGTTATCTCTCGCTGTCTCTCTCTCCCTCCTCTCTCCTCATATTATCCCACAATGTGTCTTCTCCCTCTCCCCCTCCGTGACAAGCCCTCTTTTTTTTTTCTTCTTCTTCGCCCCTCTCTGTTTCTTCTCTCTCTCTTTCATCCCTCGCTCATTTTTCTGTCCCAGTCCCTCTCTTCGTACACCCCCCCCACACACACTCCCTCCCCTCCACCACCACCACCACCTCCTCCTCCTCTCTTCAGAGCTCCTCCGCATTAGCAGTCAGCTCCACTCCTAGACGTACTTTGTTTTTCAACCGTGGTGTAGAGCGAGCGAGGGAGGGAGAGCGAGAGTGGAGAGCAAGTGATAGAGAGAGAGAGGAAGGGAGATACAGAGAGAGAGAGAGAGAGAGAGAGAGAGAGAGAGAGAGCATCATTTACAGTCATCCACACCAAGCGGAGCCTGCAGATCACCCTCCCTCCCTCCCTCCCCCCTCTCTCCATCCTCTTCCCCCAGCCACTGCTCACGCTGCCAAACATTTTATGTGTTTATTTAGTCATGCCTGACTTTATCGAATTTGAAAAACATGCCAGTCACGGGTACACCCCCACTACCTACCTACCCCTACCCCCCGCCCCCCCCACCCCCATCCAGCCACCAACACCACCCTCACCCCCATATCATCTCCCCCCTGTTCTCCCTCCCTCTCGTTTGAAACTCCTCTGTCCAGGTGTGACCTCAGGAGCAGCTCCAGCCACTGTCTTTGGGGACATTTCACTTCTAAATTAAGTTTTATTCCCCGGCTTCGCTCCGTCCCTCCCTCCCCCCCGGGGGGAGAAAGGGGAGAGAGAAAGACTGGAGCATAATTCTAGCCAACAGAGTGTTGACTCTAAGATGGATTATTTCTGCTTGAAATCAGAGGCCATGTGCTGCTGGATAATGTAGTGGTCCCGGTTTTTTTTTCCCCCAGCAGTTCTAATGATGAAGATTTGACGGGCAGGAAAATGCAGAGGACCAGACTCGTTCCTCTAGGGGAGGAACCGGAGGCTGGAGGAAATCCCACCGCGCTTTATAATCCCAAAGTCAGGATTTGCAGTTGTTTTGTTTTTGCTGTTATTTAACAGTCCGGCGTAGCTCAGTGGGTAGAACATGTCAGTAATACCGGCCGGGATTAGGGGGTCGATTCCCAATGGGACCATCCATGCTAAAAAAAAGAAAAAAAGAAAAGTATGGTGCTGTAAGGTGCTTTGGATAAAAGCATCCACCAAATGGCATATAATATCATATATTGTACAAAATGGAAATTGGCCTATTTTCTGAGGTTTTCTGATGGGCTTTTTTCTTGAGCTCTAAATTGCTCTGTTGAGGAGATTGAACACGAGAAGTCTGAGGGCAGGGGTACAAATGCAGGCTTGTGGCTGGAGAGATGCCGGTTCAGATTCCCAGTCCGGCAGAGCGAATGAGTGAGTAACGCTCTGTTAGTACCTACCGTTGGGGTGCTGCTGAGCAAGGCACTGAACCCCCGTGAACTCCAGTGGAGCTGCCTAGGGAGTATTTGTGCTCAGCAAAGCCCTTACCTCGACAAGAAAGTTCTTTAAGGAAGAACGTGGTGCTAAGATGTGGTGTGTGGTGTGATCAGCGAGCCTTCGGAATCGCAATATTGACCTCTGCAATTCTGAAGTGTGTCCGGGTGAACGCTGTTTCAGGCTGTTCCCCGTCGGTGCCGTGATATTTCCCTCTGGAGACACGCTGGAGAAAAATCTTGCTCTGTATCCTGAGTAAATCCTGAGCATTTACATCATTTTTCCCTCTCAAGAACCATTTTCTTCAAGCACTTGAGACAAAGCTATGCCCACACACTGCAAAAATATCCATCTTAACAAGTCTTGAAATCTTGTTTGTCTTAAAGCCGGTGACACAAATCTGCCAATAGGTTGAGGATCATCTCGCTCGTTTTTCGAACGCAGCGCCACAGAGTCAAATGACGATATCTTGAAAGGCAGCAGATCACACTCCTCACATCAATCCAAGGTTAAATGACTTGAGTAGTTTTTTTTTTCAGTTCATAACAGCAGAGGAATTTCAACGTGATTTTTGTCAATACCATGCAGCTTTGATGTAGGAGGAACGGTACTTTTCCAGCGGTCTGGAAGTCTGTAGCAGGATTTCAGCTTTCTAGGCAGGCTGGGCTTTCTACTGATGCTGCAGAGAAACTCCCAAGCTGTGAAGCCAAGGCTAGGGAGACATGGAGGTGCTGTCAGAGATGGTTGATTTGCTACAGATTGGTTTTTGGAACCTTTGATAAGGAATTTAGAGATGGTGGACTTGGAGAAATTTCACTTTCTATCTATAATTAAACATGCAGGACTGACGAAGAACACGCTCTTATTTTAACAGGCAAATGGACAAGAACACATTCCTATTATAGTTGTGTTCATTTTTTATTTTTATTGTTTTACTTTGTGTCAAATGTGTTTCAGTAGTGTTTCAAAATAGAGAAATCAATCGGTTCAACAGGTTTGTGATTTTTCTAATAAATAAATGTGAATTTCTAAAAACGCTTTTCTATTTTTGTGTGTGTGTTTGGGTCGTGTGCATCTATACAGTATCTCAAAGTGACAAACTAATGATCAGGTCTTATAGGTGAGGTTGTGCTGAAAAAAAGGATACCAAGCAATGTGGGGAAACATTTTTTTAAGTGGTATATAAAGGCAAAATGAAAAGCATAGAAAAACGTCCAGAACCGGGCCAAGACTCAGAAGGGCTAACAGGCAAGTTGACTATGGGCCTTATTAATAGTGGAGTTGGTGACGGTCCAGTTCCCGGGCACCGATACCGATACTTTAATGACATGAACTTTGGTGCAATACAATATTTTTCCAGCAGAAGGAAAAATGTGCAGTGTGGTGCTTCTTTGAAGTCAGTGACGATCATTCTGCCTTACAAAATAAAAGCATAACATTTGTCATTGTCACTTTTGGACAAAAGAATAATGACGTGATGTTTTTAAATACATGTCATCGTACCTCCATCCACTGTAGAGTCTCCCTTAAATATACTCACAAAGCTTTGTACACTCAAAGCACAGCGCTGCACGGCTTTGTCAATAAGGGATTTATTTTGAAATTGTTTCGTTTTTTTAGTGAAAGAGAACTGCTCATTTTCTATTTCATTATTGTGTTTTATCATTATTGTCTTCTATTTGATTGACGATTGTTACACTACAATTGTCAGTGCATGTTTTCATCAAATCAAGCACTTGTTCCTGTGATGGTTTTGTGATGTGCCAACGCCAGGCAGTATGAATGGCGGTAAATTGAGTCGTGCGCGTATTGGCCCATCTGTTTAATAAAGTACTCGGTACTCATACCGGTTCTGAGAAATTGGCATCGGCGCTCTTGTAGTTATTAACAGCAACAACCTGGGCGGGTTATGCGGGCTGTAGGGTTTTGGTAGATTGGGGTATAGCAGTAAAAAATGGTTTTGGTTTGTACCAGCGGAGGGTAGTAACTCAAAAAGTTGAGGGGGAAAGAGCTCGGAGTCGGTGTACTGCAGTGTAAAAGAGTGTGGCACTTGCATAGCGTCACAACCCATCCATAATGTAATGTGAAATGTAAGCCCTTCCTACTATATCATCTATTGTTTTCCTTGAAGCCAACTAACTGAGTGGAGACAGAAACCAGACGAAGCCTGAGGGCTGAAAGACTCTGTGGAGACTTTGATTCCACCTCCAGTTTTCATCATGCAATAAATCCAGCATGTTCTTTTGTCTCGTTAGGCTCCTCCAGAAAGTTTGCACTGCCAAAGTTGTCCATCTTAATAATTCGCTTTTAAAATTGAATTTAGTCTCAAAATCTGATTTTTCTGAAAATAAGTGAAATGGCTCTGGCCCCGGTTGGAGCATATGTGAAGTGAGTACTATACATGAAGTGGCACATCTTGAAGCAAGCGGTGTGATCGGCCTTAATAAATGATATTGTCGGTTCCAGATGCATTGGAAACCTCTCGTGACTGTCACGAGAGGTTTCCAGGTTGTTGAGAAAAATGAGACGCGGTATGAGAATAAGACATTTATTTCATGAACATCTTTCCTGAAGGTTGTCCAGAATGTGACTCACTCATAATCAATAGCTCACTAGTTTCTGTAAGTCTGTAATGTGCCAGTTGTGTTGAGGATTCATCACAGGCAGTAGGAAGGGGTACTACTGTGTACAATATATTTAGTGGCAAGTTCATTCGAGATAGACATGATTATAAAAGAGATTGGACGAGGGAGGTCACGTTTCAGGAGAGTTTAAACTGCATTTTTCATGTATGTTAAGGACTTAGCAGACGCTCTGCCACAGTAGAATAAGCTTAAATCCAATATTACAAATAACCAACTGTAATGAGTACAAGGGTCGACGGCAGTAACAAGCAGTAATAGATATGATTAAATACGATGGTGTATTATAGAGACGTGCTAGAAAAAAGTTATTTCTTGCTGCAGTATTGAATGCATGTGATTCATTTGATCATTTGACCTGTCTCCTCTGAAAGGTTTCACCAGACGGGTCTACAGTAACATTCACAAGATGATCTTCATAATAAATCTTTTTTCTAGCAGTTATCAGGGTTTAACTGATAACCTGTCATCATGAGTTAGTATTCTTGTCTGTTTGTGTGTTGAGAGCTCAGTATACAGTTTCTGAGCTGTGACTCATTTCTGGATCTTAAGGCTCTTTGGGTTTAAATGTAATGAAAGTCTGATTGTTAGGTATTATGTTTGTTTTGTTCAGAGCCTCTTGTAACTGTTAAGAAAAGATAGTTGAATACATATAATACAATATAGTTTTTGTAATAGTAGTTACTAGTAATAGTAATAGAAAGAGTGGTAATATGAGAAGAAGTACAATTATTATTATTATTAGTAGTAGTAGTAGCACTAGCAGTGGTAGTAATATTGTTATATTAGCAGAAGTAGTAATAGTGGGAGTAGTAGTAGTAACAGTAGTACTAGCTGTAGTAGTAGTAGTAGTAATATTGTTATATTAGTGGTAATAGTAGTAGTAGCAGTAGTAATATTGTTATATTAGCAGAAGTAGTAATAGTGGGAGTAGTAGTAGTAACAGTAGTACTAGCTGTAGTAGTAGTAGTAGTAGTAGTAATAGTAGTAGTAGTAATATTGTTATATTAGTGGTAGTAGTAGTAGTAGCAGTATTAATATTGTTATATTAGCAGAAGTAGTAATAGTGGGAGTAGTAGTAGTAGTAGCAGTAGTAATATTAGTAGTAGTAGTAGTAATATTGTTATATTAGTGGTGGTAGTAGTAGTAGTAGCAGTAGTAATATTGTTATATTAGTATTTAATAATACCTCTCTTTGTCGTCTCCCTGCTACTGGACTCATTAAGCACGTTGTAGTTTTTCTCTCCTATATTTAGCAGCTGCCCTCTGTCTTGTAGTAGTAGTAGTAGTAGCAGTAGTAGTAGTAGTAGTAGTAGCAGTAGTAATGTGCCCTCTGTCTTGTAGTAGTAGTAGTAGTAGTAGCAGTAGTAGTAGTAGTAGCAGTAGTAATGTGCCCTCTGTCTTGTAGTAGTAGTAGTAGCAGTAGTAGTAGTAGTAGTAGTAGCAGTAGTAGTAGCAGTAGTAGTAGTAGTAGTAGTAATGTGCCCTCTGTCTTGTAGTAGTAATAGCAGTAGTAGTAGCAGCAGTAGTAATGTGCCCTCTGTCTTGTAGTATTAGTAGTATTAGTAGTGGTAGTAGTAATATTGTCATATGCCCTCTGTCTTGTAGTATTTGTAGTAGTAGTAGTAGTAGTAGTAATATTGTCATATGCCCTCTGTCTTGTAGTATTAGTAGTAGTAGTAGTAGTAGTAGTAATATTGTCATGTGCCCTCTGTCTTGTCTCCCTGCAGCGATCGGCCGGACGCTGATCCCCCGTTACTTCAGCACGGTGTTGCAGTAGTAGTAGTAGTAGCAGTAGTAGTAGTATTAGTAGTAGTAGTAGTAGTAGCAGTAGTAGTAGTAGTAGTAGTAGTAGTAGTAGTAACGTGCCCTCTGTCTTGTCTCCCTGCAGCGATCGGCCGGACGCTGATCCCCCGTTACTTCAGCACGGTGTTCGAGGGCGGGGTGACGGAGCTCTACTACATCCTCAAACACTCCAAGGAGTCCTTCCACAACTCCTGCATCACCGTGGACTGTGATCAGTGCACCATGGTCACCCAGCACGGGAAGCCAATGTTTACAAAGGTAACATCTGACCCCAGAGCTGCCCCACTATGAATAATTGATCACAAGCTATGGTAATAGAGCCGTTTAACTGCTTGAAGATCAAATCTGGTGTCACCTTTTTTTTCTCTTCTCCTTTTGTCCACCCGCTGTGTGAGAGCCCTCCCTGCAGCCTCGCTGTCAGAGATCAATGTTTTAACATCGTCAATCTATGAATTATGAAGTTATTTATTAACTTTGTTTGTTCACGCTACATGCACATTCAGGTCCCAGGAGTGTTTTCGCTGAAGATCAATCAGAAATGTTTTTTTAATACAATATGTTTTTTACATTTTCTCGATACAACACAGAACAAAACAGCTCAGACATGACATGACAAAAATATGACAACAAATAAATAAAGCAGAAAAATAAATAAATAACAAGGATACAGGAAAACAGATGTATAATATACAAAGGCTAATATACAGGCTGGGTGAGGAGACGTTATAAAAAGTGTCCACAGGAATGCAGCAGACACGATATGTATTCACTAGGAATACATTCAATTAACAAATAAAATACAATAAAAAAACTGATAAATAAGAAAATGACAGTGTTAAATGACAGTATTAAAAATAGAACTTGGATATTAAGACCTCATGTAAAATGTCTTCAGATTACTTTTAGCACAAAACAGTCCAAGCTGTCAGTTGATGCTGTTTTGAATTTTTGAATCAAAATAAATAAGCTTTCAAAATGTTTCCTGCATCACGCTTCCTAGAGCCACTTGTTACATTTGCTTTTATATCAACGTCTCGTTGGCCTTCGCTCCGACCATCCAAAATCCCCCGGCCCTTCTGCTGTTTAAGATGTCGACAGATTGTGAAGCCCTCAGGTCCACCGGCATGGCGGGTCCTGAGAGAGCTCTGAAGAGTATAGCTTAGTTTATTTGCACACACAGTGAAAAAAAATGAAACACAGGAAGAAGCACGAAGAAGAGGAAAGAGGAAATCCAAATTGTGCAGGTGAGATAAAGAAATCAAGACGCCTTATGGAAACACTAAAGGGAGGAAAAAAACGAACCATCTTTAAGGTCATCTGTTTCTGTGCTTTGGGGGGGAGCGTCCCATGTGTCGGTGAATATCTGCTTCACCAGAGCCTGATCCAGATAGCTCGCTGACTCCGAGACTTCTTCTGCTGACTGTCTAAATGAATCTGAGTCCAGGCACCTTGTCAGCGCCGAGCAGCCCAGCTAAAGGGATTCCAGCTCCCTGTACCATGAACCCTGAGCTGCAGCACTGGACCAAACTATACGCCCTCCTGTTTCCAGGACTTGCACTTGCTCTGTGTGTGTGTGTGTGTGTGTAGTGTCCATAATTCATGTTTTTTTGGCTCACCTGCAAAGGGGACGTTAAACTACAAGAAATTCAATCAAAAAATCAATCAATCAATTAATCTTAATGCATTATGGCAAAAATCAGAAGCAGGGGAAAATGGTGTTATTTGTTGCCCCGGCTGCTGCTGCTTTTTGCCATAAATGCATGAAGATTAATTTCTGAGTGCAGTCCTCTGTTTGTTTGATGGATCCAGAGTCAGGACCTTGACACTTAAAACTAAACATTTACCTGCAAAAGGATATTTTCTTCATCAGCCAAAATAATACCTGTTTCCAACGCCACTTCCTGTATAGGATCGGGAACTGTGTGTTCATTTACAACGTGCCCACTCACGTAAACAATGGATCAAGTTTGTAATTCATCAGTACACACACACACACACACACACACACACATACTTTCACATTTTGATATCAATGCTCAAGTAACAAAGACCAAAGACCTGCACATATCTGTTAAAAAGTTACTGGCCAGAGTGACAATATTTGGTGCTTGCTGGGTGTTTATTTGAGACCTTGTATGTGCAGACCTGGTTTGTGTGTGTGGAGGGAATGCCACTGTGTCTATAAATTTGGAGGGGGGATGGTGCTTAATAGTGGGGGGGTGGGGGGGGGGGGGTGTATCTATCTCCCTTGCCAGTTTCCAATCTTAACTCAAGCTAGCCTCACTGTGTTTTCATATCGACCTTAATGAGAATGAACACAACACAACACAGGAAATGTCTTTTTTTTTTTTTGTTTGTTTGTTTGGTTTTGTAAACAAGGCTTCCAAAAAAAAAAAGAAAAAAAAAACCCACAACATAAATACGAGTGTCCAATATTAACCGTACAGATGGGTCAACAGAAAGCTAAATTTGATGCTGGCAGCGCTGCTCTCTTTTCATCTTCACCTAAATTGGATGAGAAGAATTAATTCATTAGAAAAAAAAAAGAAAGAAAAAAAAAAAAAAAGAATTCCAATAACGGAGCGTGTTCTCCCAGAGCTCCTAGCAGCAGCAAGCCTCCAGCTCTGGAGGCCAGAATCTCAATCAGCTCTGCCTCGCTCGCCCGCCTCGCTCTCCTCACATCCCCCCCTCCTCCTCCTCCTCCTCTCATCCCCCAGCCTCGCTCGCTCGCTCTCCTCGCTCTCTACTCCACCACTCTCTCTCTCATCCCCCTTCTTCTCGTTCCACCCCCCAACACACACACACACACACACACACACACATGCACACACACACACGCACACACACACGCACATACACACACACACACACTCCCTACATGCTTCATCCCTGGAGAAATCATCCCCAGCTCCCCACTCTCTCTCTCTCTCCCTCTTTCTCGCTTTCTCTCCCTCTGTCTATCTCTCTCTCGCTTTCTTTATCTGTCTAGCTCTCTCTCTCTCTCTCTCTCTCTTTCTCTCTCTCACTCTCTCTCTCTCTCTCTCTCTCTCGCTCTCTCTCTCTCTCGCTTTTTTATCTGTCAAGCTCTCTCTCTTTCTTTCTCTCTCTCCCTCTTTTTCTCTTTCTCTCTCTATCACTTTCTTTGTCTATCTCTCACTCTCTCTCTCTCTCTCTATCTCTCGGTCTCAGTGTGCAGGATGCTATACAGTAACGAAGGGGCGGGGCTACCGGGGGCGCTAGGGGAGGGAGTCGACAGGGATTTCAGGGTGCTAGGCGTTAAAAAGGTGGTGTCAATTTGACCAAAAGGCATGCCCCCCCCCCCCCCCCCCCCCCAACACCCCCCCCCATGGTATTCCTGCACCTCTTTTCACTACCCAGCAGGCCTTGCTTCACCTGGCCAGTATGTGTTACCTCGGAGGGCATGGCCCTTGTTACCGCCGCCCAGCGGGGGGTGTCAGCATGCGGCGAGGGGAGGGAAGAGCACAAGGCGAGTTCATGACGGAGAATTCAGACTCCCCCGAAGTGACTTGTTGGAGAAATTGACAAGCAGCAGCAGCATGTTTTTCTTTGTGCTTTGTTGACATGATTATAGTCCATCAGCAATTTACTCAGATCTGAGGAGGCGTGGTCAAATTATTAAGATACCCTTACTTATTTTCAGCCATTATTTATGTTAAATTATAGTAATCCACCCTTATTAGACGTAGTGCATGTATGAATTACACCAGACCACTGGTGTATGCTGTTATTACAGTGGACTACTGTTAAAGTGATGGATGTGTCTCAATACTGTTCTAGTCTGCCCTTATTTATGCTACGGTTATAGCAGTCTATCCCCATTGCAGGTTAAATCACAGCGGTCCAGCTTTATTGATTTCTATTTGATTTCTGCCTATTGATTGATTACTCTCATTACCGATCATTGGTTCAGTTATTGATATCAGTTATTGATTATTGACATTGATACTAGTCAGGCTGTTGAGTCTCTGTTAGAGGAAGGCTTTAATCATGTTGCTGTTCACCATGAACAACGATGAACGCTGTCTATCTTTAACATTGTTATTGATGTAGTAGTGTTCAGGTCCTCACTTCTTAATTGGCTCTCATGTTGAGGTTTAGTATTCAATCTTAGATTTACTACATAACAAGGGAGGCATGCTGCGTATCTTTAACATTTCTCTTGATTTACTGAAGTCCAGCGCCTCGGTTCTTAATTGCCAAGCTAATGTTCAGTATTTAATAGCATCTTAGCAGCCAGTCGCTGTAATTCAGCCTCTTTAGCCAACGTTGATCCTATTTAGATTCACCACAAGTAGCAATGGATGCAGTATAACCAACATTTTTATTGATTTTGTGACGTCCGGCTCCTCAGTTGTTAATTGATTGTCATGTTAAGGTACAGTATTGAATAGCGTCTCAGCAGCAAGACGCTGTTATTCTTTGTTACTCTTCTGAGCTGGAGATCCCCTGATCCCAGCCCCGTTGTGTGGAAGATTTATGACCCTGCTCTTAAATCAATGGGGACTCTCTGCGAGGGGCTGTACCTTTTAATGGCCCGCCGTTTAATTCAAGGGGATTTTCCTGCTCTTAGTTTTCATAAGGGAACACTATTTAGGTAAACATTGGTTACAGCCATTGTGAGCGATATTACATTTTAACCAACTGGCTTTCACTACGGAGGAATAAATAGCTTGGTATGATTGAATCTTCTCTGGAATCTGAAAAAAGCCTTGCCCTTGGTTGCTGTTGTATTTTGTCTGCATCAGTGCCGCCAACACAAATTCCTGCACATTTATTGGACTTGGCGATTAAAGTGATTCTTATTCTGGTTCTGATTTAGGCAAGCCACCAATCCATTTTTATTTTTCAGATACAGAGTAGCAGAAAGCCTGCACAGGAATAGCACCAAATAGGGAGGCAGCGCAAGAGAAACAGTTGGCACAGTGAAAAAAAGGAATCTGTGGTACAGCACTTTTTCACTGTAGGCTACGCTGGAAAGCATCGCAAGAAACTGTTTCACCAGTCAGTTCATGTCATTTCACTGCTGGGTACATCTGCAAAAAAGTACGATTTCATAAATGACTTATTTCCTCATTGATGCCGATGTATTTTGAAATGATACAACAGGGTTTTAACAGGTTTGAATTCAATTTCAACTCAAGAGAAAAAGAAAAACACAGAAGTTGCCCGACAACAGCGATTTGCACATTCAAGCGTTACAGGATTCCCTCTTGCAACCTGGAGTCAGAGATGATTTAGGGAATCTGTATGAGTCTAATACACACGATTGTATTATCATGTTTTAATCTTTGTAACAATTGCCTCTTCTCTTGCGGAATAATGAATATTATAGTCTCGAGGTTTCTTTCAATAATCTTATCAAGTAAAATAGCGAAGGGAAAATAAAAGTCACGTCTGCACCCACAGCAGGGGGTGTTGCTTCGTTTTGGGAATGTTGTGAGCCGCTGCTGCTGGATGGTCAGCTGGATGACAAACAGCTGTTAACAAATAAATAAAATAAAGACCGTTTTCATTGTCCATTAAACACTAAGGATTAATTCCAAACATTGCTTTAGTCTAATCCACACTTATCTAGCTCAGACAAGCCCTTTATCAGACCAAGCAGAGCCCAGCAGTGTTGCACTTAAAACTATCTGCACTACATGCTGTCAATCATCCAATGACGAGTTCATTTAAAAATAAAAGCGCTGTGTGTCTATTTTGGGAAGAAATAAAATCATTACCTGAAATTCATCAGTCAGTGTCTCTAAAATGTATTGGTTCCATTCTGCTGTCGTTTTGTCAACCAAGGACTGAAGTTACTGCAACTATCCTTCAGAAGATGCTGGAATTGTTGTTGTTATTTTGAGCGTTTGTTTGTTTTGTAGGTGTCACTTTTATTTCAAAATGGAAGATATTTCATTTTGGAACGAAGCTCTATATAATCTCAAGATGGTTGACTAACTAACATTATAGCGTAGCCACATTTCCAGTCGAGACAGCAACAGCTCTTCATGGCTTTTGGAGCAGTAGAGCGTCTACTTTTTTTTTTTTTTTTTTTTTTACAGTGTGTTGGAGTTAGTGGTGGAGCACGTGACCGGGGGGGTGGGGGGCAGGGGGTGATGGTGGTGGTGGTGGTGGGGGGGGGGGGGGTAGTATGGCCGCCAGCCTCTTTCTTGTTGATCCTCAGGAGACCATCTGCGCTGGGGGCATTGATTAGAGTGTGTCTGGTGGGATTACATCTTTGCCGTTGCCATGCCAACTAATCAGCTGATTTTTTTTCCCTCTCTCTCCGTTTCACTCGCTCTCTCACTCTCTCTTTCTCTCTCGCTCTCTCCCTCCCTGGTTGTCACAGCAACGAAACACGGGGGAAGCGCGAGGGCCCCGGCAAGCGCTGAATTCGGCTAAAGGGGCAAAAAAATATATTTTTTTTTATCCTCTCTCTCTCTCTCTCTCGCTCTCGCTCTCTCTCACTCTCTCCCTCCCCTCTCTCTCTCTGTATTACTCTCTGCCTTCCACTTTCTCTCTCTCTCTCCTCCTAATTGGCAACTCTCTCTGACCTGAAGTTCTTTTGTCTCTGGCGTAAACACACCCCTCTCCAGATTACATTTATTTTCACATTTTAGAAAGAGCTGGATGGTTGAGAGGCCCAAGGACAGATGCTCTGAATGAGGAGAGCGAGCAGAGTAAATATTGGGAGCATAATAGCTCCATGCTACAAACTCCTTGAACACATTCCAAAATGAAGAAACCCTTCCAGCGTTTTATGAAAATCACGCCTGGCCAATAAACACTGATTCCTTTTGTCTCTTGCCCAAATCAGCTGGCGGCTGCCTGCCAGCCGGTTAAAGATTACTGAGAGAGATGTCAGCCCGAGCAGAAACGTAAAGCAACGCTAACTATGTGATCTTTGTCCAGGTTTGTACGGAGGGTCGTTTGATACTGGAGTTCGCCTTCGACGATCTGATGAGGATCAAGACGTGGCACTTTACCATCAGGCAGTACCGAGAGCTCATCCCCCGCAGCATCCTGGCCATGCACGTGAGTGTGACATCACTACCGGGCGACACACCCGAGCCCGTCCGTTGAGGTGTCGGTGTTGAGTCCTAACGAGGGTGTCTGTACTCTGCCAAGACACTTTAGAAGCTATTCATGAGCATATGAAATTTAAACGCCAACAAAGCAGTTCGGAGGGATTTTTTTTGCAAACCAATTTATTTGCAGACATCAAAGGCCACCGAGGATAAAAAAAATAATAAATGGGCCCTTGCCTCAAAAGAGAGCGAGAGAGAGAGAGAGAGAGAGAGAGAGAGAGAGAGAGAGAGAGGAAAAACAAGGTTGAATGAATAATCTGCTTAATTCCACTAAGTGTTATACATCCTCGTCACTGGAGCTGTGCAGGGTGTTAGCTAGCTAGCAGGAACTCTCCTCTTCTCCTCGGGTCATTTCCAACTGTAACTGTATGATAAGTTTATTTGTACAGCACCTTTCATACACAAGGCAGTTCAACGTGCTTCACATGAGGCACCAAAGACATTTTAAACAAGGACATTTATAAAAAAAGAATTCAATTAAATAAAATAAAAAAAATTGAATCAGAGTGCAGAAGGAATAAAAGTCGTAGTTTTGAGGCAAGTATGCAAGTATGATAGGGCAAATGTTGCAGCTGTCAGGTTAAAAACACCTATCTGCAAAAATAGCATTTTTCATGAATGAAGAAAGCAAAAATAATACGTATTTTCTCGTTGACGCCCATTTATTTGTGAAGTTGGACAGTGGGGGTTTAACAGGTTTCAAGGGTCCAAGGGGTCTTGAAACTCGCTCAGCAGATAAATAACTATGTAAACCTTCGACTCAACTAAGAAAAAAAAGTGCTGTTACGTGTTTTTTCCTCCTCAGCAGCGACATGCATCCTGTGTGATTGCAACACATGCAGCCGCTTCTGTTTGGATAATAATAAACAGAGATGCGTTTTTTTCCCCAATATTTTCTATTTACCCCCACGGACCTAAAGGTGTGTTTAAGAAGTAGCTTTCCCCCCGTACAACCAACCCCCTTTTTGCCCAAATCTTCATATGAAATTCACACTCCATTAAATTGGCCCCTCTGGGCATTCACACTAATTCCTGGAGAGTGGGGTATTGTGGGTATTGTGGGTCCTGGCTGGATCTTCAGTGATATGTGTGAGAGTGTGAGTTCGCTCTTTTGATCGTTGCCCGGGCTAATGAAAGCAGATAGAGACACATGGGAGTCAGAATACTGGAGTTGGATTGAACTGCTCAGATACCAGTACAGATGAAGTTATGGTAGAAGTCTTGCTTTTCAACTGAACTGAACTGAACTACTTCTGCCCTGGGAAAGAGTATACCAAAATACCCTGCTGAGGTAGAAGGTACTGTTACTTTTCTGATGGTTACTTAGGTAGAAGTACAATTACTGATGTAAAAATATACTTACAGTGTGTAACAAGTAACAAGCAGCTCAGTTAAAAAGTACCCAGAGTAAAAATGAGGACAGAGTTCAAGCTACATTCTTCTTCAATTTAAAAAAAGGAACAATATGAAGTACAAAACAAAGTACAGCATGAATCAACACAACGTGGTTACAGAGAGCAAGAATCTCCTCCCACGCTGCGTTATCAACTAATAATAACTGAAAAATAAGATCATGAAATCGATGTCACTGGTCGGTCTATGCCAATCAACACTGTTCAACATTAGCACACTGATGCTTCTTTTGCTAATAGCTATCAACCAGACCAACACCAGCCAATACCACTGTAGCTGGATGGATGGCTTCTTGGTTCATGTTAACTAAGTTGCTATTATTGATCAATTTGACCATTAGTTGGTTAACTTGATGATTGTGGTTTTGATCCAGGTGTATTAGTTTCTGATGCGATGCTTATGGAGAGATTCTAATATTTGTACTCTGTAAGTACAGTACTCGAGTCAACATAGTCAAGTAAAAGTACTTCAAAAGTACTCAAAAAGCAACTCAATTATAGTAACAAGAGTAAATGTTATTCTTTACTTCCTCTCCTTGGTTACAATATACTAAAGCATAAAGTTACTAGCTACTACTGTACACACACAGACACATTCTAGTTCAACTGGCAGGTACATGGACTAACACACACACACACACACACACACACTTGTTTTTTCATCAGTGTTTCTAATCGGTGAATTGACTCAACTTGGAAATAAATCGATTTTCTTAAAGTTTTCATCTGAAAGCGTCTTTCTCAAAAACACAGAAATTGTTCAGGAGAAGCTGAACAAATGATTTGGAGGAATCTTCTTCCACCGAACTGAACAATAACTTTGAATGCATATCTTTTGTTCACATGGACACACAAAGCCATTGTCTTTACTGCTTCATCTTCTCAGCTGGACCAAGGTGACATGCTGCCTGAATGCACATAACGATCGGATGCCGGCTGTATCTCTGGATAGTATATATAGGTTTTTTCCCCTTGAAGTGAATGGCTCCTGCTGTCCCTGCACCATATGTGCCAGCATTTACTCGTGTTACCAGCGTTAACCCCTGCTGAGGCAAACCTCCCATACGGTACATTTAATTGTACTTGACGACTAAAGTAATTCAGATGCTGATTCCAGGTCTGTGTATGCTGGTTCAAGTCCCCCCGTTTCACTCGTCTTACACTGCGGATGGTACAGAAGGACTCGCTTGCTTCCCTCTTGACTTTCTCTACACAGAGATGCGACTGGAGATAGAATTATGCATTTTTCATAAGGCGGTGAATGCGAGCGTGCTCACCGCTGCTTCAGACTGGGCTATATTTTGCTCTGTCAATATCTACAGCTTTTTATGATTCGGCTGCTTATTCTTCGAGCGGCAAACAAGCTGACTGAATAATCATTTATCTTTAGGAGATTTTCATTCCATAAGTGCCATTTTGGCCTTCTGCTTTTTCTTATTTCTACTCCTTCACGTGTTGTATTATATTCCAGGGTTACCACGGTTTTTTTTTCCATTTTAAAGTTTCATTCTTTTTCCGGTTGCTTAATTTCTTGACTGTATTTGATATGTGAATTGTGATTGGGCAATATGATTATCAAGTAGACCATGTCACGCCATGACTGATGATTTTTCTTCAAACAACAAATAGCGCAATACATACATACAAGTGTCAAGGGGTCTACATCTACACAAAATGAGTGGGAATATATATATATGAGGACTGAACACGTTTTTCCTGCAGTTCATCCACTTTTTGGCAACATCCCTAACTTTCTAATACCTGGAAATGCTCAAATTCATTCTCTATATTTTTTACTTAAACTGATCAGCATTTTCAAATCCAGTCAAGAAATTAAGGACTGGAAAAAGCGTGGATTTTAAAAAAAAATATGTGGGATCCCTGGAATAACAAAGATAGATGAACTAGACTCAGTGGTTCTCAATCCAGTCCTCAAGGACCCCCTGTCCTGGAGGTTTTCAGCTCCAGCTCTACTCAGACATACATGAACCAATTAGAGGCTTCACGTTTTCATGATACCTTAATTGGTTCAGGTGTGTCTGAGTAGAGCTGGAGCGAAAACCTCCAGGACGGGGGTCCTTGAGGACTGGATTGAGAACCACTGGACTAGACTACAGATTGACATGCTACACGATAACAAAGTCCAAACATACTTTACTAGCATGTTTAGCTTCTACTTTCTACTTTCATGGAAAAACAAACATACCAATGTTAAATGTGACTGGGGAGGTGAATGTGTTATCCAGTTATCCTGCAAAAATTTAGTTGTGCTAAAATGAGTTCATGTATATGATTTTGTGTTTTTTATTTTATTTTTTACTTTCATTTCTCTACTCCCGACTTCAGGCACAAGACCCTCAGGTGCTGGAACAACTGTCCAAAAACATCACTCGCATGGGTTTGACCAACTTCACCCTCAACTACCTCAGGGTAAGGGCTCTGCATTTGTGTGTGTGTGTGTGTGTGTGTGTCTGACAGGGTCTATGACTGTCATTCTACTTTTGTTCTTGGCTCTCTCTCTGATCTCCTTGCATTTACATGCACACGGTGGCACGAAGCCTGTCCGTTTTCAAGCTTAATTCTCATGTTCCTCATATTGTGGAAGTAAATCTATTGAAAACCAACAGTAGATACAGCATACATGCTTTGGCCTGTTCTAATGACATTACTTCCTCTGTGCTGAAGCTTTTTGAGTATATATCAGTGTATGAATGTAAGAATATACCAGTTTGAGTTTCATTTTGCAGACATCCTGGTTTGCTTCTCCAGGCTCCATCTCAGGTCTATTTAAGACCATATCACTGCCATTGTGGGGAAAAAAAACATGTAACTGCAATTTTGGTTATTTTTTCTCTTTCTTACTTGAATTGAAAGTTTATACGGTTATTTGTGCGCCGTGCAAGTTTTTTTTTGACACTCGGATGCTCGAAACCCTGTTGTGTAATTTCCAAACTACATGGGCATCAGTGGGAAAATAAGCATTCATTTCTTCCTTCCTTTTCACACGTACCTGGTTTTTTTTTTTGTTACCTGACAGCGGTGATATACTTTATGGAAATGGGAAGTATAAGCTGGGGCTGAATACATTAGTCATTATTTCACAGGGTTTTTGTTTGTGTTTTTCTACTCCACAGTTGACTGACAGCCACGATTTCCAAGTGAGCGGGCGAGCGAGAGAGAGAGAGAGAGGAATTAATTGGATACAGGAAATTAGCATAACATTAATGAACGCTCCCTGTTGAGACTCATAATTGTGAAATGCCGCGCAAATCGGGGAATGGCACCTCCGCTGCTTATAATAACTGGAGTGATGAAAGAGCGAGAGAGAGAGCAAGCTAGAGAGAGAGAGAAAGAGAGCAGGCTGTTATTGTTTTTGTTTTCCTATAACAATGATTTTTCTATATAGGATGCAACTGTAGTGCCGTTGAAAAGAGAAAAGCACATAATTCAAGTGTCTGTAATTGCACACTAAAGACTCTTGTTCGTTCTCCGTGTCAGTGATTGAGATGGCCGATGCTTAGTAAATGAAATGGGGATCATGTCTTGTTTTCCATTTGCCTGCAACATGGCTTTTTATGGAGGAGGTTAAGTTGTTTGTGTCTAAACAATCCCGGCGTTTCCTTCTGAAGAATGGTTAGTTTGTCAAAACAAGCGCGCATTCCCTCGGCGGTCCTAACGTGGAGGATTTCACAAGCAAATCTTTGCATGTCTGGGAGGTAAATTTGCCCGTTGGCTGACTTCGCCAGGGCACGACAGGGCTGATATTTTATACACTGCAAAAAAAAAGTCCATTTTAACGTTCTAATCAATAATAATCTTGTATTAAGTGTTAAAATCTGATTTTTCTTAAAACAAGTGAAAATATCCAATGAGGTTAGCTTCATTTTTCAGTAACAAAAATCACAATATCTTGAGCTAACACAGATAACTTCACTAGTTGATTTGATATTTCTGATTGGCAGCTTTTCAAACTTGTGTGTTTTTTGTTTTTTCAAATGAGATTTTAAGGCTCAATTATGGATTTAATGACTTGTTGAGATGGAGTACACTGTAAACTGTGTAAACACTATCAGTCAGCATGTCACACACAAAGCTAATGGTTTTTTTTCCCCACTGTTATCTTAGTGTGTCAAGGTAAAATACACCCTTTCCTCACATTAAACTGGCAATAACGTGTCTCTGGAAAAGGCCTTTCGCAGCGTTTATCAGTCCGACCAAAGAGACTGACGGTTTCCTGGCTAAGGGTTACAACCGGCCTTTCTCTCTCTCTCTCTCTCTCTCTCACTCACACTCTCTCTCTTCCTTTTTTCTGGAGTATTTAAGCCTTTCCATGTATTGGAGCTGCCGGCTTCCTACTATTCAGCCTGAAAATAGCCCTTGTTTTCAGGCTGAGAGCCAGGGCTTGTTGGCTGAGCCGGGGAGGGATATTACTGTGTCAGGAGGGAACTATCAGAGGAGAACACGGGATTAGTCTGCTGCACGGATGTTCACTTTACCTCGAGCTGTGTGGCATCAAAATACTGCTAACATGCTAACGGAAGGGATAGCAACAGACAGTACTCTAACTGTGGAGGCTAATTTGTTGACGAGGGTTGTTTGAATCCCTGGACTGGTTTCCACTCTTACTACATCATCACACATCATCTCAAATGGATATGGAGCTATTTTCTAAAGAAACACTACTGATAATGACAAGTCAAAGGTTTTGCACTGCACTTTTTTTCTTTAGCTCCAAGTTGCTCCACATTATGGCTGAAGAAAGGATGAGAGTGTTGAGAGGAAGGAAGATGAGACATTTGGGGTGGCAGCATCCTGGAGGTCAGAGAAGTGGCCTTGTGATCATTTGAGCAGGGAAAGTGAATGAGCAACACTCTTCCCTCCCTCAGTAAGGACTCTCAAAGTCTGCTTGAGCAAGTTAGGAACCCCCAGTTGATCTTATTCCAACGGCGGCCATACAGCACCCTCAGCTCTAGCCGGAAGATTGGCACATATATATAAAACTAGCGTTAGATCAACACAGTGAGGACTTCAGATAGACCTAACAGTTATCACATTAGCTAGCAATCTCGGGAACAACAACTACTGCTTGCAGTTAGCAGGGACATTAGCTAGCTTACGAACTAGTTAGCTACTCGCTAGCTACCTAGGCTAGATTCTGGTAGCTAGCTGTAGTGGTAAATGGACTGCATTTATATAGCGCTTTTATCCAAAGCGCTTTACAGTATAAGCCTCTCATTCACCCATTCACACTCACACTCACACACCGATGGCAGTGAGCTACCATGCAAGGTGCTGGCCTGACCATCGGGAGCAATTTGGGGTTCAGTGTCTTGCCCAAGGACACTTTGACATGTGGACTGGAGGAGCCGGGGATCGAACCTCCGATCTTCTGATTGGAGCCGCCCTCCCTAGTGGACCAAATATATTACCTTGAAATGTGAACCTCTATCCATCTGAATTCTTGAGAGCCATTTGTTTTTGGATTCTGTGAAATGACATATTTACTTGTCTTATTCCTGATGTTTGAATGATCATTGCATCTTGGTACACAACGGTAGGACAGCTGGGTTGTACTTGCTCTTCGGGTAGAGTTTCCCACCCAGAGTGTGACGTGAGTCCAGAATGGCCACCGTGGGAATAAGCTATACATAATAAATTGTACTGGGCAGCATACCTGTCACTCAACTTATCCTGGATTCAAAAACATGTTAGTAAAAGAAAGAAAGTTCGTTATTGGTTGGAGGAGAAGACAGCACAGGTGGCCTGGGGTTTGAACCCAAGCATGCCCTGTGATTGGTCCAGGACTGCTGACAGCCCAATGACAGTGTCCTCTGACTCCTCTGCACCGAAGAGCGTTTGTATGGCTGCTGCTTGCTGAGATAACCGTTGAAGAGGGCGGGCTGACCAGATTGTAATGTTATCCCGGTGTTATCTGGATAAGCTATCCCTGATGTGTTTAAGGTGACAGGCCGACTGCAGATCACTGGCCAGTTCGTCGTTTTCCCCAGACTGAATATTGTGCTTAGGCATTAACTGAAGAATAACGTTGGAGTGCATAGTGTGGCGATGGAAGACCTTTCTCTGTGTATGTGTGAGGAGGGAATCAGATAATTGCGTGTGTGCATGTGTGTTGACATGCATGCTTGTATTCAGGTGTGAGTGTGTGTGTGTGTGTGTGTCGGTGTGCGCATGCCTCACATTTACTGTGAGTTGTAAATAACATGACGATGGATGCACACGCTAAGATTTGTGATGATCCTTCTTATTTTTACCTCTTTTTTAATCTGTCTTCTTTTCTTCCCAGTGAAGCCCTTTGTGTCATACCTGCTTTTTAAAAGTGCTTTATTAATAGTGTCTATAAAAACTGTAGATTTACCGCACACTTAATCACTCAAAGTCAGGCTGTGATTGATTAACTGTGCGGCAAACACTCCGTTTTTATGGACATTGTTTTGCTGCATTTTGGCAGCACTTTAAAGAGCGATGCACCGGACACTATTCTCTAATTGAATCCTAAATAAATTTGCCCTGACTGGACGTGTGGTTTGTCCCGCTGTGTCTCCAGTTGTGTGTCATCCTGGAACCCATGCAGGAACTCATGTCAAGGCACAAGACCTACAACCTCAGCCCCCGGGACTGTCTGAAGACATGCCTATTCCAAAAGTGGCAGAGAATGGTAGCCCCACCAGGTAACAAGCACTAACCTACCTAACCACACACACACACATCTCTGCTGTCCAAACGGAAACTAATGAAAGAAGTGTTCTTTTCCAAAATGCCATTAAATCCAACAGCTTAAGTTACTTGCTATCCTTAAAAAATACTTTGATTTGTTTTCAATTTTGCAAGATTAATCATTTCTTTATGAATAGGAATCACCTTTTTCTTTCAAACCGAGGATATCTCATTTTGGAATTAAACCCTTTGAGTGTTTTTATTGCATAATTTGTATTTATAAAATAATCATTATATGTATTAATCCCTCAGATGTGCTTTGCCTGTCAGGTATACGGAATTAATCAGAATTCAGAAATACCTCTTGAATCTCAACCTAACCAGTCCTAACAGGCCTCTCAGCTTCATATGATTGATGTTTTAAGGGCCTTTTTTAAAAAAATAAATAAAAAAAATAAAAAAATACTGGGCTTAAATTGGCTGTGCAGTGTTAAGCTGGAGAAAAACGAGCCGAGTTTGGGATACATCGGAGGGGCTGCAAATTACAGCAATGCTCAGCGAGGCGTGACGAGATGTCTTTGAGAACCAACACCAGTCAAAAAGCCTTTGACTCAGACCTGTGTAACTTTAATTAAGAGTGCTGGGTGTAATCAAACTAGTAGATCCAGCTCCCTAGACAGCAGCTCCCCAGCGCCAACGATGCTCTTGTAAAAAAAAAAGAAAAGAAAAAATCGAAAAAGAAAGCATTTTGATGAACATGGAGTCTCCTGCTGTTGGTTAATTGTGCACATGGAAAGAGAACGCTCTTTTCAGTGCAGTTGGATAGAAAATAGTTCCTTATGGTGGATGCTTTATGTGTGTGTGGTTCAGTTTGATATAGTACGCAGCTTCATGTGTGATTTAGTTTGATATAACTCATTGGGGATAAACACTGGTTGTCTATGCTGATGCGTTTGGATCCACAAGTTGTAGTCAGTTGTCCAATAGTCACTTCATATCCAGCTGATTAGTCAGAGTAGCCATAACGTTGACAGCCTCGTATGTCCTTCAAATCAGGCCTCATCAATTCTTTTTTTTCCTGTTCATAAATCTGTTTTTTGAGGATCGTTTCATCTCATTCGTCTGTATTTTTACACGAAGCAGACCTGAACGTTGCAGTTTAGCTGGGATTGTGGTTTTCCTCATCGGCGGTGTGTTTTTCGCCTTTTCCTGCAATTCTTCTCCAACCTGGAAACTGGTTGGGATTTAGCCAGGAAGGAAGCCACAGGCGCATTTATGCTCTGATAAGTCCTTTTGGTGGAAATGGAAGTGATTTTAGTGCGTCACCAGTTCAGCATAGGAGGAAACCAGTCAGATAACAAAAATGATTGTCTCTGACAATGGACCGGGTTTCTGCACACACGTCTGTCAAAGTCAGGAATAAAAAGCTATTGATAAAAATCCCTCTTATTGTTCTGCCTCTGATTTATAGTTTCAGTTATGTTTTGTTTGTACCCTGAGTTTCTGGTTGCTGTAATTGACTATGAAAGCATCTCCCTTGGTGTGATTAGTAAGAACCTCGAAAAATGTATTTCATTTTCAGACATCTGTTTGAAGATCACAGCAATGTTTTCTTTCCCCCCTGAGATTAAAAGGAATAACATTTTCTAAGCGAAACTTTTGCAGAATTTGCAAAATCATGTATTCATAAATGATGTACCGCACAGATTATTTTGTAAGTACAAGAAATGCTAAGATCTCTACTTAACCTCTCTCATTACTTGATAACTTTCTATTAGTAAAGATGTCACACGGTCACACTTGTGATTTAATTGCACCTTCTGGAATTATGTGTAGCTCGTAATTGGAAAAATATCTTTCATCTAAGCATCTATGTCCTCCAATGGTTTAAGTAGTATCTGTATATCCATGACATTGACTGTTCAAGTATTTTTCTCCCTTTTCTCTGTTGTCACCTCTGGTCTCGTTCTGTCTTAAGTAGTTTGATTAAGAAACTAATCAACCACCTGAGAAAAATAAAACTCATTTTGGCTCCGGTTTCAGCTGGACACCCACAGAACTTCAAAACGGAAATATTTCCCACAAATCACAAAAAAGGTATCTTTTCTGTCTTATACTGTCGGTTTGTCTCTGGTGCTGCAGGGCGGCGGGCGTTCTGGTGCTCAGTTGAACGCCATGAAATACATTTTTGTGTGCAAGTTCTTCATGGATGCTCAACTGCTCAAAAAGAATAAATAAATAATATAGCAAATGCAGGTTACACATCGCAGTTTATTGCACGAGGCATTGAATTCTCAAGCACTGGCTTTAAAAAAATGATTAAATGGTGTGCAGTACACTAACACAGTCATGCTCGCCACATCAAATCCACAGTAATGCAACAAAGAGATACAAGAGCGGATACAATATCAATGCATATTCAGCGAGACGCACACGAACGTGCTTCCTGCCTCAGCAGAGCAGTTTTAATCTTGCACAGGCTATTGAGGAGCGTTGCACTCGACGCAGTGCCGAAATCATTAACAAATTCACATTACGTTGAGCAGCAGGGTCCATTGTTGAGCATTTATGCAGATGGAACAGGGGTTCTTTCTTACTAGTGCATGTCTTGGGAGATGTTAATGCTTATGTGATTTCACCTCTGAAGAAAACAAAGCATGGATCACTGTAGACTAGCCGCAGCGCCTGTGTGTGTGTGTGTATGTGTGTGTGTGTGTGTGTGTGTGTATGTGTGTGTGTGTGTGCTTTCTTGCATGTGTGCATGTGTGCATGTGTGCATTTTGTGTGCATAGCTATATGTGTGTGTGTGTGCGTGTGCTGAAGAGCGTCTCTGCATAGGATGTTGTCTGTTCGAGCTTCCGTGCATCTGCTACTCCCCTCACACACACACACACACACACACACACACACACACACACACACACACACACACTTACTCCTACACCTTGTCCCTCTGTGGATGCATTATGTTGTTGGCATGGCCTCTGTTTCTCTTTGCTGGTCGCGCCAAAGCTGAGCCCGCCCGACAGACAACCACCAAGAGGAGGAAACGGAAGAACTCGGCCAGCAGCGCCAACAGCAGCGCGGGCAACGCCGGCAGCAAGAAACGCAGCCCGGCGACCAACTTCAGCCTCTCCAGTCAGGTACCTGTAAGCATCAACTCCACTCGGTTTGCCTCCTCTTTGATTTTTTTCTATGAACCCTTTTCTCACACACACACACACACACACACTAGCAGGGTAGAAAACAGGCACAAGTCATTCCTAATGGTTTCGGAGCTATTCGGTTCAGTTTTGATGATAAATGATCAAAAACACCAGGAAGAGAGAGAGAAGAAAACCAATACAAACCGTGCAGGTGAGACAAAGAAACCCCAAGGGACTTGTAAGGAAACAAAAAGAAAGAGAGAAATAAATCAAATATGATAAACAGTGACACAAATGTCATCAGAACTGATCAAACAGGAGAATGGTACAAAAACAACTCAATTTATAAATAACAAGTAAAGGAAATGAAAACACGTGTACCCTCGCCGCAGGTGATGTGGTTTTACCAGTTTCTCCCCTTGCACACCGTATGAACAGTAGACTGTCTATGCATATCACAGTATGCTTTTGAACTCAACACATTATTAAATTGCGTGACCACCTGACCCAGTGGGTCGTCTTGTTACATGACGCTCTGAACCAGGACTTGAACTTCTGCCACAAAATACAGAGACTTTATGAACTATTAGGAGGGAGGTGGAATAAACGGTGGTGGCCTAGAGGTTAAAGAAGCAAAGGACCGGCTGTCATACACACACACACACACACACACACACACACACACTCCCTCAACAATTACTGTCGAGGTGCGCTTGAGCAAGGCACTGAGGTTAGACCAATATGGGTTTTTGCAGGCCGATACAGATATTTTTGTGCTGAAGCTAACCTTCTTTAGGCCCAGAAAAGTATTCAGTATTTCCCCCATAATTTGAGTCTTATCAGAGTGGAAAAGCCTCTGAAACACCATTCAGACCATCACGGGAACCCAGCAGCTCTTAAAGGCAGGTCGACCCACCACCTATTCAATGGCTCGGGGGAACTGGGACAGATTACTACCTTAGAAATGAAGAATTCATTTACTAAAACATTATTGAAAAATCTGATTAAGAGATGAACTCTGCAAAGACAATTTCATCGCAGGTTTTACAAACTTTTTCTATGTATCTGTGGCCAGGGAGGAACTCCCATCATACTGGCTATGGATGAAATGAATGGCCAATATCAGGTTTTTAATAAAAGGCTGATGCTGGCTGGATGTATCACCACACCGATATATCAGTCTACCCTTTAGTGCTCAGCAAATCTACCCTGGATAAAGAAAGGTTAAATAAAACGCTCTCACTCTGCATACTGTGCGCCACAGTACGAAGGCCTGATTTTGCCATATGTCTCCGTAACGGGCCACTTGACACAGTTAGAGGTTAAACAGCCTCTTAAACAGCTGAGTGTTGCACCACATGCTTGGCGCCAACCCTTGAGGATTTGCCGCCGTTGGTGAATGTGTTGTTTGCAGAGGGTCTACTTTTTCTATCTGCTCCGTACGCTCCTCCGCTGTGTTTGCACCCGGTGTGTGTCATGCTGTGTGTTTTTCCACCGTGTTTGTGCTCAGTTCAGTTTGGTAAGACAACCAAACGTAATTGGAACTGAGTGCTGGTTGTTTTCACGACTGTATGTTCCTCTCATGCACACCGGGACCAAACCGGCTCAATGGAAAACAAGATGTTACTCATACCATACCATACCATACCATACCGTACCGTACCGTACCGTACCGTACCGTACCAAACCGTACCGTACCGTACCGTACCGTACCAAACCGTACCGTACCGTACCGTACCATACCGTACCATACCATACCGTACCGTACTGTACCGTACCATACTCATATCCAACCTGCTCAGGGCTTTACTCTGCTACTCCACTGCCACTTTAACTTCATCTTCCCGGCATTTCTACTTTCTTAACAAGGAATTCTCACTCTGTCTCTCTCTCTCTCATACTGTCTCTCTCTCTCTCTCTCTCTCATACTGTCCCTCTGTCTCTCTCTCTCATACTGTCCCTCTGTCTCTCTCTCTCTCTCATACTGTCCCTCTGTCTCTCTCTCTCATACTGTCTCTCTCTCTCTCTTCCGTCCGATGGTTCGCTCTCTCCGTCTTTAGAGATGTGTTGCTCTTCCTCCCTCTCTCTTTCTCTCACATATACATGTACAGTACATCACACACACACACACACACACACACACAAATGATTGTTTTCTCTCTGGAAGGGCAGTTTGGCTCTGTGCCATCTCTCATTATCACCGATATCTGTATACACCCTCTGTCCCCCCCCTCCTCCCTTTCCACCCCCAGCCCCTTCATCCCTACCACACACACACACACACACTCCTCTCCATCACTGCTGCCCCCCCTCAACACACACACACACACACACACACACACAACCCATACCACTCACGCCGTGCATTCACACGCCTCTTAAATACTGGCAGCGTGGCCGGTAACATGCTGGTTACATATGTTGCGCGCCTGCTGTCTTTGTCTGAGAAGTTGTTCGTTTGTGGTTGAGCACAAGCCTACGTGAGCCCAATGACAATAAGGAGTGGACCCTCGCAAGGGGAGGGGTGATAGTGAGTGGGGGGGGGGGGTACCGGCAGCTGAGGGAGTGGAGGTGGAGTGGGGGGTTGGTGTGGGGGGGGGGGTGGTGGCCTCATAGTGTGATCAACACTGACCTCTAGTGGTGACTGGCTGGAATACAGCAGGGGTTTGTTATTGCTTCTGCACAGGCCTGCTGCATCCGTCATTCATTCATTTTCCTTCTTCCTGTTTGGCGTCATGGGGGGTGGGGCAGGATGTTTTGCAAAATTATTTCTCAGGCGTGCACTTTGATTTTTGCTGTAATTTGTGTAAAACTGTACCATCAAATGTAATATCTGAACTGCAGCACCTATCTGCTGAATGAACAGTTCTCTGGGAGGGGTTATACAGAGGAAGAGGAGGAGGAGGAGGAAGAGGAGAGGGGGGGGTCAGGCCAGTAGACTTCTCTCCTCATTCACATTACAAGCTAATTTTTGTTTTACTGCTTCAAGGAGCGATTACGTCCTCCAGAGCCCCTTGTTGTTGATGTGGCCCCACACACCACGTCTTAGTATCACTTGTTGTCCTGGCAGCCCGGGGAGCAAAGATGTCCTCCGAGCTTCTCGCTGCTAATCTCTGCAAAAGCACGCTAATGATGCCCACTTGGTGAATGAAGGGGGGAAAAGGGAGGCATTCATCACCACCTCAGCCCATTCAAGCCCCACACTCTCGCCGGTTAAGCTAACGCTAAGGCTAACGCTAACGAGATGAGTAGACGGGTAGACAGTATTAATTAGATCACAATTAGCACTCCCCCCCCCCGAGTCCCAGACTAGCCACCAGCTGTTAGCATCGGAGGGGGATTTTTTTCATTTCTTTTTTGGCCCAAAATTGGCCAGAGGTAGGTTGACAGGCCCGCTCACAGGAACAGATGGTGCGTTCGAGGCTCGTTGGCAATCAGCACGTTTTTAGCTAATGACTTAATTAGCTATGTAAATTGACAAATCAGTGTGGATATTGTCATTTAGTTGAAAAGCTCACCTAAATTAATTAGCCTGATTAAGGCGTAGTGGGGTGTAGTGGTGGTCGCTAGGGGGGGTTTGAGGGTAGCTGGGATAAATACACTGCCTCCCTCCGTTGGTCCTCTTCATCACAGTGTGTGTGTGTGTGTGTGTGTTGGTGGGCTAGGAGGGGCTGAGTGTGCACTAAGTTGTCTGATTTTGTTTGTTTGTATGTGTACATGGCTGCTTGCTGAATAGGATGACGTGCATTTGTTTTCTGTGTGTGTGTGTGTGTGTGTGTGTGTGTGTGTGTGTGTGTGTGTGTGATTGTTGTGTAGTGTACAAATATCTGGGTTAGCAAGCATGTGCATGTTTACATGTGTGTTCAGCTGTGACTGTTATGTACGGTACACATATCTGGGTTTGCGTGCATGAGCTTGTGCATGGGTGTGTGTGTGTGTGTGTGTGTGTGCGACTGTGTGTGTGTGTGTATGTGTGTTGCAGAGGAGATGGATGAGGAGAGCGAGATCTCCCAAGCCAGGCAGCGTTGACACACATGGCCAGTGAAGCGTGCGCTCCATTTAACTGTACAGCTTCTTCCCCCCGAGTTGCGGTGGGTGGCGCCGGGCTCGCCAGCAGGGAGACGCTCAGCCAGTCACAGGAAGACGAGATTTACAGATTCATAACGGGACCCATTATGTTTCACAAAGCAATACATCCACCTTTCGGGGCGTATCGATTGCCGTGTGAATTCACAAATTACTCTACCGCTGATATTTCTCAGCAGAATCAGAGTCCCTTTATCCCCCCCCCCCCAGGTACGATGAATGCACAGGAAGTAGTCTTGGTGACATCAGCGCGGGGGACATATCGACAACTAACCGCCGTGCAAAGCATACAATAGACCGGTGTTACTCGCTGATTTTTGCCAAGGAGCCACTCAAGTCTGAGCCAAACACTTAGGGAGCCAAACAGACTGAGAGTTAATGTACTGTACCCAAAATGTGGTTATTATTTCATATCGAGTGCAGAACATGAAATATAAGGATCGAGCCACCGGATGAAGTACCGGGGCAACAGACAGCGGACTATACAGACGACATCTGTTAAAAAAAGAACTACCGGGATTCATTCACATAACAAACAACACAGATAGCGGAGGATAAATCTCTCTCCTTCCCTGCCTTGACCTCAGCGTGAGAGGGCCATCTCTGTGAAATATGTCCTACATGATGAGTATTGATTGGGGCGGCCGTGGAGGGCCGGGCGAATCCGCTTTCTGTGAGCGTAGGTTTCATTTGCAGAGAGCGCCTTGAGAGGGGTCGACCGTACGGATGGGTTCACTGGATACACCAACCTCCAACTTAAACACACACACACACACACACATGCTCTGACTGTTATTCCATCGCAAGCTGGGAAATACACACATCCCAGGGTAGGGCTTCAGGCGATATTCCTTCAGTAAAAACGTATACCATAAAACACACACAGAGAACAGCAGTTTGAAAGACACCAGCTATTGAATAAAATCCTTGCCAGTGGCTAACTTGGAGGATAGTCCTCAGTTATGGATTCGTAAATGCAAAATCCTAGTATTGTTCGGCCCTCCCTTATAGAGGACGGATCATTGAATTCATGTGTTTGGATCGGGATGAAAGGGATGAAAGGGATGAAGTATGATGTGAGACAACAGACTTTTACATCAAGTTAAACCGATCCTTGAAGGAACTTCGCTTAAAGAAAAAAATATTATTTTTGGAGTTTCCACTTGATATTCAGACGGTATGTTGGTCAGAGGGACGTTCAAGAGCGAGATGAAACTGCAGTGCATAATTTGGTGATTACTCACAAACGTAAGCGTATTAATCTTAGATCACCCCAAGGCGAAATATGGATGGTCCTGCCCCAAACTCAAAACATGGCATGGCTGCCTGAGCACCACCGAAAATAATAATAAAATAATAATGAATTTTACTTGTATGGCACTTTTCAAGCATCGTCCAGATAATACAGCAATAGTAAATACAAAACTCCAGGGTGACAGAATAATGGAGAAACATGATACAAATACAACAACATAAAATAGGTTTAATAGGTTTGTAAAAAGTGTTTGAAAAGGTGATTAAAAAGATGACACTAATTTATGTAGTGTGATTGGCAACAGATTATTGAAAAAACAAATACATTTAAAATCTGTTAATTAATTTCAGAGTTAAATGTTTGAAATTAATGTTCAAGTGTTTTTCTTCCAACAAAGCGACATTCTCTGTGTGGCCTGTAGTATTTACTTTCATAAAAGGAAGTGTTATTTTCAACTCTTGTTTGTCTCGTTTGGTACACGTGTTACTTTTCACCACAACATGTGTTGACAACTTATGTGTTGATGTGAATATGTGTGTTGCAACAAACTAGACACGCAGTCAGGCTGAATATGAATATGTCTTCTCCCGTAGTCACTTTGCTCTCCCTGTCTCTCCCTCCAGGACGTGATGGTGGTGGGCGAGCCGACCCTGATGGGCGGAGAGTTCGGGGACGAGGATGAGCGTCTGATCACTCGCCTGGAGAACACGCAGTACGACGCCACCAACGGTCTGGATGACGAGGAGGACTTCAACAGCTCTCCGGCTCTGGGCAACAACAGCACCTGGGGCAGCAAGCCCCCCGCCACCCAGGACAGCAAGCCTGAGAGCACAGCACCCCAGCCCTCACAGTAAACACCAGAAGAAGAAGAAAACAGCAGATCCTTGACTCCACGTGGACTTTACCCCCCCCCCCCCCACATACCCCCAGGGCAGTGTTCTTACACCTCATAACATTGTACTGAATCGAAACCCCTTCTGCAAAACTCATCGCTGGCAGTGACACACTCATCTCCGGCCAAAATGTGTCCCGGACATTTCTTCTTCTTTGAATCTCATCTAGGAGAAAACTGAGACCTGACAGCATTGCACAGCAATATCCACATGTCAAAGACTACTTTTTTGTTTTTCAAAGAAATGTGTACAGGTTGTACGCAATGATAATGTAAAAATAATACGGTGTGGGCATTTTCTCAAGAGTGCAGTTTAAAATTGCGGATGAATTTCTCCTCCTGAACTTCCCATCTAATGGAATACCGCAGCTGTGATTGGTTGACCTGCAGGTCGCAAGTCATCGCTCTGTGACAGTAGACAGTGGAAGAAGAAGAAAAAAAAACAAAAAAACAAAAACAAAATGTCTCTTAAGGATAGCAGGCTCACCAGGAAGAAGGCATGGTGTTTTTAACAGCCACCAGAGCCACCAGAGCCACCAGAGCCACCTCACCGCGGCGGAGGCGACTGAAACATTGTTCGAGGCATTTGCATTTTTATTGGAAATTCAGCTGGCTGTTGGTTTGTTTCTGCTGTTGTCGTTTATTTCCATTTCCAATTAAAAGGAAATGAACTTCTCTACCACTATGGACTCCTTTCAGACGAGGGAAAGCCGTGTCCTAGGATTGTTTTTTTCCACATTGCTGCAGTCGTCACAGATTGTGATTTCATGCAAACCTGTTCGATTGTGTTCGTAGTCTATTGGTATTTTGCTTCTCCCAGAATCCTTTGCAGTCACGTTGTAATTTTTGCCAATCAGTATGTGAACTTTGCCAACATACATTGATACGTTAATGTTGATTTTTTTTTCCCTCCTCAAAATTGGACTTTTTTCCCTTTAACGACCTACTCCCAAACTGATATTGAAGCTTTTTCCTGCATGATTTTATAGGATTTTTTGGGGGTTCAAATATGTACTTTTTAAAAACACATCAGTCCAATTTTTTTAGTTCATCAGTTTGGGAACACTGTTACAAATGTTTGTAGCTCTGTACATAGAGGTGGGACCTATTTTATCCACTGTAAATCAGCCACTGAAACCAGTTTGGATATGGCAGCTGTTTTGTTCTTGACAGGTATTTCACATTTCTGTAGGGTGGTTTGAACGCTGGTTTCCTTCTGCTAAAACCAAACTCACTATCCAATAGCTACAGCAGTACCAAAGCCACAAAGTTATCAAATACCCAAATAGTGACATGACATATTTCATGTGTATTCTTTGAAATAAATAGTAATTAAAAAAAAAAAAAGATACATTTTACATTTTAAAATGCACAGCTTAAATCCCAGCCACCTTACAGCCCTACAGAAATGGTTTGAAGTCCCTGGTTTTGTGTTTGCAATTGTTCTTCAATCTTTAATTGAATTGATACTCTCCCTGATCTCTTTTGTTGGATTTTTGTTTTGAAAATGGGCAAAAAGACAAAGGTGGATGTCTTTATACATTTGGATCTTATGGGTATTTATTTGTGCATTTGTAAGGAAGCTAACACATTTCTGAATATGTTTGAGCCTAGTATAATTAGACACCATTTGTACATTATATAGCAGAGGTGTTTAGTGTCATATCTGATGTCTGGTATGTATGCTTTACCATTATGTGTGCCAATAAACCGTGCTTACAAATTAGTTGGATTTGGGTTGGTTACGTGCACTGTATCCTGTGTGCCTGCAGCTGCTTCTCATTCTGTCTGGTCGTCTTCAAAACACATTTATTCATTTCAATGATTCAAATCAAATATGGGAAGATTTTGTAATTTACTCGCCATCCCTCCAATAATGATAAATTTGGCTGCTCTTTTGGGATCTGCAGGTCAGTTTGACAGGATGTCGGGGTGGCCTAGTCGTTAGCGAATCTGTCCTGTAAGAGAAAGGTCACAGTTTCAATCTCTGACACATCTTAAAGGAAAAAAATCCACCCTGAAACACTTTAACTGTAAAGCTTTTAAAAGAACAGCTATTTGTGATGGGCTGATTTTGTTGTTTGGTTATTTTTGTTATTCCAATGGGTAACTGGCCAAATGTAGACAATGTGACGTCACGTTGAGATATTTCCAGAAGCTACAATGGAGTTTGTTGCTTCTCCTTTAACATGATTTGACACATGAATCAGTCATGGAGGAGATCAGTTATCCAGGATCCAGTCTGGATTTGATCTACTTTGTCTTTATACCTTTCTGTGTTGAGGTTTCTGATTAAAAACTAACTATGCTACTGTAAAGGTGTCTGATGAATACTACAGACAGGTTGTTACAGAAATGGGCTTTACAACTAGATCTATTTGACGGAACTTTAGCGCCACCAAGTGGAATCGACGTGGTTACTGCAAAAACATCGAGTCTTCAATGGCTACACCAATGGCTTATAATACAGTATGTCTTCCCCATAAAAAAAACATTGGTATCGCAGATATTGTTTGTCTTTTCACTTATTTTTGTTATTTGAGTATTAAGTCATTAGTTGATAATCTTCATATTCTTATATTCTCACGTTATCATGTTATCATATTCTCCGATTCTCCTATATTCATATTCATCAGTAGGCTGTTCCGATGGTATTCAATAGTCCTATAATATTCCAGTGGTTCTATGGTACACAGTTTATAGTGACCTTTTATACTGAGCTTATTGTACTTCTTATTTAATTTTGTCTCCAACGGTATCGCTACAATATTCTTATAATATTCTTATAGGGATTTACGAGTTTTGTTGTGACATTTGAATAGTATACCTCTAAAATGTATTAGAGCATTACTATAGGGATACAAACTCCCTACCGGCAAAAATGTCAAGCTGAGCGTTGCACGTGGTTGTCGCTGTTTGTATTTATTATGAGACTTGGTTTAGGGCCATCTGGCTCTGGGCCGGGGAGCCAGCCGGTTAATTAAAGAACACAATTAGCGTGGAACCTCTCTCTCTCTCTCTCTCTCTCTCTCTCTCTCTCTCTCTCTCTCTCTCTCTCTCTCTCTCACGCTCTGTCTCTACCTCTCTCTCCACACGCGCACACGCGCCAATAGCAATGATTACAGGAGCAGCAATATATGGGACTTAATTAATTAATGAATTGACTAGCTCGCTGGAGAGATCAAGCGAATTGTCACTGCATATCGGTCAGTCTGTCTGTCTTTCTATATATCTATCTATGTAGTTATTTATAATATCATTCAAGGAAAATATGCAATGTGCATTTCAGACGAAGAAAATATGCATCGAAGCTTACAATAAAACGGCTCATCTAAAAAAAAAGAAAACAAAGAGAGACATATTTGAGAAAATGTAAATAAAGTAAATAATTGCTAAATACATTTTCGTCACGTTAAATATAGGCTACATGATAGATGAAGCACACACGTTTTGATAATTAAATAATATATGAAATGAATATGAGATTTATATACGGAAATATACTTTTTACTGTTAAATTTCCCTTTTTTTTTAATTTTTAACATTGTTTCTACTATTTTATTTTTCATTTTATTATTATTAATTTTTTATTATTATTTTTTTTTTTAGACGTTGTTTATTTTTTACCCAGAATGCGATGACGTTGCACACGGCGACGCGGCAGCGGCCAAAGTAAAGATGGCGGACTTGTCGGGTACAGAGCTGTCAGAAGAGAAAGAAGCCGAAATTAAGCTAAAGAAGAGACAGAAACGGCCGTGGGAAGACTTGCCAATGTCGGGTAAAATCGGTATAACTCCAGAATTGCCCGAAACTTTGGGATTTTACGATATAAATGCTGTCAGAAGGGAGCAACGGGAGCACCCAGGTAAACTACGGATTCCCTTCTATACTAACGTTACCGTTATCAGTTCTGACGGGTCAAATGCTGTCCTTTAGCTTGCTAGCAAAGTGAGTTAGCTGTGGTGCCATAGTGACTTCTTGAATATGATGTTTTGGATTAAGTAGTATAGGTTAGCATACAGCAGCAGCAGCAACTCGGCTGAGTTGAGTGCTGTCAACGTGTTGTTGTTGACATTGACAGCTGGATTAGCTAAATTAACTGTTGTAATTTTGGCTCCTTTTCACTTAACTTTCCAGTAAATGTAGTTAATCGTAGTCGTTGTATGGCTGCATGAACCGCGCCTTGTCGACGTTACTGGAAGACAATAGTCACTGAAGTGCCATCTGTTACTGCTTTAGAAATAGCAGTTATAGCAGTGTTGTAGTAAAGGGTTGTTATTTAGTTTGCGAGGTAGTTATCTATAGTTACCTTCCTTTGGCCTTGATTACCCTGTCCCGGGGTGAGCATGTTTTATGGGCCCCAAGGCACTACCAGCGACCACCAATGGACCATGTACATTGTCCCTTTACCCCGTCCAGTCCAAGTCAAGGGCCCATTTAGGCAAGCAATGCCAAAAATTGCTCAACGTACAAAGATTGAAGATAGCTGAGTTATTAGGCACATTTGAATGGGAGGGCAAATTTACTTTTGAGTTACAAAATTATCTACATGTGATCCTGGGATTCTGGGTCCCCAGGACATGTGCCCTGCTTGCCCTGTTGGTGATCCAGGCATACCTTTGGGTTGGGTGCTAACCTTATTTGAACTCTTCAGGCTGTTGATTACTGCCGCCCCACAGAGCTCTTGATCTTAAGGTGTTTCGCCTGTGAGCACCAGCTATCTGTGCGAGTTGAGACTTCGACAGAAAATCTGTTGAAACCGAGCCCACATTACACTTTGGTCAGGAGATGCTTAACAGACTCCGAAGTTGTCTTTGTGTTCAGTTTATGAAGTACGACATGTTTGACAGGTTCTCACTGGTTCAAGCCAAGTGGAAACAATCTCAAGACAGTATGGGGCCAGTTAGGGTGAAGTTAGATTCAGCCAATGCAGCAAAGTCAGTGCCTTTACTACAAGAAGACTGAGGAGTTTCTTATTTCCCCTCTGTTATATATGTTCTATTGTTGCCCTGTTTTCTATTCCTCTTGAGTGTTTTAGCCCCATTCATCATTTTGGATATTGCTTTATTCTGATTTAAAGTGTATTACAGGGCAAAAAAATAATATTGTGATACAAGTTGTAGCTATAACCTCATATGGCTGCCTATAGCTAGATCACAAAGTTCACAAATAAAGCAAAACCTTGCCCATAACACTTTACCCTCTCCCATTAGAGAGAAAACAGGCCGCTGTGTCTCGACCTGTTTAATCAAATGCAACTTTAACTTCATTTCACAATATATTGCAAAGATGCTGTATTGTGAGCCCAGTCTAGTGCATTGAACCTAATGGTGAGCTGAGAATATTGTTAAACCCCTAGTCGTCAGTTGGAGAAATTTCCTCCTCTTTCACTTTGACAATTTGACACTTCAAAGGTTGCTGCTGTGCTCATTGTGTTGATGACCATGACTGTAATTGTTACAGACAATGGCCTTGTCATAACACTGTTGCTCTAATGTTGTTCTAGATCCGTCGCTGGCGCGCTTCATGTGTGCAGAGCTTACCAGAGGCTACTTCCTGGAACACAACGAGGCAAAGTACACCGAGCGCAGAGAGAAAGTTTACACATGCATGCGTATTCCCAAGGAACTGGAAAAGGTACAGTACAGGCTTCCCCCACTGACAAAAACACTCACAAACTCTGTCTGTCTGTCTGTCTGTCTGTCTGAATTTCTCTATATGCTGTAATTCTCATAAACACACAAAAGACATTGTCATTTTTCATTTTGCCGACCACAAAGTTCATTTCATGACACTTTCAAACTGAAAGTGTCCCCCCCACCCCCACACACACACACACACCCCACCCACATATACTATACCCGCGCAAAAAACACACACACTTGAGCATTTTTGCGCATTAATAATGTAATTTTTTTTAGGGAAAACAGCAATGCAAACAAACAACAACATGGTGCTGTAATGTATAGCCATACTGTTCAAGTTGGACACTCTATTTTGGTTGTTCTTTTCTTAATCCACCAGGTGGCAGTGTTGACACATAAAGTTTAGGCTCATCTCAATTGAAAACAAGAAGTATGCTGCCTCTTTCCAGGAATATTTCAGGAATGTTTCCACGCCTGATATAAACCGGTCTATATATCCTTAACTTATGAGCCCATGTTGGTTTTCATGTAGCCTGTTCAATAGCTTGACAAGAGTCGCTAAACAAAAATGCACGAATAGCCTATTCAGGTTAGCCTCCATGTTTGCATGTGGCCTGAAGGAGTGTCAAGCAGCCTTATCAACACTATCTTACCTGACATAACGTACATTAAGGATCCACCAATGAAAAGAAACCCCACCCAGCAACACCGCAAATACTTCCTTAGTGGCTTTTTGTTTTTCTTGTGAGGAGTGGGTGGAAGGACATGACCTCAGCTGGCACACTTCTCAGGACATTCATTCTAAAATGACAAGACAATGGGATTTTTTATGTGGGAAATTGGGAAGGTATGTGCCTGCTGCGTCATTGGATTTAGGCCTAGTGTAAGTGGGGTTGTTTTGTCTTACATGTTTGGTGGTTATTATTAGCTTTGGTCTACAAAGTCCTCAGATATTCCTTAATTCTTCTAGAACTAAGTAAAGTTCTCTTTTCAGATGATGATCTGTGTTTGATGTGGAGAGGTTGTAGGCTATACCTTTTCAGTTTTTATTTTACATGGAGATGTATGTATTTCCAGTTAATGGCCGTTGGTGTAGAGAGGTTGTTCTGGTTCTTTCCAGCTGATGATCTTTGCTTGTTAGGTGTTGTGTACCTTTTCCAGTTGAAGTAAAACTTTTCTGGCTATCTTTCTCTATGTTACCATTCTTGACATGGAGAGGTAATTGTGTATCCCTCAAGCTGATGAATATGGCTGTGAAAATGTTGCTGTACATCTTTCCAGCTGATGATATTTGTCTGATGTGAAACTGTTGTGCATCTTTCCAGTTGATGATCTTTGGCTTCTTCCTGTGTGCGGATGCATTCCTGTACGTCTTCACCCTGCTGCCCCTCAGGGTGCTGCTGGCCCTGCTCCGCCTCCTCACCCTGCCCTGCTGCGGCTTCAGGTCAGAGCCTACACACACACACACACACACACACACACACACACACTCTCTCTCTCTCTCTCTCTCTCTCTCTCTCACTCTCTCACTCTCTCACTCTCTCACTCTCACACTCTCACTCTCACACACACACACACACACACTCTGAATCACATATACTGGCATAATATACACAGACACTCTCTGTGAAGGGACTTGGTCTCAGCTTTGTTAGCAAGGAAGACAAGTTTAATAAAAGTCTGAGAGGAAACCGATGTTCATAATAATAAATAGAATCTAAATATGACATCTGAGTAACGGTAATCCGAAATGTTGAACAAATTTTATCCCGAACAAAGCAAAGGGGGTGAGTACTTGTACTTAATTTTATCCTTCCACATGAATTTCAACAATTTTGTTTTCACTTCGATATAATAGAGGGCTTTACATACAACTCAGACCAAAAATCCCAAATAAATGTGTTTTGAAATGTTTTGAAATAACCAATTAAGTGAATACTTTTGCAAGGCACTGTACAGTGGGGTCCAAAAGTCTGAGTCTACTACCAAGAACTATTTTGTTTCATCATTTCAAAACCCACATCAAAAATTAATAACAATTTTCAGTCAAATGATATTTCTCAAACAAGATTACATAATCTAAACAAATCATTTAATTAATAATTGCAAATATTTTTCAACAGAACTCCTTTTTCAAGTTTAAGGACTAGCAGTAGCAACAATAATGCTTAGAGGATTAATTTGATGTGTATTAGGAGAATACATCTGTTAATATTTGAATGAAATATAATGTATGGTGCGACAACAATTTGAGGAAACGTTACTACATGGTGTGCGAAGACATTCAGATATATTTCAATTTCATACGAGCATTTCTCAAAGATCAAAAAATTTGATCTGTATCAGTTCTAAATAATGTATTCTTGAATAAGAAGTACCAACTGAGTAAAAAAAAAAGCTGTATTAGTTTATAATAAATAATGAAAACAAACAATTCTTTGTAGTGGACTCAGACTTTTGGACCCCTACTGTATGTATATACCAGCTCACAACACACACACACACACACACACACACACACACACACATACACACACATAAATAAACCCAAAAGTGGCTCAGATTGTTAATTTTGTATTGTTTGATATATACAAGCATGATTTGTATGAAAATAACCCACAACACTCATTCTAAGTGGTACAGTCTTCAAACACTACAATGAGGGGACAAATAAGGTGTTGTTATTGATATTTATTATCAGATTTTTTGTGTTATGTATCGATCGCAAAAGGGCCTACAAGACACTCTACATCCATACATCACTTACATCAACTCTCAGGCCTCCACTTAATATTGGTCTTCCTCAAAACAGGATGGTGCCGCTGTCTTGCTGATAACATCAACACCATTGCTAGACATAGATCTTCCTACGCAGGTCTGGACATGAATTTGATGATCTCCAGGTCTTGAAAAGTTTGGGATTTGCACAAATAGTGTGGAAAAAGTGGAGGACAAAATACACAGTCCTAATACACATGACTACACATGTTATAGTTGTAGACCAATTCAGATCTAGCCAATTCGATATGGCCGTATTAGTTGTGGTAAATAATCTCCTCCTGTAGAGTGATATGGCCTAGTCGTCAGTCATATTCTCTGGCCTTCACCCTGAACCCCCACATTCACCAAAACCTCAAATCCAGTCAAGAAATTACGATCTTGAAAAATAATGGAATTTTGAAATTGAATGTGTTTAGTAATGCTGTAAACATGATCCGCTGTGATGTCCACCATGGTTACAGTTGAACAGATACAAGGCACACACCCCCGATCATCCAAACCCCCACACCCCATCTCACTCTCCCCTTGCCTTCCTCCCCCTGCAGGGCACACACATGCCCCTACTGCAGAAGAAGCAGGTACGCTGCCACAAGCCCGCCAAGGCTTCATCAATGTTATCTCTGTCCTGAATTGGATTCTGCATTCACCACGTCTCTCTCCATCTCCATTGTGTCTGTTAATATGTGCAGCTTGGCACTGTCACGCTCCATCCTTGAAGCCAGAGCAGCCATATTGGTTCCTTTTTAGGTCAGGTTGTTTTTTTTTTGTTTTTTTTTAAACTTAAATTCATCCAGGGAAGGTTTGCTGAGCATGTGAGCTCTTTCTCATCAACAGCCTGCCTCACATTCATACAGTTACACATATTCACACCAGAGAGCTGCCCAGTGCAACCAGTCTTCCACAGTCACTGAGCAGTGCTGGAGCAGTTTGGGGCGCCTTGCTCAAGGGCATCTTGACGGTCGTTGTTGTGGGAGGGGAAAAACTTTGCTCATTCACTTTCCCCGCTTAGATTTCCCCAGCTGCTCTACGGATTCAAACCCGCTGCTTCCTGGTCACGAGTCCACTTCCCTAACAAGGTTTTGTATCGCAAGTCAAGCGTTCTCTTCTTTTTCTCCATTGGACTTATTGCCTAGAAGTGTCAGGCTGATATGAATGGCACACAGTGATGGCTAGCTGGACTGCAGCGCTATAACTGACTGCACTCAACCATAGTAGACATGTGAGTAACAGAGAGACGGTATGAGAGTGGAGACAGTGAGATCTGCTTTGCACAGGCTACATTAACAGCCAGCTGCAGCAGCTTTGCCGCTACAGGCCAGAGAGCTGTGTGTGTTGTACATGTTGGGGAGAGGATGCTGTACTGGGAAGTGGCTTTGCCTCAGTGGTTCGACATAAACTAGTACAGTGATTTTCAATCATGTGGAAACCACTGTCCATACTCAAAACACTACACTTCACTTATTAGCACACCTTCAACCAGAGAGGGGGAAATCAGATGCTGTAGTGTTTGGTTGGAATGAAAACCTGCGTACTCTTGGGTCATGAGTACACATGATTGAAAACCACTGGGCTATATGTGCCCTCTCCAAACCACCTGAACATCAAGGCTACTATTAGTCTAGACATCGTTTTGAGATAATTTTTTCATGGCAGCCATTTTGGTCCAGCATATTAAAGGTCAATATGCAATAAATGTTTTTGATGAGGGTTGGTTGGGTATTGGTGATCATTTTTCAATACAGATAACTTAACAAATACAATAGCGATCTTATACTACTTATACTATATGTCCTCCTTTACATGGATGGCTACTGATGTGGATGACTGATGTGGTCACTAGATGGAGCCATAGTCTTGGGAGTTATAACCCAGAGTAAAATTAGCAAAAGGACTGTTCTTTGGTAATGAAAGCAGTCTCTCTGTTTTGGAAACACAGGCTCAGATGTTCATCTCATTCTCTTCACGGCTCCGTGCTCGGCTGTACACCGATTCAGAAGCGCGTGAGACACTTGATTAAGCCAGTTTACACTTTATCTTGCTGAACTCGAGCCTTTCTTCCTCCCTCAGCCTGGAGTCAAGAGTGTGCTGCTCTTAAAAATAACTGAGATATCTACACCTTCCAGTCCTCCTTCCCTGCCAGCGAATAGTTCAATAGTTCATCTAAAACATGATTTCTTCTCCTCTCTCATATTTTAGGGAGATAAAGTGTTCAGGTAGCGCCACTTGTCGTGATGCAAGATTAAACACTGGCCACTGTAAGTTAATTTAGGTGACGGTTGGCTGTTACAATAGTTGATTGTTGTCTTCCCATGTCTTGTAAACTAGTAAGTAGGTCTAGGACTAGTTTGGTAGTGATTTAGCTACCCATTTCAGCGCTTCCTGACTGTAGAGCAATATTCCACTAGTACTCACTTCAAGTTGTAAGACACTACTGGACTAGTGCAATGGAACCATGCTTAGCCTTAGTAGCAGGGTGGGAAATTACTACCAGCCACTAAGCCCAACGCTGGTACATTTTGGCTGTGACATGTCTACCAGCCACTTCAGCAGGTAGCCATCCATTGTCTGAAGGTTATTTTCCATTCTAGAAATCACACTTGGTTGGTTAAAATAATGAACATGGCTGGTGCGTTTTGGTATCCATCAGCCACTGTGGCTGGTAGATGAAAAAGCTAGTTTCCTGCCCTGACATATAGAGCAGCCTCATAGTTGACATAGGTCTCTCCCCTGTCATCGCTTTCACAGTAAATTCTCAATAACCAGCACTATGAATTAGTCGGCTCTCCCCTTTACCTCCTCCTACGCTGCCACTGCCAACTATTGCCATTAGTTATGACCGCTGCATATGTTTGGAAGACATTTTTGAACACTAGAAGACATGTTTTGCTGTTTCAGCCTGTGTGTTTTTTCATTTGTTTTATTCACTCAACACCATTTGAAGCATTTCTTTCCAAAATGCTGTATATCCATTTGACAACAAATTGGTATCTGAAATATCTCAAAAGGAAAGATGTTGTCAAAGTATATTGTAGGCTTAGTTCTTCGGTTAGAGAAGAAGAAATAATCTTTATTTAGCACCTATCTTAAAGCAGATTTTACAAAGTGCTTTACAAAAAGGCACAAACACAAGAGCAGCAACAGAACAGAAATATCTAAAAGGAGATAAAACGTATAAATGAACGAGATGGGTTAGGAAGGAAGATGATAACAAAGATACAAATATTTCATATTCTTTCTTATTCTCATTTTGGACAGACATGATTCTTTTGCACCCCTGTGTGTTGAATGTTTGTATCCTTGCATGGGTTGAATAGCAGTGATCCATCCGAGTCATGATACAGGTCCTCTGGCATCTTAATCAATCAGGAAGCCTCTCCTCCTTCAGTTGGCTTCTCAGGCCTCTCTCCATGCCAGCAGGTCTACGTATCAAAGATGTGGAGTTTGGAAAACAGTGTATGCATGTGTAAATGCCTGTATGTGTTCTCATGAATGTGTAGATCTTCTTTGATGGTATATCTGTGTGTAAACACGTCAAACTATACAGTCAGACATTAAAGATTATAGATAGATATTTAAGTTGATCTTCCAGTGTGTATGTACCTGTGTCTGCATGTTTCCATCTGTACTGAACATCTCTGCATGCAAGTATTCATTCAAATATTTGTGAGTGCAATGAATGTATGTGTAAATGTGCCTGCGTAGCAATACAAATACTGTCAGTTGATCTTCTTGCAGCGGGTCGCGGCTGCTGCAGCCAGCACAGGTGTGTGACATGTTGAAGGGCCTGATCCTGGTGCTGTGCTTCTCCATGATGCACTACGTAGACTACTCCATGATGTACCACCTGATCAGAGGACAGTCTGTCATCAAACTCTACATCATCTACAACATGTTGGAGGTACTGCACAGTTCATACTGTAGGTTAACATATGCCATTCGGTGAACACTTTTACTCCTCACAGTGCTCATGGGTGCATGAATCTTTAGCATGAGTGGCCCCAGCAGAAATGACACCCCTAATCCTGGCAGTATTAGCGCCATGCTCTACCAGTTGAGCTACAGGATCACTCTGAGGCATTTAGAGGCATTACACTCTTATCTGCAGAGACTTAGGGCATGCTCACACCAAGCATGTTTGGAGCAGTTTATTCGTCTCCTCCTTTTAGTTCTGTTGGTTTGGCCAGCTGAGAACAACGGGTGGGACCAAATAACCACGCCGAGACGCCTGAAAATGCAGAGAGAGAACTGGGTCTGGGTCACAGTTTGTATCAGTGTTAATGTCGTAATCAAAGAAATCAAAATTGCAGGTTTGATGAGTGCTGTTTCCATATCGCAAGAGGCTGCAATTGTTTTCTGAGAGGGTTTTTCAGACAGCTTCCTGAATCCCTCCTGAATCTTTCATTATATTCAAACCGAGTAAATCCTGAGCGTAAGCAATTTATTCATCACCCTTTTTTTCAGTTGCTGGCAAACCATATAATGTTGATAAAGCTACGTCCACATGCATCAAAATTCATATTGCAACCGCAATACTCAGCAAAAGAATCACAATATTGTGTTTTTGTCAATACAATGCAGCCTTATTTACTGTATACAGTGCTGGATAAATTGGTTGAACCTCAGTCAGTTGTTATTGTGAAACTCCTTAACAAAAAACTGGATGACCACAGCACCCCCAGGGGCTGGAAAGTCTGCTGAAAATATTGAAAATGAATTTGATAATGTCCAGGTTTTAAAAGGTTTGGGAAATTATATGTAAAAAAAACCCTATTGTTCAATCCTGATCAATGTAGGACTACACCCACTGTCATTTCTCATAATGTGATATTTGTTGTAGTGAAGAGTAATTTAGAGCCGGACAGTGATTTGGTCTTGTGATAAGAAGTGATAAGAGCAACAGCCAAATGCCTAAAAAAATCAAGATAACAACCAGGGACAAAACTGAATTGGATAACAGAAACTAAATGACAACTAAAACAATATAACAACAAAACAGATGAATGGCAACCAGGGAGGAACGTAAGTGCTTTGTTTTAGCTTGACTGTTTGACTGTTGTTCCCTCTCTAAGGTGGCAGATCGCCTCTTCTCTTCCTTTGGCCAAGACATTCTGGACGCTTTGTACTGGACAGCCACAGAACCGAGAGAACGAAAGAGAGACAGTATAGGAGTCATCCCTCACTTCTTCATGGCAGTCTTCTATGTCTGTATCCTTCTCATGTAACTCCACAACAAAGCTATTTGTGTTTTAAGTCTTAACTGTGGAGGTTTAGAGCGTTTCAATGAAGTTAGTAACCTGACTTTTATTTTGAAATTGATGCGGTGTAAGCTATTTATTTATATGTGTTGTGTTCTTGAGTTGCACTCTCTCAGCATCCTATGTCATGTTTTGAATGTTTGACTTGAAATATCTCAACATTTACAAGCTGTACAGAAATTTCCCGTCTTGACTTTGACTAGAACAACTGTCGTTAGAAACTAGTGTTTTTAGATTTTCAAAATCATACCAGGAAGTTAGTGTATGATTGATCTGACCCCTTTTTGCTAAGCAGTTGTCATTTAACAGTTCCATTTTGACAGACAGTTTCCATGGAGACGGACTCTGACGCTCCATGCACCAGACTGATTCTCAGGATTTTCATAGCAGCCTGTAGGCTTAGCCTCTGGCTTCTGAATTGAAATTAATGGTAATAATAAAAAAAAACTATAAAATGTTTCACACATTGATTTCTACACATTTTTCCTAGATTTAAATATTTCTAGTTCTCCTGATGCTCTCCTAGTGTTATCTCTCCTAGTGTTTTTTTATAGGGATTTTAGCCCCTGGATTGACCGTGATGTTTTGGGGATCAAACTTTTGGTTAAGGGATGGTCTCTCTAACTACTAGTTCTGTGCTGTAAAGCCTGTTTAAATGTACCGTTTTCCTGAGTGCCTGTCCCTCAGTCCTCCATTCCATCCTCATCATGGTCCAAGCCTCCACCCTCAACGTAGCCTTCAACTCCCACAACAAGTCCCTGCTCACCATCATGATGTCCAACAACGTAAGCGCACACCCGTACACACACACAAGCACATGAACACATACCCAGATATGTGTACTACACACACCCATACACACACACACACACACAAGCACACAAACAAAAGCACATGATTTGATACAGCAAGCAACTGCAGACTTACACAAACAAAAAAGTGCACGCAAACTGTATTTTAGATTAATTATTTGTCTGCAAATATACACCAAAGCGTCTGCTACATGGGTGATGTAATGTTTCTGATGCAGTTGCAACATATTTTTTCCCTGGATAATAAATGCTGCTACTGTATTTCCCTGTTCTGTTTCCCTCATACACAGTTTGTGGAGATCAAAGGAAGCGTGTTCAAGAAATTTGAGAAGAACAACCTCTTCCAAATGTCCAACAGTGGTAAGCATGATAATTAGTATTGCACGCATGCTGTGGTATGTGGAAACAGTATTACTGTATGCTGTAACGTTACTCACTTCATATTTACTGTGGTCAGCTTGCATAGAATTCACAATACACATTTAACATTTTAGGCATTTGATGCACTAATCCAGAGCACCTTAGAATGATCTTCAGTTCAGTAGAACATCACAAAGGTCAAAGGTCACAGCGTCCTGATACTAGGTAGAACAGTTCTTCCTGTAATCATACCTTCAAAATGTTACTCAAAAAGTTACTTTTGTGCTGATCTTGGAGACAGAACTTGAGCTTCTGCTCTCAGTTCCTTTTGGATATATATACTGTACATATAAATCCTATTCCTATATCCTATTCTTGTGAGATGTTTGGCATGAAACCGTTAAAACATGTAACAACCCTATAGCATACATAGGGTTAATTTCTCTCCTTTACATAAGAACCTTTTATGAATCTATTAATTTGGCTTTGATCAGAAGAATAGAGACTCTTCTATGGATTAAACCGTTATGTATTTCTCTTTATTCCCCAAGGCATCATGGTTGCATCTCAGTGCTGCCGTTCTGTACCAATGACAATAAGCCTTAATCAGCTTAATCAATCCCTTTCACAATTTACTCACATCTTTGAAGATTGCCTATTTAGCTGCTATGGAGCTGGGGCTTGGTCCTAACTAACATGGTATTGGCAATGAACATGATATGCCAAACATTTATGGAGGCACCTTGAAACTACACTAGATGGATGCTTTTAACGTCCATTATGTGGTAAGACTAAAAGCCATCGTGGCTGTGACGTGCAGCAGCAATGAACTGCACAGTGACTTTTATTTCATAACAGAGTAACAAAACTGCCTCCATAGGTCATTAAGGCCCGTTCAGCAAAATTGAGAAACTGGACGGACTCCCAGCAAACAAATGAACACTACTACAGCATCGTGAGAAGGAGGCTGTTAATCATATTTCTTCAGGCAGGTTGTTTAGGAAGTTTTCTTCTTTTGTCTTGGCAGATATCAAGGAAAGGTTCTCCAACTATGTTCTCTTGCTCATCGTTTGTCTCAGGAATATGGAGCAGTTTTCATGGAACCCAGGTAATAATTTAATGTTTAATTTCCCCCAAGATATAGTTATATAGCACCATATTCTGTTTTTATTAAATGCAAACCAATAGCATATACTGCCCCAAGTTTGTTCAACTTGAACAAAACTATTTTGTACAAGTTGAATTATTGCCACAGTGCCTCAGTAAAGGGGCCAGTGCTTGTCATGGGAAAACATTGAGCAAACATGCTGAGCAGGTCCTTTCCTGCTGTTTGGGCTGACCCACTCTAACACCTTAGGAAGCTTTCTCCAACAAATCCCAGTGAGGAGACAGAACAGTGAGAGGGATGAGAGCTGGGCGTTACTATATGACAGCTCTATGAACACAGTCAGCTCCTCCTGCCAGTCTCCCAGCCAGCCACACACTAGCAGACAGACTTGGCCTGTCAACAGCAATCATAACTCTGATGTGCTAATACTGGCAGAGCTAAGGCCTTCTGTTGCCTGCTGCTACAGTGGTAGCCACTGCAGAAGTCCCCTTTCATCAATTTATCCTGAATCTACCATGCTAGTACTGCAGTAAATCAGGGTTCCTACGGTGATGGAAAACCTGTAAAAGTCATGGAATTCAAAAAGTCCAGGGGCCTCATTTATAAAGGTTGCTACGCACAAAAAAGTGGCGTTAACGGGGGTGAAATGTGCGTACGCATATTTTACCGCAAACGTCGGGATTTATAGAAAAATTCTATGCGGTAAAAGGTGCGCAGTTCTACGCATCCTTTCACCCATGCGTAGAGCTCACCGCAAAGTTTTTCAGACACGGGAATCAGCGACGCCCGATGGGGAGATCACAAAATAAAGCTCAGTCCTCTTAAAAACATAGTTTAAGTGTGCTTTCACAGGGATTGTGGTCTGTTGTATCTGTTAAGCCACTACTTAAAACCTATTTTTATACAAAGCCATTCTCTTAACTCTTATTTTATTGATTATTTTACCGGGCCGGCGCCAGGATGAAGTGACTGAAGGGGCAATTTTTCATAAAATAAAACTCAGTGATTAAACCTGCAACAACCTCAGAAAGGCTAAATAACAACAACATGAGGCTACTGTTCAAAATCAAAGAATACATTTATTAATCAGAGACTCACATAAGAACGAAGCACTGAGAGAATTTATGAACGATAACGATTCTCTGTCAAAATCAGCAGGGGGAGGAGTAGAAACAGCAGTTTGCGGCTTGCATCTCTCTCTCTCTCTCTCTCTCTCTCTCTCTCTCTCTCCACAATGGGGGGAATGTATTTACCACCACGAAAAGCAAGCAGGCTGAGAAACCGAACTAAGTGACGTGTCTGTCTGTCTATCGATCTCCTCAGCTCCGTTTCAGTGGGCTGCTATGGACGCCCTAGCATACACCTATGGAAATATTTTTCTATAGATACATAAAGCTTAAACTGAGGGGGCAAAAATACAACTGAGGGGCTAAGCATAGTTTACTCTCTCATATGTAGCTCCTTATGCTCAATGTTGTATAACTTAATAACTTAACTTAATAATTTTTAAATTGTTTTTATCATTTTGTTCATCGTCAGTTTGTCTACTATTTTTATTTTGTCTTCTAAAGCACTTTGTAACTTAAACTAAAGTTTATTTTTATTATTATTAAGGTGTGCCGGATTATTAGGGCTTGTGCTGTTCTCCACAATGTGGCCCAGATCCTCTACTGAGCCCCAGACAGCAGCTACACCTTTACGGCGCTCAACCTCAGTGATGAGCACCTCGATCTCGCACTCCGCAAATTTCGCCTTTCTTGCAGTTGCCGTCTCTCCGTCTTTCCCTCATTGATAGTCCAACAAAGGCTCCTTAACAACGTCGGCATATTCATGACCTATTTAGCATTGACCATTTATGGATGATTGTGGGACGACACTGGGAGGAGTAGTGGGAGGACACTGGGAGGAGTACACGAGCGCACAATTCACCGCAGGTGGGTATTTATAAAGAGAAGACTGCTACAGGTGTGCGCCGCACGGTTTTATAGATCTGAATATTTTCTTGCGTTAGTAGATTCTGAGGTTTGTGCGTACGCAATGTTTTAGGATGGAATCTACGCAAAGTTTTATAAATGGGGCCCCTGGCCTGGAAAAGTTATGGAAAAAGGAACATATGCATATACTTTTGGAAATGTCTTGGACATTTGTTGATAATCCTTTTTTTCCAACCAATGAAATGTTTAATGTCAAGCTTGGTTGATCCACTTCCCTTTGAGGAATAAAAAAAAATCTGAAATTTCCTGATAGTACTGGAATTTTCAACATAAACTCTGCCAAATATGTCATGGAAATTGAGCTGTATGTCATGGATTAGTCTTGGTAAACTCACTTTGGTTAGCAAAAAGGTGTAGGAACCCTGTTAAATGTTATACAGTTGATCCAAAGCACTTTCTGTCAATCAATTACTTGCCAAGGACTTCCTAGTAGCTTCAGGTGGCTACAAAAAGAGCAATTCTTCATGGGGATGTTGTCAAAGTGCAGAAGCAATTCAACAAGCATACAGTAACAATCAGCTGGCAGCTGGGTGCAAATGTAGTATAGAAAATATTTGTGTCAGCCTTTACCCAAATATTATTAATAATTTAGGCTTTTTCCTGTTAAATTCAGAAGTTGGCCAAGACTGTGGTTGCACTGGGCAGCTGCCATGTATGAATGCCTTGAGTGTGGAGCAGGCTTTTGCTAAAAAAACAAAATATATGCTCAGCAAACCTTCACTCATAAATGAAGGTTAAAATTGACCTGTACCATGTTGAGTTTCCTGTGCTTCCTTTTCCCCCAGACCACCTTTGGGTGTTGTTCCCTGATGTCTTCATGGTCATCACCTCTGAAGTCGCTGTCGACATCATCAAACATGCCTTCATCACCAAGTTCAATGACATCACTGCAGATGTAAGGACTGAAGCTGCAGTTCATTGTTTCTGAGAGAGTCTCATCCACTGACTAAGACATGGTTTGAAGTGAAATCAAATCAAATCAAATCACATTTATTTGTACAGCCCTTTAATCACCGTTACAGTCTCTACGGGCTTCACAGTGCCCAACATGTGAAACAATAAATGGTTAGTATACGACATCCCCCAGCCTTGGACCCTCACAGAGGACAAGGAAAAACTCCCACAAAACCTTTTAGGAAAAAATGGAAGAAACCTCGGGAGGGGCTACTCAGAGAGGGATCCCCCTACCAGGACGGTTGGGCTGCAATAGATGCCAAGTTTGGGCAAGCAGAGTATACACAATGCATACACAATGCATACAAGTTTATTATGGTGGGACATCCAGATCTGATGTGGGGCATCACAGCAAACGGCAGCTCAGTCAGCGTCATCAAAGGACTGGGGGACCACGCAGGCGCCAACTCTGCCGAGCTGCAGCCTGGAACAGATAGGAGACACACCCACACACCCCCACACACACCCATACACACTCTCACTCACACAGACAAACATGACCAGCATCAGTGGACAGGAGCAGGTAGACCAGGAGAATAGGACATGTAGGTAGGATGCTAGTATCCATCGGCAGGGCCCTGAGCTAGGATGAGCTAACTGGTCTAGCCTTACTCTGAGAAGAGACTGAGCCACTCCCTTAAGGCTGGTCAAATGATAGAGAATAAATGGGTTTTTAGCCTTGACTTAAAGACTTGATAGAGCCTGCCTCTCTGATTGGGGCAGGCAGACTGTTCCAGAGATGGGGAGCCCGGTAAGAAAAGGCCCTGTTACCTGCAGTTTTCTTCTTGACTGCTGGGATAGACAGGTAGCCTGCATCAGGAAAAGATTGTTGATTGCTTCAGTGATCATACATTATTGAAATGCAAGACAAAATTGAACCACTTCATTTTTATTCACCCCACATATATATATAAATATGTATTGAAAGTGTATTTTCCATCAGCTATTTGATTGGACTGAAAGATTTCATCCTAGAACATAACCAGGGTGGAAAATTACCATCAGCCACCCACCAGCCAAATATGCCCAGCCTTAGCTTACATTGTTTACTCCACCAGCCACTTTGGCAGGTAACTTACTGTAATTTGGTCCTATTCTATCCTGAAATGTATTTGGCTGGTAAAACAGTGGCTGGTGAATTTTGGGATACAGTAGGCACTGTAGCTGATGAACCAAAAATATTACCTCCTTGCCCTGAATGTAGCGTGTTAAAATGTAGTTGAGCTCAAGCCTCATTGATGTGCAAGAGAGAGAGAGGGGGGGGGGGGGTCTTCAGAGCAGGGTATCTGCTCCCTTCACATCTGAGGGATTATTCTGCGGTTGGTCTTTACTGAATTTCATGGAGCCTTAAGCAGCAAACATAGTGTTTCTGTGTTTAGCCAGCGGTCCACATGGCCCCATGCTTTCCTCTAGGCATGATATAACTAGAGCTGCACAACGTTTACAAAATAACCTTGTAATTTTGTTTGCTGAATACTGCAGTTGTGATATGAATTGCAATGTATGTGGACAGTGAAAAATGAGTTTGCTTTGATTTACAATTTATTAAATTTCTTCCCCCCAAAAAAGAAAAGTACACTCATATCAAAGTGGAATGAAAATTCAAGAAATGTATAAAATGAAAAGTGAAAATATAAGCTTTTAATAGAAGAAAAATCTATTTTTCTGGAGGTATTCCTTGCCTTTTTTCTTTCAAATATTACCTTACCTAAGGTCCCTTCAGTACATCCTAATGGGATTTTAGGCTGTTGGAAGTACTCATCCCTGTATCACTATATACAGAGGGTTCTCTATTATTGCACTTTCTTCAGTGAAGAAATTGGACAGAAATAAAGTAAAGTGCACTCTCTGGCTTTCAAAAACAGAAAAGAGCTGGGAATGTAATTGTAATGATTTGATGGGTAAGGGATAATTGAATGCCATGCATCCATCTGCAGTGATTACTGGGTCTGTAGACATCTGTGGTTGGCACATTGACTTTTGTCACATAGTATTGGTGGTCCATAGCCATTTCAAGATAAAACTATAGTTGGGTCACTATAGTTGGGTCTTGACATCAGTCTGCTTTTCTCTTCCCCAGGTGTACAGTGAATACCGAGCCAGTTTGGCCTTCGATCTCGTCAGCAGTCGACAGAAAAATGTAAGCAGCTGTCTCTTTTTCAAACCACAGCCATTACACCTACATGAACAGCATTGAGTCCACAGGGCTAATCAATGCAGTTTTGTTGAGTGCTTTAATCTATGCCTGCTTGTCACTGTGTAGGCTTATACAGACTACAGTGATTCTGTGGCCAGGAGAATGGGCTTCATCCCCCTGCCTTTGGCTGTTCTGGTAAGAGAGGCTGCAATCTGTGGCTGTTCATTCACTCTCTCCATGCTACTATTCTAGTGCACAATGCTAAATGTAGTAAATGTAGTAAAAGTGCCCTCCAGGCACTTTACAGTGCTGGATTATGTTTTTGTTGTTTACAATGAAAAGGAGACGAACACACTGAGGCTGGCAGGGTTCTGGTACTTAGTGCACGAAGAGCTGGAAGTCAAAAATGTTTCACACTTGTAGAAAAAGAGCAGCGTGCTTAAAATTGGTTTCTCAGTAGCCATGATCAGCGCTTCCCACAAACATCTGCTCAGTGCTGCTAGCTAAAAACAGGTGCCTGTGGTCACAGATCTCAGCTCTAATGGATTTTTTTTTTAATTCACATATTGCTATATTTACTTGCCTTTTAATCTGCCTTTCATGTTTTACCAGCTTATCAGAGTGGTGATGAGTTCGGTGAAGGTGCAGGGAGCGCTCTCGTATACGTGTGTGTTCCTCTTTTATCTTGGGTAAGACTTTATGCTGTTACCTGTATTTTAGTAATACAGATGCTTTTACACAGCATCAAAAACCCCTTACTAGTGTGCTTGTTGTACTGAGCATCAACATTATATATATATATATATATATATACATATACTATATATATATTATTATATAGTCTAGTCGGCCTGTACAAATGTAGTTCAAGAAGTGAGCTCTGCACTCATTTTGTCAATGTTCATAGATGATGGTTCATCATGTGGTTGTACAGTGTGTCATTGCATTCATTTAGTGCTGGCATGCCCCATTTGGCTGTTACTTACATACACATACACACTCATGTGGTCACACACACTCACACACACACACACACACACACACACACACAGTTACATAAGCTTTAACAAGATGCCCTCATGTTCTCTCTGTGCTCTGTTCCTGATAGCCTTGCTCATTCTCATTTCCCCAATCCCATTGGGCTTGTACCATTGAAGAGTTTCTCTGCGGGGGGGGCGGGGGGGGTAGTACAATGTTGTCATCTCCAGTACCATCTCTGTCCCTCCCTACCCCCTTACTTAAAAATAGCTTTGGTCTGAATAGACGGTAAAGATTCAGAACTGAGTCGGAAGCACCCTGTCACACCGAGCAGTGGTCCACAGACCTAGATGTGTCTGTCTCTCTCCCATCAGTGTCATTTTCAGTCACGCCCAGGCCGAATGGAAAAGCCTTAAATACAAAAGGACGACACACATCCACCTCCGGGCGTCAGTGGTGAGATGTGAACAGTGGCGATTGCAACCAGATGGTGGAATGGATTCATTATATCTGCGGCTCAGTACTTTTAGTTTTCCCTCATAAATAAAAAGGGATTTGTTTTCAATTATAATTCACTTCATACAAATTGAGCTCAAAATATTAATAGAACATTATAATATTAATATCAAACTGTGAACTCAGTATCATGTATTGTGAGCTGAATGTATAGTTACATCCTTAATCATTAACCGTGCAATCTAAAACCGCCATATGCAAGTGTGGAAAATCAGTTGTGATAACTGAAAATGATTTGTCATGTTTTAGTTTTTTTTTTAGTTTTATTTGGGAAAATTGCCCATTTCCCTTCACATTTATATGTTACACATTTTCAGACCTGGGAGTTTCCCAACAAAACCACAGTCTTCTAACTGAGCAGCTCAACCACAGCAATCGGTGGTTAAGTGCCTTGCTCAAGGGCACCTCAGCCGTGGTGTTGTGCATTCACCTTCCCCACCCAGTTCTTCCAGTCACAAGCCCACTTCCCACTTCCTCCCTGTGCAGGCTGGTGACACTCAAGGTGCTGAACAGCATCGTACTGCTGGGGAAGTCATGCGTTTACGTCAAGAGGGCCAACATGGAGGACAAGCTGTTTGAGAGGCCCCCGGCCCCTTCCTCCTTCTCCGGGAAGGGCCCCAGCCAGACCAGGCCAGATGCCAGATGCCCCACCCCTTCAGGTAAAGCATGTGCAACTTAATATTGCAGTATCAGTACTGAAAAAAACAACCACAGTGACTCATTTGAGAAATGGTCCCATACTAGAGTTTTTCCAGAACTGGTACTTGCATAAAGTTCACAGGCTCCAAGTAACTTAAAGTAACATAGTCAAGTACTCCGTTCATACGGCCATGCTGTAGTATGTCCTACAGGAAACACTTGTAGGGCTATTAATGGAAATTTGGGAAATAAATTAAGTTTGAAATTTCAAAAGTCTAAAATTATAATGCTGAACCATAAATACCAACATACTGACAAACATGTCTTCATCAGTGTAACAGGAACAAAATACCACTTGGTCATGTTTACTGGTTGACCCAGTTGCATCGAGGAGTGTTCCCAATCACCTATTCTTGATAACACTCCATCCCTCTCAGTAATTACACTGTGTAGAACTAATAGGGTTCCTACGGTCATGGAAAACTTGTTAAAGACATAAAATTTGAAACCTGAATTTTCCAGGCCTGCATATCTATCTATACGTTTTGGAATTATCATGGAAATTGCCCATAATTGTGTTTTTATCTGGTCAACAATGTAATGGCAAGCTTGGCTGCTGGATCTTGATGGGATAATAACCCAAATAATTTCCTGATTACATGTAAGTCCCAAGAGAAAAGCCAGCTATTGTGAATAACCACACACAAGCACACACACACACACCATTTGAACATAAATACTGACAAATATTAACCATTGAAATCTCACTGTACATCATGACATCATCTAGCAAAAACATAGTAGTAGTAATTCAGGTCATCTGAAATTTGTCTGCCATGAACATGCACTGTGAACATGAAATAATGAATGAATCTAAATGCTACAGAAATCACCCCATTGACTTCTTGTGAAATTCAGTAAAACATTTTGCATCCATTGTGCAAGTAGGGATAGAGAAAACATGAAAATGTGTGCAGTCTTTTACTCACAACATGCAGGGTTCAAAACTAACATTTTCCACTGGTGGCACTGGTGCTACCAACATTTTCAGTTGGTGGCACCAGCACATCATTTGGTCACACCATTTGTTTTGACGCTGCGCGGCAATAATGACCTGACCTTTGTGTCCCATTATGTACTCGCATTCCACACAGGCTGAAGACTACCCATCTTTTAAATTAGCAACCCCTGTTCTTACATTGATTTGAAAAGAGTGACTGTGACTTGAGAGAAATAAAGTGCAAAATGTTTTTATTTCAGATTCCTTTTTTTCTGAAGACAGTGGCTGACATAACTGTTCTCTTTACTCTACTGTGCTCTATTAGAAACACGACGATGTGAAATAGAAAGACGATGTATAGGCTATGCAGTATACAGGATTTTGAGAGACTGTGGTGGGTGGACCTCAGACCCTATAGGGGGGTCCGGGGGCATGCTCCCCCGCAAGAAAGTTTTGTACATTTTAAAGTTAAATGCATCAATCTGGTGCACTTTGAGAGCAAAATTAAGAGGCTAGATCTATGAAGAACTTTGTGCTTTTGTAAATAATTTTGTTACGTTACAGTAACGTTACAACTGTGTAAATATTTCTCCATTTGCTACACACTTTCTTAAAATAATTATTAAATAATACTGTATATAAGGTGCTCCACTGTCAATTTTAATTTGAATTTGAATTGCCAAGTACTTTGTGACAAATAACAATATATACAGCTCCATTGCTTCACGTTGTGTCAAACACATAACAAAATATATACAGGCACAGAAGAATAGAAATTAGGCTTCTCTGCCCTGCTGCTACATCTCTCTCTGTTTGCTGTCAATCTCACCTGTTCTTCTGCCCTAGCTGGCTGCTGCTTCCTGATTGGGTCTTATCAGTCAGACGTATCCTTCCCTGGCGATGGATAGTGCTCCTGGTACCGCAGTAATATGTCACTGTATTTGCTTTGCGACGACTCCCAATCTATACTCTCCGCCGCGTTTACCGCTTATACTCGTTTGTTACTTTCAGTAACAGTTCCACCTCGACGTCCGTCCAAACAAAGACAGACAGAGCAGACAATCTGCTTCCTGTTTACACCGGCACGCGCATGCCCAGTGTAGGTGAATGGTAACGTGATATGCGTTATGGATATGCGATATGGATACTGTAACGTTAGTTAACGTTAGTTAACTCAAACGATGTTGTGTCCTCAAAATGCCTTGGTGTCTCGGATGCAGCCAGGAATGTTCCAGTGTGTTTGTGTGTGAGCGTGTGCGCGTACAGCAGGGGAGGGAGGGGCTGACTGACTGGGAGTGAGAGATGCTTTGCTGAAGCAACGGTGCAAAACACAACGTTAGAGATCTTTTATGTTATTATGAGAAGAGTACAAATATTTTCGGTTAATTATGAAACTGTGGCGGGCCAAATGAAAATAAACTTTTGGTAAAACTTTTTTACTGGCACCAATGCGACCCATTCAAATTGTATATCGCATTACCCAAAAAAAGGTCGCAAATGCGACCAATTTGGTGGCAGTTTTGAACCCTGACATGTAATATTCAACCAAACACCATTTGGAAGACATATTAATGGTTGTGCGGAGCTAAGGCGGCGTCATGGCGGTTCAGTCGGCTTGAATGTGTATCATGTAAGTGCAATGTCCTGGGTGTGAATTTGGCATGGGACCCTCGTTGCATCTCATCCTCCTTCCTCACCTGTTTTTCCTGGCATCTCTACTGTGAGCTATCTTATAATGCAGTAATGTCATTAAAAATAACCTTAGTCTCTCTCTCTGTCTCTGTCTCTGTCTCGCTCTCTCTCTCTCTCTCTCTCTCTCTCTCTCTCTCTCTCTCTCTCTCTCTGACTTCCTGCTGTTAACACAGAAAAGAGAGCACTGTTTAATGTCTCACTATATAGTCAGTACTGTAGCTCTCTTATAGATCAATAGTATTAACTTTCAAGTCTCATGTTTGTCCATTACATGTGCCACAGCACTAGGCTTATACCTTATCCCTCCTAAGAGAAGAGCCATGGTTTTATTTACATGTTGAGGCGTTTAGCTGACTCCCTCATCCGGAGAGACTCGAGTCAGCAGGTAGGGGCTCAGTGTCCACCTTAGGGAACATGGATACATAGCTGATGGACAAACTTGTTACCTTTTGGTTAGGGGGCAAGCTTTATCTTATGAGATGGTTCATCTGAGAATCCTGTGGGATAAAATCAATCTGTATTCCTGCCATGATTTTGTTAGATGTTATGTTGAGTTTGAAGTGGCTGCTGACTAAAGCAAACCTTTAAGAGCGTGCAGAAATGTGTATTTGACCATGTAAAGGAGTATTTGGGTTTGCTTGGGTGGTGGAGGTGTAACTGGGTGGCTAGGTGGGAAGACATGGCCAGGATATAATCTGTCCCTGCCTCCATCTCTTGCCAAGCATCACTTAATGCTCATTTTTACAGCATTTTTAGGATATACCATGTCATATAATCTTGTGTGCGTTTGGTCAGTAATGAACAAATAAACACGTCACCCCCCACGAATGATGCAGCCCCCTTGGGCCAATCAGTAACAGGATGCATCATCCCTCCGTGTTTCATCAAAATCAGACCGGTGATGTTGCAGTTATGGCCTTTCAAAGTTAGACATTTTGACCTTTAATTATGGCAGCCCTATCAGCCCAGTATAATTTTTTGAAACCCCAGAGAGCCCAAATGTATCGTCCCTCCAAGTTTCAGCGAAATCTCACCAGTGGCAGAAAAGAAAAAATAAATTAACTGTTAATTATAGCGCCCTCGTTAGGCAAATCAGTATTTTTTAAGGATAGGGACGTGTAGTTTTGTGGGGGGCAAAAATAATTAATTGATTCATCCGTTCAAATATCCACATTCATTCATTCATTCAGAACCATGTGAATATCTTGACAGATTGCTGAAGCCCTAGCACACACACACACACATACACACTTACACACACCTTTGAAAGTGGCAGTATCACCCTGTCATCCGGAGCTAGATCCTAGCAGATCTCTTCTCCTGTGCGTGACCTAGACCCGCCTGCTGTGCTGAGCCGAGAGCATTAAAATGACAAAGACCTTGATGGTGCATCATGTCACATCAAACATCAAAGCTCCTACCAGCGCTGTGTTTCAACTGAATCTGTTCCCCAGAAAACAGCAGCTACAAGCCTTAAGGCTCCATGCAACATTTACAGTATAATAATAACTATTGTGGGGAAGGAGAGTCCTTTGCTTCCACTCCTCAGATATTTTACTGCTGGGATTTGAACCAGCAACCCTTAGATCACATGCCTACTTCTCTAACCATTAGGCTGTTTCAGTCCATGGCTCAGGGTTTGCTTGATGCTCCAGTGGATTCACTGCATTATTCTGGGCATGTACATGTCTTTGTCTTTCTAGTGATCCAGATTCATTCAATACTGGATTTGCCATCTGTCTATACCGGACATCTGGACATCTCTGTCCTAAAGGTGAAAATGGGTAACGAGTGATTTCCCCTCAGCCATGAAGGCATATGGCATTTAACTTTTATTATAGCTCACACATCAAATGTTTGTGTGGATATACAGTTGTGAGGGAAAGGTTGTGAACCCTTTTGAATGACCTGCATTCCTGTAGAAATGGCTCCTTAAATATGGTCTGATCTTCATATAAGTCATAAAAATAAACACAATGATTTAACAAATAAAAGTTATTTTGTACTTTTACATGTCTTTATTGAAAATATTGCTCAAACGTTAACAGCTTGTATCGGGGAAAAAATATGTGAACCATGAGATTTAGTAACTGGTGGAACCTCCTTTAGCAGCAATAACCTCAACCAATCATTCTTCTGATCAGACCTGCACAGTTAGGAGGTATTTTGGACCATTGCTCTGTTACCGTGATGTTCTCCTGTAGAATTTCCTGATACAATTTGGGACAATTCATAGTTCCCTCAATGATTGAAGCCGTCCAGGTCCTGAAGGATCACATTGTTATGTCTGATGATGAAGATCAGACCATATTTTAAGAACCATTTAGGCAGGAATGCAGGTAATTCAAAAGAGTTCACCAACTTTTTCTCACAACTGTATATGTGACCCCAATAGTAGTTCTTCTGAATCTTGTGGAATGTTGTCAACCACTGAGCACATGCCAAGGCAGGTTATTTACACATATAAAGGATAAAACCCAGATAGAAAAAAAAAAGTAAATTTGTGCAGGTGAGGAAAAAAAATCTCTCCACTCAAAAGCAACAAAAAGAACTCTGCGTGACGGACAAAAACGCTGCTGAACTGGATCACACAAACTAAAAGACCAGGGAAATAAATGAACTATAATAGCCTTGATGCAGAGAATGAAATGTTAAGGAAAGTGAGCGTGGTGGTGCATGTTCTGAAGTGCAGATGGTGCACTTGTTTATTTGCTCATTGACATTGAGACATGGCTTAATGTGCTCAATAAGAGCTCCTCGCTGATTTGACACTGAATTATTCAGATGCCACTGAAGGTATTTATGTACCAACACCTCATATTTTCAAATATTATGTTGATCTGCAATGTCGTTGCCAGTTTTTCAATGCCTCTATCACATTTGAAATTCTCTTCACGTCATGCCCCAACACACATACTGTATGCACACATACAGTACGTATATGCTCAGTAGATTGCAGCAGTTCTGCACTGTAAACTCTCACTGCAGCTCTGCCTTCAGTAAGAACTGGTATAGCCCAGGGCTGGATGGATTTCTCCATAGAGTCAGCCATGTTAATATCCACTGCTGCTTCACTCAACTCTGATATGATGAATTATTCTGTTTGGTCGACTTTCCTAATGCGCTGTAACTACACTCACACTGTGTGTGCTCATAGTTGAAAGTACTATATGCTGGGTTTTCTCTCAACATAATGCAGTGGATTGTGATAGTGACCAGCTGTGATATACTCTGTAGCTCCTGCCAGTTTATTTTTGTGCCTCCTCTCTGCTGCTTTGAAAGCATCACTGAGCGGTCCAGTGGTTCTGGGTTGCCAGAATTTACTGTTGAACCTTGTGGATCCAGCACGTGGAAACAATCCCCACCATTCACATCCCCTATAGGGGATACTCCCACCTTCTTCCTCTACCCGCTTTAATATGTTCTTGTCTGAAATGTATCTAAAAGAAATCCCTTCTACATGACTCTTTAGCTCTCACTCCTCATTTCCTTTCCTCGAGCGTCTCTCTCTTGCATCGTTCCAGGGATATAGGAAATAGTTTGATAGATTGTCAGGTCACTATGACTTGTTTGTCAATGGATTAATTCAAGTCAATCTGTCTCTTCAGGTGAATCCAGGGTGGTGCGGACCCCTGCTACTCCTTGCAGTACAATATCTTCATCCTCCTCCTCCTCCTCTGTGACCACCCAGCCCACCCCCAGGACTGACTTATTTCCTGCCCCGCCCATTGCCACCCCCACTGCTGCACCAGCAAGCCACCCTCCTACTCCACAGCCTGAACCAGAGCATCCTACGCCCTCACCCTCCACGGAGGAGGACCAAGAGGAGGCACAGGGAGGCTCTGAACTGAAGCACAGGACTCCTAAAAAGGACCTGCTGGAAATCGACCGCTTCACAATCTGTGGTAACCGCATCGACTGACCGTCGGCACACGCTGACCTTTTGATCCCTAGCGATAACCACTCAGGAGAGGCGAGAGTCAACGGCACCTCGGCCTGGCTCTCCCGGCCAATGCCAGCGGAAAGCAGAGTATTTATTAAAGTCAGTGACAATAAGTAAGTTATTGTGGACACGCGGTTTCTGACAATCCTGCTATTTTTTGCTCCCAAAATTGAGGGGTTTTGACGAAGCAAATGTTGGTTGGCTAATAATCAGTGGGAGAAAGGAAGTGTGTTTCTGTGGCAACTCAGTTGTCATGGTAGGCTGGTATGGTTGTGTATGTGTGTAAGCGTGATGTCAAGATTGTGTGTGTGTGTGTGTGTGTGTGTGTGTGTGTGTGTGTGTGTGTGTGTGAGTGTGTGAGCACGCAAGCACTTCCTGCATGAGCAGCATGGGGACCATGAGAGGGTTCTCAGCTCGCTCAACAGCCAGCAAAAGGACAAACTAGAAGAAACTTCCAGAAAGGTCCTTGTAACAGTAATACCTGGAGCGTTTTTCATCGTATGAAGTTTTTCCAAGCAAACTTGAGTAAATAAACAACTTAAAAAAACAAAACAAAACAAAATATCTTGGGTGTCATTCAATCATATCTACCCATGTTGCAAGCCACAATGTTAACGGTAATCAGAAACTGAGGTTGAACAATCCAGACCAGAAATTCAGGCCTGGAAGTATTCAATTTGAATGGAGAAGTTTTAGGAAACCTGTGATTTAGAATCCCATTCTGATCCAAATCACCCCAGGCAGGATAATATGATGAAATATGTTGAAACAGTTGCACTGTTGAAGCCTTTTTTGACGTTTTTGACCTATCAGTGAGCAAGGATTGCAACATCAACATTTCTGGCACAGTTTACAGTAGCCTGCAATGGACAGATTATAGATAGATAGATAGATAGATAGATAGAACGATAATATATACACAATATAATATACAATATAATATAATACTGCTTTGTCATTTGCTATTTTGCTCAAGAACAAAATCTGTTGCGATGCTGGCTGCTCGCTCATGGCGCCGTCCTCCATTTTTGAGCAGTTTGAAAATGCAAGGAGAGAATGGGGGCTGTTCCAAAACGCCGGTACCAGCCAGAAAGTGAGGTTTTGAAAGCCATGAATCTCAGAGCCCAACAAAGTAATTGTTAGTATTGATCAGAACCCCTATCAAACCCCCACACATAAATTCTGGTCATTTTGTTCTATAGGGCAGCAAAAATCTTACTTAATGCACCTTTAAAGGCTGTACCTGAGCGGGCCTGACTAGAATTCTGAAGTGGAGCATCACTTTACTTTACAACCTTGTTTACATAGCCAACGGATATCGCCTTTTCAGAACTTGCAGCTCATATTTCTTCAACCAGAGGACATTTCATTAAGGGACCGAATCAAGGTGGGAACTGAACTCCAACCACCGGCCAAATGGTGGTACATTTTGACTGTGGCCGCCAAGTCTCTCTCTTCTATCAGCCACTTTGGCTGCCAGCCATCATTCCACTTCTAAAAACAATGTATTTGGCTGGTGAATTTTGGAATCCCTTAGCCACTGTGGCCGGTGGATGGAAAAAGTTAGTTTCCTGCCTTTTCCTAGGGTACATTTAGAGGGTTTTTTTCTGAAATGCTACATTTCAAGAAATAAAACCTGAAGTTCATTATTCAATATCTCTAAAATATAGAGGATTTTGTAAAAACATTATCATTTTATCAACCAAGGACTTAAATTACCATCCTTCAAAATCCTTTCATTTTGGAATAAAACTCTTTACTTTTCTGTTTAGTCTCTTGAGTATAAAAATCCTCTCATCCAACAAACCTACTGGGGGTTTCCTTTGAATGTTTGCACTGATGGACCGTATTGTCTTAAATACGCTAGACATGACCGGTCATGTTTTCTCCTCATTCGACTCACAAGCAATGTTATAATGTTTACATCCTCGGATTACAGAAGCAATATTGAACAAAACAACAAGCCTTTTTTTCACCGGTGTATTTTAAGATGAATTTTGTTAAATTGTGTGCTATGATTTAGCTTTTCCTTTTATTTCATTGAAAAGATCTAGAAATAATCTCAGTTCTATCATCCAGTTTTCATTTATGACCCATGCATGTAAGTGAATGTAAGAAAATTATAATATTTATCACATTATATAATTTTAATATTTTGCCGTAAAGCTGCCATGCCTAATATTTATTTTGTGTCAGATTTCAAGTCCCTTTATTTAATCTAATCCCAATTAGCTGATGACACATCTCTTGATAATGGTGTGTGACGTAGCACTTGGATGACAGTTTTGTATAGAAAGTGGATGTAGTTTTATAAATATTTAGAATTAAACACACAAATACATAAAGTTTACGGTTACAGGGCAATTATCAGGGTGGGAAATTACCACAAGCCAAGTTGGTAATGGTAAAGTTTGGATCATAAAGTTGGCCACAGAAACTACTTTTCCTAGAGTTAATTTCTGGCTGTCTGGCTCACCCCTCTCATCACTCAATTTAATTGGGAGTTGACTAGTCACTGTGGCCTGTAGACAAAAGGGGTATTTTCCTGCCCTGGCAATTATATTATACAGTGTAACCTATTACACAGTGATAAATGTAATAGTTGCTTTGGTATAAAACCTGTTAAAATGTAAAGCGGGGCCTCATGTTTTATTTTGAAGAGAAGGATTTATTACACCGTATACACATATGAGCATTTTGTTCATTACCATTGTAATAAGGAAGATAGTTCTATTTTTGGAGGTGCCAGTTGTGATATGATACTATTTGTAGCGCATGAAACTCCCCAGTCCTCTCCATGTGTTTTTGTCAAATGCCCTGTCTCCACCGGCAGAGTTTTGCCATGTTGTGGCCCGTCAGGCTCAAAGCCAGCGTCTCCACTGTCCTCACAACCTGGCTGAACTGGACCAGGTCTGCGGTGGAGATGCAAATCAAGCTACTGTACCACAGCTAGACCCGGCCGAGCTTGACCGGGCTAATGGAGGTGAGGCAGAAGTGCTCTTTTGCAAGCTACGATGCTCTGGTACACTGCCTGCTTTGTTTCATCAGTTTGGTTCCTAATTTAATTCCTGTCTTGATACTGTACGAAGTAGCCTCCTTTTGGATTAATAAAAGTTGTTTTCTTAAGCGTGTTATTTTGATGTGACAGTATGCAGTATGTTGGGTGAATACCCTGGGGCAAGTTGGTTTGGGAGTATGCTGCAATATCTCTCGCAAAGTTCCTCCATGTTGGTGGTGTCTCTTTTCTGCTTAGAGGCCCAACAAGGTTGGAAACAGATCAATACTGAGCCTCAGATTTCATTCAGTTATTCAAGAAAGCTTTCTGATTCATGACGAGGTAAGATGTGAAACTGCAACAAAAGGTTGACCTGAAATTATAGCAGGCAGTATTGAGTGGTATACAAGTCTGGAAAAGTATGGAAAGTTCAAGTTCAAGTTGGGGATATGCACAAAAAACGATGTAACAATATTGTTCAGTCCTGATGCTCAAATGAATACACGATTTCTGCAGTTGAAGACCCATTACCATTTCACCTATACAGCTCTATCAGCTATCGAGTAGGGCCGAGTCTAGCCAGAGACGCAAGAAATCTGGAAGTCTGGAAAAAAACAAGGCAATTTTAAAATTTAGACTGTGTAGGAACCCACTAGATTCCCAGCTCCTGGATGCCTCTAGATCATAGGGTTTAAGCTCAGACACTGCTAACAAAATAGCTTTTTTTGGTTGCTGCCACAGTAAGCTGTGGTTTACACCAGTGGTGACCTCACCTCTCCTGCAGCAGGGCCATGTCTGTTAGGTAAGGAGGTAAGGTCAGGTAGAGTAAATCTCCAACTGACTCTGTCTTAAAGGGCTAAGCTCCTTACCACTGAAGACTGAGACCTGCCTCACCCCCGTCAGAGCTTCCAGGAAGTTGTTGTGACGAAGGCATATAGTAGTACTCTTGGTTGGAGTCAATCCAGTAGTTTAGGCTTTTTAAGATGATATGATGGTGATTCTGCTGTTAACTGATTTGCACCTGATAATCACAGTAAAATGAAATGAAAAAATACAAATTTGTGTAGGTGAGATAAAAAAAAAAAAAACAAGGCTCAAGAATATCTCACCCCATGAAAGAAAACAAGAAGACACAACTGAAGTAGATGGCAACTTAACAAGGAGGAAGATGGTATAGCAACAACAAAAGGCATAGGCTTAATCAACAAGCCAGGGAAATGAAATAAATCTAAACAGCCCTGCTGATACAGAAAATATCAGATGAATGATCCTTTATGTTGCAATGCATTTGAGGAAGGAACCGAAAACCAAAACATTACTGACCTTTTCAATTTAGAGCGAACATCAGCTGGAGAGCAGACCAGTTTACTAAATAACATTAGACTGAAGCCCAGTGGAAAAGGTAAGGGAGAGGAGCTAGCTAATACTAAGAGTGGTTATTAACAAATTACATTTACTCTTATTACTGTAATTGAGTAAGTAAGTCAGTAATTTTACTTTTGTGTATGTTTTGACTTAAGTATTATAAAGTTACTTCACTACATTTTGAATTGCTTTCATTAACGTACAGAGCACAAGTATGTGGAGGTAATGTTCACTAACTAACATTAAATGTTCAAATTTATCCATGATTGTAGCTTAACTAGCTTTAGCCAAAATCCATCTATCAGCTACAGTGTCACTGGTTTGTGTTAGCCTGGTTGTTGTCTTGCTAGTTCACTAGTCGTGCTAGCTAGTTGGATAGCTAATAGCAAAAGAAACCTCAATGGACTAAATCAGTATCATTTATTTTGAGCACATTTTAAATGAACTACTTTATGCTTTTACTTAAGTAGATAAGTAACAATAATGTTACTTCTACTTGAATGGCATAGTTTGGTACTCTTTCCATCCCTGGCTAAAATGAAGAAGCCTAGTGCTCGTGCTACCAACTGAAAAAATACAATCTAGCCATGCTACGTTATCTAAGCTAGTTAGCTAGTCCGCTGACCTTCCAAGATCATGAATGCCATGGTCATGAATCAATGGAAAACTGCATTTCGTTGTCTCAGTACTTGTATTCTGAGCAATGACAATAAAGTTGAATTTAATCTAATCTAATCTAAAACAAATAAAGTCATTGACATTTTTATTTTGTTCTTTATATTCTGAGTTCCTCCTTTGCCATTCAAGTTTTCCACATAACTAGCATGTTGCTAAATATCAAATCTAAGAAGTTGATAAACTTAAGAGAATAAACTTCTCAAGAATTGGAGCACAGAGACGCATCTTTAGTTTGAGATGGGCTGTGTGCTTGATGACGCGTGTGATCAATTAAGATGCTGCTCTTCATTTTCCCATCTGTTTCAGTTGTGCAGTGAATCTTGGGGCTTCCCATGTGTTCTCGTGGGCTAAGTCGCCATCCCGTGCATCCTCGGCTGGCAAGTAAACTACTGTTATATTTATCCGTCCTCCGTCCTTGTGTTCTTTTGCTAGGGAATCATCCTTCAGCTATTAGATATTATGGAAAAACGCGTCCTGGAGGACACAAGAACTCATATTGAGAAAGGGCCTGTGATTATTTTCAATGGGGAGCACCCATTGAGGTCCAATGCCTCCAGAGAAGTGCTGCCTGTGAGAAATGTTTGTTTAATTAAAACTCCAATCTTCCTCATTGCAGGTCCAGTGGGTTTGTGTGTGATCAGTGAAGTGAGGTGCTCAGAATCAGTGATCAAAGGTTTCCACACAGGAACTCCCTGTCTGCCGGCACCGGGGCCCCCATGTGCTGTGGGGAGCCAACAAGGACCTCATTGTGCGCCGAAACAGAGTGAAAGCCCACCTGACCGTTGCTCTGCCAATCACGACACCCGGTGGGTTGTGCTACAGGTATCCTCTATCTGCCCTCTGGGTGGAAAAGGGGTCAGAGGTCAGGAAGACAGAGCGCACCTGTTACCAGGAGAGCTCCAGAGCTAGTTGTGGAACATGTGACTCTGTAATTATAGTAGTTGTTATTGTAAGAGCTCCTAAAACTAGTCTAGATACAGTATAGGTGGAATGAGGCTATTTCCTTAGTGTTAAAATGTCTACTGGTTCATTACAAAATGAGAAAAAGTGACATCTACTATTAGTATCAGTTTCATGCAGCTTACTGTGATTTATTTATGTCATGAAGATTTATGTCACCCTGGGTTAACTGAGTTTAGGTGGTTACCCTCCACTACATCCCTGATAAAAGACTCCACTTTTGCAGACTGCGTCCTTCATTTAGTGAGAGATATTGAATAATAAACTAAAGTAAAAAATATTCTTTTCCGAGTGCAGATCCTTTTGGAAGACATCCCTTTTCCTCCTAGATATTCTGTGAAGTCCATCCCTCTCTACCCGGCAGGAGGAGCGCTTCCCTCTGGACCCAACTATTTCCCCGGTATAGATGAGACGGCGGCGCGCATTTACGCCCGCTCCCGCAACGCCGCGCATCTCCGTGCGCACAGATGCTGGAGTGGAAGCGACAGACGCTCTCATCTCGGAGAGGCTGAACACACGGAGGACCGGAGACGGGGGGGAAAGCACCCGGTTTGCGTCCATCAGGAAACGATGATCGTAACGAGTCACAGCGCGGGCAGCAGGACTTAAAAAGCTGCGGTCCGTTCTCTCGGACACTTTTTATTTATTCTCGTCCCTTCCCCTTTCATTTCCCTTCCCCTGTGGTGAGGAAGACAACAATCTAGCTGCGCTTCGGAAGCAGTCATCTTCCAGCTTGCGTTCCTCTTGTGTGTTTAGCCCCTTGTGTTGGCCAGCCAGGGCGCACGGTTTCCTTTGGGCATGATGTGGAAGACCGGTGTCCTCCTGCTGCTCTGGGGACTGACGTCCGGCGAACTCCAGCAAGAAACGGAGTCCCGGAGACGTCCACCCCCAGGAAAGTTGGATTTCGGTTACGTGCCCGCGGGAGTTTATGAGACCCTGGCCCATTACGAACCGGGACCAATTGGGATTCTGTTCCACATGGTCCACGCCTTTCTGTATGTCGTGCAACCCAACCCTTTCCCACAAGGTAAGCATCCTGATTCACTCGTCCTGCTAGTAATAATAATAAAATAAAGAATAATCAATAAAGCATTGAGGCTGGTTCCAAAATGCAACTGGAAATAATCAATTTTGGAACCAATGGATCATTTGTGATAATATAGGTCATATTACATATTACATTATTATTATTATAGAGTTCTGTTTAATTCACATAGCAGTATTATCCATGAATCTCAGTATGTGGGACTTCCTCATTGAATGCTAGATGACTCAATTCTGTTGGACTGACCAACAGGATTCTCAAGGGCTGATGCCAGATCAGTTGTATGTATTTTCTATTGGTTTTCTATTGCTCATCTTATTTTTATGCAGAAACCCCACCTTCAAATAGTTGCACTTGTCCTTTACTGTGCCAAGCACTACATGCAGAGATTGGAATTCTCTCTCTTAACTGATACTAAAGAGACACCCCACCTGTCCTTTTTTAATTGATTATGTAATTAATTTGTTTTCCATCATTGTGTTCAGCCTCTTCATAATACTGGGGATTTGTATTGTGCGTCAAGGTCCTCCATCTGTGCGCGTTTTGATTTGCACCCAGAGCTGACAGTACACTTGAAGGTAGTGTTTTTTTTGCCTGCGGCGCGCTTTGAGTCAGAATAATTACAATTACTGAACCCCTTGCTGACGGCATCATGTGGTCACTGCCCGGTCACTTTGGGCCAGTCGAGTCACATCAAACGTTTTGCCTCACTGGGGATGTGTTTGGCGATCGGATCAGTGGATGGCGAACCCAGGCACCCATAAAGCCAGTGGCATGGCTCTACACTTAATGCAATTAGAGTTGACTGCTTAACCATATACACATGAGGTGTGTGTGTTTAATTGGGTCGTGGATGCTCAAAAGATGTGATCACCCTCCACGCATCACTGTTTTTGTGTCCATAGTCAATCGGAACATGCAGATTGCAACTTGCAAGATTGGAACTTGCAGATTAGCAGCTCTCTGAGTCACCTTGTTAATTGGGTAATCCCATAAACTCCAGCGCCATATGCTGCTGGGCTCTTATTTTCCAGTTTGACACCAGTACTTGAGGCCTCGTGGCCTAATCCTATGGAGCAGACCATTGCTCAATGAAGTTTATTAGTTCCTTCATGGCTGCACTTACGAAACGATTCAAGATGTAATCAGAAATCGTGGGAATGCTCATCGTCCACACAAGCCTGTCCTCAACCTCAAGGAAATTAATTGCAAACTTCTGCATGACCGTTTTTAACATTTTGTCACTCCTTTGTTTATTACGCCCCAGGGTTTTGTTGTTATTTTTGCCTCTCTCTTAATCAGAATTTAGACTTGCTAAGGCCATCTGCCTATTAATAGAGACATGCATGGTGATCTGTCAGGCCTGTTTTGATTAGGGGAGACAAGCTGGTTTGCAGCAAACCTTTGGGACTTGCAGAGCTTGTGATTCCTAACAACACGCCACAGGAATTCCCTCTGCACAGTGCAGTTTGGTGAAAAGCATAACTTAAACATAACATTCAAATCTATAAGACAAGTGGGGGGGGAAAAATCTGCAAATATTATTCGCTCCAGTGGTTTTTGACTTGAGGTGGTGCAGATGTCAGAGTGGCGTACTGTATAGGGTGGGTGGATGTGGGTGTGTAAGCCACAGTGTTAGCCTACTTCCAGCAGACGTTTACAGCAGGAATCACTTGGTCCTCAAGCATACGCTGCAAAAAAATGTCATTCTTCATGTTTTTCATCTTGTGGTCTTAAAAGCTTCTTAAAACAAACAGAAAAATCAATCTGCCATCAGGGGTGTGATCATTTCACCCAGCCTGTTTTGTGCTGTTACCTCCTAATGCTTCAGATTAATGTCACTTGATTTGAGAAAATGGTTGAACCAATTTGAGTTGCTTTGGAAAGTACCCACTGACTTCTTTTGGGAAAAATGACAAAGCCTGAATATATGATGAAATGAATAGAGTTTCACCCGATACAGGCTTTTGAAGGCCGATACAGATACCAATATTGCCAATATTCAATATTTTAAATGTATTTTTTCCATTTTCATGCCAAAAATTACATGCATTTCGTTTTTTTTCCCTCAGTAAGGTATACTTGTCAGGGCGACAAAGCCTCTGAAACAGCATTAAATCATCGTGTGACATTAAAACCCAACATTGAAACCCAGACTAGTGGAATTATTTTAGGGACTAGCAGCTCTTTAAAGCAGGCTGATCCACCCCACCCATTGACTGGCAGGGACACTCTCGGATAGATTACTACCTTTTAAATGAAGAATTAATTTAGAAACAATATGAGGGAGGAACCTCTGCTTTATGATATTTAATAAAAGGCCTCAATCAGCAACGCTCCATCATCACTCCTTCCACAATCACCGCGTGACATTTTTACATCCTGATCTCACGGCTGTTTGATGCTGTCGACTGACACATCATCCTCTCTGTCAAACTATGTTGTGCGGCACATTGGCTCTAAGCGTGTGGGAGGTGTTATTAGCAAAGAAGCAACAAATGTCTGTCACTGACACCCACGCAGGCAAATGGACGGTGACATATTCTCTCTAACATTTTTTTTTTTTTTAACTGCTTTTCTCTGCGGCACGGAAAACCCGCAGGAGCTGTTAACTCCCCCTCTCACACCTACCCACACACTCACCGACACAACACTGCAACATGCCAGTGCACAGTCTGATCTACAGTATGCTCGGTACCCACACACACACATTCCAGCATCACTAAATCAGAGACTTTTACATCTGACATGTTTAGGCGTTTACCTGATGCTCCTGTAGTGAGCAGGAAGGGTTGTCGTGTTTTGCCCAAGGACACTTTGGCTTTTGCAGAGATAAAACCAGTGACCTTTCTGGTGTCTTACCCATCAGGCCAACTCTGCTGCCCCAATCAGTGAAAACAGTCAATTAAACATTATATCTGGATGTGTATTCGCTGTATTCGCCTTCCCAACCCATTTCTCCGTGTATTTGAATCAACCCTGTTTCCAGTCAGACATCATTTGAGGAGTAGATGTGCATTTACAGCTCGTTCTGCAGTTTCCACTTCAACATTTGACGCCGGTGGGTGGGCGCTGCCGGGGAGACGGTGCCGTGCGGATCCCCGAGTGGAAGGGCCTCTGTGCTTTCTCATTAGTGTGTCTTCATTCCCTCTCTCCTCCAGAGACCACGCCTGTGTGGAAACGTTGATTCAGTGGACTGGTGAAAAACTGGCATCGGTTCAAGACGAGTATAACGGTTGCCAGGGAAACCCAGCGGCAGCTCATCGTGGACAGTGTATTTTGGTTCACCTCGCTGCCCTACATATGTCTGACTACACCAGTGTGATTTGAAGTGCGAACCAAAACAGCCAACTACTGCATGCCGTCGATTTATTTTTTGCACCCCCGTTGCTTGAGGTGGTAGAGTTTGCAAAGTAGATTCGACAGCTCAGGTTATATGTATGACCCCCTGTTTGGTATTTAACACACCTCACTCATCGGGGCAGCTCAGTTGACAAAGTTCCCCACCACGTAACCACAATGTCACTGCTGTAGCTGTGGAATAAAGGCAAAAAAAAATGCAGACTAAAACATAAAAAAAACATAACCCACGCATCAAGAAGGGAGTCCAGTGTGTTTCTGCCCCAGCTTAGAGACATAAAGAGACTCTGGCGCTCAGCGAAGGATGTGCAGACTTGAAAGGATTTCAAAAGGTGTCTACCCAAGGACACCGAAGAGGTAGAAGCTCTGATTTACTGGAACAAACAAACTAGCTGGCGTTTTGGCTGCATGAGTTTTAGGCTTTTAGCCATAACACAGATTAACTTTTTTATCACCTGTAGTTCTCCTGGTTCTCCTTGCAGTTTTTCATCGATTGTGATGTTTCCTATTTCCAGTTGAGAACCCAGTCGTACTTCATGAACGTGGCTGTGCAGGTCAGAATTGTGAATCCTAGTGAGCAGAATCTCGTCATTTCCACTCGAGATGTAAAAGCTACAATGTCTAATCCATTATCAGTGATTTGTCATGCATGTAATTTGGTATGTGATTTGTTTAATAGGCTATAATAACGTTGTTAGGCGTGGTTAGGCGTGTTTCAGACAAACTAAAAGCAAACAAATGATGGTATCACATCATCTTTCGGAGAGAGTGTAAACGGATATTGGCTTGTTTTCTCTTTGGTGTCCTCACGTGTCACCACATGGGAATAATGTTTCCACCGACATTTGTCTAGTTAACCATCCAGGTAGCGGCGAAACAGAAGTTTAGATGCTACGTGTAACAGACCAGGCGAGTCAACAGCCTGTTTGATAAAAGGACATTTCCTTTGATGTGATTGGCTCCCGGTCAGAGAGAGTCTACAGTATTCAGCAGGAGAAAAGTTTGAGAATAGGCAAAGAACAAAGACATCAGAGGCATTTAAATGTTATTGTCTCGAGAAGATACTGGCCAACGTGGCGGGTGACCCTTATTTATCACATTTTACCAGTATGTGCTGCATGATGGGTGTCCACCCTAAAACACTTGTCGGATTTGTGGGTCCATGTTGTTGTTTGGTGCTGTATTTTTCCTATTCCCGTGGATAACTGGCCAAACGTACACGATGTGGCGTCTCATATTTCCAGCAGCCGCTAAAATGGAGTTTCACAGGAGAAAAAGTTTCAGAGAGAAAAGATGAAAATGGCCTTTGGGGGGTCAATAGAGCATCGCAAGGTGAAAGTGCCCCAAAGAAACATTATGAACGTGTTTTTCCACGATCCCAATTAGAGATTTCTTCAAAAAGCTGAATGCACATCTGTGGAGAATTCCATTAGTTGCTGTGATCCCCCAACGGGCTTGAGTTTGGAATCGAAATGTTAAGCAGATTTGAATCATTTCTCTGTTGATGATATCTAAAACGTGGATACACCAAAGACTTACCGAGCGCTCTGAGATGTTTCATTTATTGATGGACTTGTATCTTGTTTGGCCCTTGGCGGTCACCGAGGGACCTCTTCCTCCAGTATTTATACAGATGCAGTAAAAGAAATGAAAAAAAGTGTTGCACAGTGGCGCCCAGATCAGAATGATGTGATAGGTTTCCACAATGAGGCAGGCTGAGGTGAGGTAAATGACTGCACCTTTAAACGTAGGTAAAGTCAGCAGCACCATTTACTTCCATATGTTGTACCAACTAGGGTTAGACTGATCGGATATTGGCCACCTCTGATGTGATGGATATGATGCCGTTTGTTTTATTACATACTACGCTGTTTGTCTATTGGAAGCCATTAACCTGGTTTTATTCTAATGTGACTAATTGATTTTAACGTTTCTATTTTTGATTGGATTCCACACAAGTATGTTTAAAAAACGTTTTATTATCGTTCTTAGTACCCAGGGCTTTCAGTGGAGCGTTTCTGTGCTCTGGTCTGAAAAAGGCTTTTTCAGAGGCTTTACCACCCTGCCAAGAATCAAATTTGGCAGGAAACACTGAATCCTTGTACATTTTCTGCTATGAACACGGTAAAATAAAAAGACGGCCATCGGCAGCTTCAAAAAATATTGGTGTTGATATCGGGCTTCAAAACCCATATCGGTCACTCACTAGTATCAACCCTTTGCAAGGCCCGCGCTCATGTCCTACCGACTAAGACATTCCTTGAAGTGGTAGCGCGGATGCTTGGGGTGTACGAGGGTTGTGGGTTCACACCGACTTGGACTGTCCATGTGGTCCCAGAAAGCATGGGAAGGGAATTAACAGGTGAGGAGTGGAGGGGCATTTAAATGGGAATTTAGCTGTTTGTCGCAGATGGCATCGGCACTTCCAAAAGACTACTGCTGCGTTTGGGTCATCAGTTTCTCTCTTCGAAGGTTTCATGACTTTGTTTTCTAATATGGCTCAGGATAAGAGTAATGTTCTGTGTGATGCTTTGCAAATCAATGTAGTTTCTATTAAACGGCATTTCGTTTGTTTTTCGTCTTCAGACAGCATGAAATATGGACCAATAACAACCTGCCCCGTACTAATCAATTCTTGAGACTTTTTCCAATTTCTCATGGTTGTGCTTCAAGAGTTTGCTGAAAAATTGACTTAACAGTTCAATGGAAAGATAGATAGTGTTTATTCATTATGTTTGTATGATATCTTATGAAAAAGTTCTGCCCCCTTGATTTGTCCTGTACCTGCACATGGCCCGCTGCATGACCTATCACTGCGCTTCAGGTTACCATTAAGGTTAGGCAACTATGGTTAAATACGAAAAACGTTTGCTAAAAATGGAAAATTGACTCACAGAAAACTTTTTCATGAGTTGAAGGCAAGTGTCCCATAAATCGGAGCTCCAACTCCACAGGGAAAGGACCAAAGATTCACGACCTTCTTGCTGTGAGGCAACAGTACTAACCACTGAAACACCACGGCACTTCTTTTTGTCACTTTAGCTACAGATTTGTTGTCGTGTTGGTTAATAAGTGTTGTTCAAACATTTCAAAATTCAAAAGAAAGCGGGACCGCGTTGTCTCCCATTTCCCATTATTCTGCTGGATTGGATTGCAGCCCTGAGGACCAGATCACCAACATGTCTGCGTGTGGTAGGAAGGCGTTCGTGTCCTCAATATTTTATGCTTTTCGCAGCTTCCATCTGTTCCTAAGTGAGATGATGAAATTGCGAGAGGATTCTTTAAAGTATGACCGGCTAATCACTCAAATATCATCTAAATGCACCACGGTCCTCTAATAAACATCCATGGGCCAGTGAGGTTATGTGTTTACTTTCTGTGGTTCATTTACTACAATAGACAACAATATGATATACTGCATGTCATATTAATAACACATTATTGCTTATTTATAAAGAAAAGTGGTATGTTACATATTTGGTGTAAACTTGAACTAAGAACATCATCATATTAAGAAGAGGCGTACTATATGTCAAACTGCATAGCCGAATGACGTGAATTCTGCGGTGTGCCATGTGCTTTGTTTTCATGATAATACGTCTGTTATACATAATCTGTACCATGATGTATGAACGTGTCTTGTCTTGGGCACCCAGAGTGCAACACACTGAAATAGAATTGATTGATCAGTTTTGCATCTCTGCAAGAGCCCAAGCCATGCAGTATGTATAGGGTTCCTTTGCTGTGCTGTCACACAGTCATGTCATTGCAGTCACTGTGATGCCCCAGGGCACTGGGATGCTCCGGGACATCAACAGACATGGCCTTACTCGCCTCCAACATAATGCCAGCTGATTGCCAGAGGCAATGTGTCACTCCATCACATAGTTAAGAAGGCTTTTGCCAATGCCAGCATAGAGAACTGACACACATATTGCAATTCTATATATTTCTGCACATTTGTACACATATTTACGATTTTATCATGTCTGTGCTACACATTCACACACTTGGATGCTGCCCAGTACAACCAAAATCTTATACTGTTGGCCACTGAACACGTCCACTAGAGCATTCGGGGATTAAATGCCTGGTGCAATGGCACCAGGACAGCCTAGTCTCACATCATTTTGTAAAATGAGCACGATGTCTTAAATGCAAATACCAGCTCTGTGCACGAAAAGTGAGAGAAATACATTTCCCCGCCACGAAAGGATTATGTGGAATAGACACGACTAGAAACAGGCAGTAGTTTGACATTGAAATGGCAGGGAAGTAAGGGTGTGGATGTCAGGATGGTGGATGGGTGGATAGATTTGCCTTCAAGTCTGATGACGTGTTCAAGTCCAGTTTTTCTTATTTAACCATGCCCAAAAACTTTGCCCTAACTTTAACAAAGTTGTTTTAGCTGCCTAACCTCAACCAAAGTTTTAGTTGCCTAAACCTTAAACTGTTAGCTAACGTTTGTCATGTGAAAATGTTTCTCATTCCCCTGCCAGCCTTGTCTACTGGTCAGGGATTCAAACATGCCAGCTTCTCTAACATCTACTGCTGCCCAAGCTTTGTGGGAGCAGACCACGCTGCATAATCAGAACACAAAAAGTAATATTGTACAGCCCTGTAATTCCTCGCCTGCAGTTCCAAGCCTATGAATAGATATCAAAATAGCCTTTGCATGTTACTCTTGAAATGGATCCACAAATGTGGGATTAGTGTTTTCTGTAGGCCCAGCCAGACAGGCGAGATGACCAGCTGTAACCGAAGAGTTTCATTCGAAGATGATTATGTCCACTGTTTTAAACAAAATGGATCGCACAATATGTAAGCAAATTGCAAAATTAAACTCTTAACCCCAACAAAGAACGACTAGCTGAAGGACAATGAGACAAAGACATTTCTATGAATGATAGGACAGCTGTTTAGAGAGTTTACCAAAAACACCATTCAATAGCTCTAAATATAGATGACAAGTCTGTGAAAGCATAATAATGTTGCTAATCTAGAACTTACCTACTCTTCTTTACAATGGCAGGTAAAGTGAATGACAAGCAGCTACTGTTGAGGTTCCCTTGAGCAGGTTCTGCTACTATTTACTGTATACTTCCCTGGATAAATGAAAGTTTAGAAAAAGAAACAGGCAAGAGGAACATGATGGTTTATGACACTTTCATGTTAAATCAGTAGGATGGTGAACAAACTGAGGACCCATCCTAAATGATGGTCCTGTTTATTGTTCTTCCACTGGGCTTTTAGTGTCCATTTAGCTTTTAGAAGCTTTTCTGCTGAGATGACATTTATGGTTTATTGGATCAGCAAACTTAGGTTAACTGTATGATGTGGGGCTGGGAGGGAGGGAGGCCTAGTGATTAGGGAGACTGTCCTTCAACTGAAAGGTCATGGGTTTGATGCCAGCCACAGCTAAAGTGCATTTGTCAAGTCGTGTCTTGTTGAAGTGTCGTTGAGCAAGACACTGAACGCCTCCTCCATACTCAGTCACTCTGGCTAAGAGCATCTGCTAAATGTTCAAAATGTTCCCTCATTTCTAACCAAGTTAAGTTAAGTTACTTTTACGTTTCGCTAGAGAGACTCACAGTGAGTCACGCATTTGTTTCCTGCAGGAGAATCCAAGATGAGCCGTCATCCAGACTTGCAGACCCTCCTTTGCGATGGTGGCATTTGCATTCGAATAACCCCAACACAGTTTTTGCGTTGCCATCACGTCAGGGCAGCGCTGACCTTCTGAGGTGTTTGCTTACTTGTGAAGGACAGCCAATCAGCTTCTTAAAGGTGCTTAGAGGTGCTACTTTCATAGGGCTTTGGTTCAGTTGAAGAACTGCTGAATTCGAGGGGAGCTGAAAGACTCCTCATTGTCCCTCGGGATGCATTGTGTTAGACTTTTTCCCCTCTTCAAACTTTCACTTTTTTGAAGTGAATGACCGTTCATTGCACCGCTAAATCTGAATAATGAAATGTGCTCTTTTAAAGGTGGAGAAGTAGATCAATGGATTCTGGATTCCTGATCCGAGGGAGAAGTAATGCATCTCATTAAGAAAGCTTGCTTCACCAAAGGCTGGCATATTAGCAGAGTAAGTAAGAGAAGATGAGAGCTATGGCATTAAGATAACTTGAACGTTTGAGACGTCTCAAGGTAATATTATAATGCCACCATCAGCTTAAGTTCCCAGCTATCTGACAGAGAGCAGGTGAGAAAATCCAGAAGGAATGAAAGCGTTTCTACAGAAAATCAAAAGATCACTGAAGGACAACCGGCCGAGAAGATATCAGCTTGTATAAACAAGCAAAAAAGATGAAAAAAAAGAAAGAAAAAGGAAAAAGAGAGGGAGCGTGTTGAAGAAAGAGCTGCCACTTCCTCGTGGTATAGTCACTGGGGACGTCATATTTGGGTCAGGCCTGGGTAGCCAAGCAGGAGAGGCGAGGGCGAGACGACGCCAGCGCCTCTGTCCTGGTGAATGGATGGCAAGTCATGCATTCCCTGTCCCTTCGTTCCGCTTCATCGGTAGGCGTGCGGTGCGAGCTGGGAGTCGGCTCTAGGGACATGGTGAGCCGTAATTGCAGATGTGTGGCGGTAAGGGGTCAACCTGCCAACACCAGAGATGACTACTGCGACGGCCTTTCCCCTACAACATGGCATTTAGCCTCAGTGCCGCTTGTCACACTACTTCCCATGATCCTCGTAGCCTTCACTCGGCGTTGGAGAGACAGTTGCCCTGAGAAGGATGTGTCACAACTCAAAGAGGACGTTTAGGGTGCATAATTTAGCACTCCGCGACAAAGCTGTGCGTCTCGAAAACTAGCATTGACCTGGACGCCACACTGGTTAGAGAGACTGACCTGAACGGGAAAGGTCACAGGTTTGATCTCCTCCACAGCCATGATGTGTGTGTGCATCAACAATCCTTTACTGGTGAAGTGTCCTTGAGCAAGACACTTAACTCCTACCCGCGCACTCAATGCAAGTCACTCTGGATGAGAGCATCAGCTGAATCACAAAAATGTAAATGCCCTTTTTCAATATGTGAACAGGGCTAAGGCCGAATCCCAATTCTCATTTTCACCCCTACGGCTTCGGCTTGGCCCTTCGGCTTGGCCCTTCGGCTTGGCCCTCGGAACAGAGTCACAAGGGGTAGGGGTAGAAATCTCTCCCTAAGAAATGGGACAACCCTTCAAGACCCTGATACGTCATCGATGATGTTTACTACAGACGGGACGAGTTTGTTATCGGAGATTACTATGGCAATAATGGTATTATCACAGTGACATTTGCCGTTCATCTGATGGAGATAGAAAAGCATGGACGCTCGCGATTCGTTCACAACTTATACGTTTCACGCTACTAATCGATCAAACAAGTCATCAAATAAAAAAGACCACTGCTTCATTATCAGTCCACTTCATGACAGAATAGCGTTAGCGGTGCTCTGTAGGCTAGCAAGCCGTGCTGCTACCGTTACCCTGCCAGTCTGCACTGGTATTAGAGGAGCCGTAACAAGTGCAGCAACTTAGTTATACTTCGGCGAACTTTAGTTATATTTCAGCGTCATATGTCATCAAAGGGGGGAAATGCGACATGGAAATATGTCAAAATGCGGGACTGTCATGCACAAATCAGCCTAAAAACAATGTTGTAACGTTAACTAGCGAGGTAGAGACATCGGCATACTAGCGTTTTTTTGTTATGCTTGTTATAAAGAAAAGGTCTATAATACATTGAAACGACATTAAACTAAGATAATACCACGGTTAGAATATTTTTTAAATCTTTATTAACGAAGAAAATACTACATTTGTGTTTCACTTTGGATGGTAGTGTAGCGGTCACCATGATCTTCCAGTTGATTTGCAGGTCATTCTGGGAGATTTCTCATAGCCCTCGGTTTGTAGTGTGCCCCCGAAAAATCTCCGTTTGGAGGGCCATGTAGCCCTAGCACCTTCGCCCTACCCCTCGATCCCAAGAGAATTGGGACACCCCTACCCCTTCACGTGAACGCGCAAAACGGAGGGGAAGGGCCAAGGGGTGAATTGGGATTCGGCCCAAGTATGCTCTTGCGCAATCCTCCTTTGGAAGTTGTGCTCCAGGTAATTCAATGACACGACTCCCCTCGTCATGTTAACTGTCGGTAGGTCGGAGTTAGCTTGTCTCTTCTGATCGGGCAGCCCCCACCGGCTACAGGTTGTGTTTCCTGTCTGTCACTGTCACCATAGCAGCATAGCTTTAGCCTTGATAAGCTGATGGTAAGCTGGGATGGTGTTTACCTGGGCCTGTTTGCAGAGCCAATCCTCTTGGCGGACACTGCTGCAGACCACATGTCCTTTTGCCCCTGGACTCTTTGTTACCTACTTAGCCTGAAGGTGGGAGAAGTGGCCTTGGGGGCTCTGGGAAAATCCGGGTGGGGAAAGTAAATGAAACACACTCTTCCCTCCCCCAAGAATGACTGGTGAAGTGCCCTTGAGCACAACTGCTCAACTGCTCATTGGCCAACAGTAGAAGACTGTGGTTGTACCGGGCAGCTCCCATGTGTGAGTGTATGTTACTGTATGAATGTCATGCAGGGCATTGCTGGAAAAGAGCTAGTGTGCTCAGTCGACTTTCCCTGGATAAATAAAGTCAGAAGTAAAAGGAGCATGTGAGGGTTTTTTTGTACCGTTTCAGCTAGAGAATTGTAGAAACACCTCATGCCCTAGATTAGGAACCTCAATGAACATTCATAAATCACCAGCTTTCTTGACCCTTTTAGCCCCTTCACATAATGTACATAAAAAGCTCCAGTTTACTGTATCTGCCTCAAGTAGTTCACTTTGAGATGAGAAGTTAACCAGTCCAGTCAAAGTGGCTGTAACTGAGAAGTTGTAAGGACAACCCAGGAGTAACGACACAAAACGCACCACGTCCAAAACGAGAAACGTGGAAACACCTCCTATGTGATCACAGACAAATTGAATGGATCCAGTCCTTTTTTATTGCTGTTCTACAAAAGCATCTGGGGAATGAACATTTCATTCACCAAGTAAATGAATGCATCCAAATTCGTCTTGGTGGCATTGATGCAGGCACAACTGAACCTCACATACAGAGGAAGACACATGACAGACAGTAGGCTATACTGCACATATCACTACATATAGAGTATATCACTCTGCAGAACGCTATCCTGGGTTAATCAGTCACTGTCAGGAAGAAGAACAGCTTTGTTATTAGCTTGACCACCATGCAGTTTTGACTTCATCCAATGTCTTTTTTAAGGTTTTCGTAAGAACCATAGAATTTCCTCCACCCATAAAGGATCATGTAATCCGTCAAGTGAAGTTAAAACATGAAAATCACCAAAATTGGAGTTACGAGATTTTCACACTGTTATGCTATCTCTCAAATTCTGTGGACAACCATGCAGATTACAACATGTCCCTGTGCACTATAACATGGTGTATTAGTGCCTGTCATCATGCCTCCTAGATTCAGTTTTGGATGTCTGTGTGTGCGTATGTGTGTGTTTTTGCACATTGGTGTGTGTGTGTGTGTGTGCATTTCCCATCTCATGCATTTTGTGTTGCATCCCTTGATATGTTTTCCACTCGGGGAGAGCCCATCAAGTTTATTAATATAATGAATGTACACACATTTGTATCTGGGCATGTGAGGATCAGATAAAAGACGTGAAAGTGGATGTTTGCTGGTTTGCTTGTTCGGATGTTTGTTCGGATGTTTGTGACGACAGAGCTAAGTGGGGTTTGGGACTCAAGCTGTCATTCAGTACATCTTGCCAAGAGACTCAGCTGTTTACATGGAGCGCCACACTAGTGCTCTCCACACACACACACACACACACACACACACACACACACACACAAACAACCTACCTCCCCGTTCGGTGCATTAGCACATCAATATCTCACAAAAGAATGGGACATCGTTTTGATTTGCCTGCAATCTTCGTATCACTGGAACACCTTTTTAATTGAAAAGTGTGAGTTGAATTTCTCATGGTGGGTTAAGTCGTCTAGACCACCTAATTCCTTTTTTATTAAGTACACCACCATGGATACACATGAAAGAGGAGGCCCTCTGTCTCTCGCAATCTCTCAATTCAATTTAATTCTGCAAACTTTATTAGCAAGAACAATGTTGCCAAGGGATCAAGATAAAAGATTAACTTTTTTTCTTTAGTTTTTTTTTTTTTACATGAAATCCCTTTTCACCTTGTAACTGTGTGTGTGTGTGTGTGTGTGTGTGTGTGTGTGTGTGTGTGTGTGTGTGTGTGTGTGTGTGTGTGTGTGTCCTGTCTTGCCTGTGTGAAGTTAAGCCTGGTTCTTGCTCCCTAGTTACCGGCCCTATGGTAACGGTGTTTACCTTGTGCTGAGTTGTTTTTCACCAGTCTCACGGGAAGTCAGCCCAGACAGGAACAGTCGGCTTGTTTATGTTGGTGGTTGTTAGCCTTATGATGTTCACCTGCTGGAGGTCATAGAGAACCCAGCTAGTAATGTAACCATCACTTGTGATACTAAAGGGCGTTAAGTTATCTATGACTTTTATCAACCTCTGCGATCAAGTCCTAATCTCAGAAAAGAGACGAGTAAGAAGAGCAGAGCTTTCTGAAGAGCTCATATATCACAAAGCACAACACTGCTTTGTCATTTGTCGTTTGTGGCTTCAGAATGAGGCTTTTTATCCTTTGTGGCTGAAATGTCTCACGACATCAACAACCCTATCAAACCCCTGCAGATATATTTTGGTCAGTTTTTTCTACCGGACAGTAAAAACACTAGCAGAACATAACAGCAAAACATTTTGGCATGACTTAAATGTTATAAAAGTGGTAATCTCATGGTTTTTATTTAGTCTCCATCTTTGTCTCTCAGCCTCACTGTAGTGTTCTTCACTGTGGTGTTCTTCACTGTAGTGTTCCTCACTGTAGTGTTCTTCACTGTAGTGTTCTTCACTGTGGTGTTCTTCACTGTGGTGTTCCTCACTGTAGTGTTCCTCACTGTGGTGTTCCTCACTGCTCTTCCCAGAGATCACCTGTCAATCAAACAGTGTGTCCAGTACTGTGACGTCTTTCTCCTTGGATTTTCCGCCGATGAGGTTTGAGTTCCTGTAGGTGGCGCTCTTTTCTTTGTCTGTTCAGCCACGGTGGCTATCGCTGCTCATGCTAACTACCCAGTTCTTCTTCTATTGATTCCAAACAAACCATTGTTGCTGCTGCTGGAAATGTTAAACGCATCACTTCCTGTGCACCAGAGCCTTTTTCCCAGGAAAGACCTACCTGACACCGGGTGTTTAGAACAGCAAATGGAAAAGCTTTCATGAACTCACTCTAGGGTGAATCACTATTGTGTCCAATCATCAGTTGACAATATAGAGAGTAGAAAAACACATCTATTTATATGAAAATGCCACTGATTTAACATGTGGTGTGAAACTGAGGTCATCCCAGACTAGACACACAGATTTTTTATTTTTTTTAGTGTTTTATAATGACATATCCTTTTTCAAGAGGACCAGGCGGAGGTTCCTGTCTGCATTAATGTCTTATGACTGTGTTTAATTTTTAACGTTAAACTCTCCCATCGGTCTGCGTCCTCAGATAACTTGGTGAGGGAGAATCCCGGCATCTAGCAATCCGCTGTGTTCCTCTGTCCAAACCCCCCCCAACCACCACCAACTGGCTGTCTGCTTTGTTGCACTGTATGCCTTACAAGTGGTGTGGTGTGGAAATGTATCTCACGGATATGGCCATTTATTTGTATTTTTATTTTTTTAAATAAGCCTGTTAGCAATGGGTGTTCTCTCAGACGACTGTCGGGGCTTAGCAGGGGGAATATTAGAGTTTTGCTGATTCGGCTGGCAGCTTTGGGAGCAAGTTGATTGGAATTTTCTTTTTTTCCCCTTCAGTCCCAAGGTTCCTCCAGCCACACCGCCGTGAGTAAATACCACACGGGCCATCATGAGAGCACGAAGACCTACAGTAGGCCTCGAGTTGACAAAAACCTTCTTTCTTTTCTCTCTCAGTATTCTTCACTCCACTGCTTTTTTTTTGGCCATCTGTTTCCGTCTCAGCCTGTTTCTGTGTTTTTTTCTTCAGCGGTCTTTATTTCTGTTTTTTCTTTCTCTTTTATATTTTTTGCATTTACATTTAAGGCGTTTAGCTGGTGCTCTTATCTAGAGCGACTTAAAGTGAGTGCAACGGTAGAATAAGCTTAAATTCCAAGATCAGCAGCATTACAAGCAACCAATAGTAAGGAGTGCAAGTGTCTACAGCTATCACTGTCTCTGAATATCTCTATCCTCTCTCTTATTAAATGCCCCCCCCCCCATGTATTTGTGTATTTTTCCCTCCCCATTTCTGTTTCTACATTTTGGAGATGTCGTAACTATGAAGCCAGGATGATTTGTGAATCAGATGGCTCCCTCCCACAGCTTCAGCAGCAGCAACCACTCGTTCCTTTCCTGCAGTCTGTTATTTACTTGCTTTTTTTCTTGTTGCTTGGTGCTCTCATATCCAACATACATACATCCATACACATACAAGCTTTGGACCCATATCTACAAATTTGTGATAATCTTTTTGAAAAATTATCTTTTTCTTGGGGTCAGCGTCTACAGAACAGCAGCACTGGAGCTGGTAGAGATTCAGTGTCTCGCTTCAGCAGAGTGGATGGAGAAATTCATGCATTCATATCTTTTATTATCCAGCTAGCTTCCTTGTGCTCTGAAAAACTGAAGTTAGAGCTTTTCTTTGTCTGTTCAGCCACGGCGGCTATCGCTGCTCATGCTAAACAACCAGTTCTTCTTTTATTTACCGCTGTTGCAGCTGCTGGAAACGCAAATCGAAACGCTTTCACAGACTGGGTAGAGGTCGGATCACTGTTGTCACTGTCAATCAGCGATGAAAAGCAGCAAAATGGGCATTTATTTATATGAAAACATCGCAGATTATTACAGTAGATTACGTTTAGATTTACCAACTACTAGCGAGGAGGTCATGGGTCAAAGTTACAATAGATGGAAGAGATATTTTTGTGATGATCATGTACGATAGATAGATAGATAGATAGATAGATAGATATTAGATAGATAGATAGATAGATAGATAGATAGATAGATAGATAGATAGATAGATATTAGATAGATAGATAGATAGATAGATATTAGATAGATAGATAGATAGATAGATAGATAGATAGATAGATAGATAGATAGATATTAGATAGATAGATAGATAGATAGATAGATAGATAGATAGATAGATATTAGATAGATAGATAGATAGATAGATAGATAGATAGATAGATAGATAGAATACAACAGTGCTTTTCAATCCCCCCTCAAACTGGAGCTGGTATTTCTGCGACATTCATCTAAAAAAGCCTGTGATCTCCCCCAGGGACAAGCTTACATGATATCCCTGAATAGTGATGCTGTTGTTTGAGCCTCGTATGTGAGCGTTACACAGCACTGCGTTTACGAAGGGCAGTCATTTCTGCAGCTACACTTCGTTGCCCCTACTACAGGGTGTCCTAGTGGTTGGAGAGACCGTCCCGTGACTGAAAAGTCCCAGGCCAACTCCTGGTCAAAGTCGAGGTCCAGTTAAGATCAAATCATTTTTGTAGGCTCTCTGCATCAAACCTGCAGTAAGGTAACTAACTGAAACATAAAATGCTCAAGTTTATCGATGATAGCTCAGTTTATATTAAAAAAGCCATCCATCCAGCTACGGTGTTATTGGTTTGTATTAGCATAGCTGTTATCTAGCTAGTTGATGTCAGGCGAGCTAGTTCGATAGCTAATAGCAAAATGGCAACATGGCAATTTTGTATTTTATAATGCTCAACATAATCCATAAAACACAATATCACACACTGAAGTCTGTCCTCTCCTACCTTTTACTACCTTTGACGTCCCACACGTGTGTATTTCTTTTAAAGTAATTCAGTATCTTTTACTCTGACTACATTTTAATCGGTCTACATTTTACTTTTACTTGAATAGATGTTTACACCAGTAATTGTACTTCTACTTCAGTAAAAGTCCAGCAAGGTAACAGTCCTACTTCAGTAAAGTATTTTGGCACCTTCTCCACCCCTGATCAACAAGTCGTGCGACCTGTTCAGTCGCCCTCGAGCATCATGCTCACTTGTTGTATGCTCCTCTTCATAACACTGTCAGCTAAATGAAAATTGTCTTGTCTACTTGTCTGGTATACTGACACATCACTGCTACAGGAGAAGGCCCGTCACCCTATGGGCTCGATGCACTGCAAAGAGCATGTCCATGTTCAGATGTCGTTTCAAATTACACCGAGTCTCACAGTCTGCGTTGCTCTGGATAACAGTGTCAGGCTCCTCGTAAGATGTAATGTAAAAGATGCATGGATGCCATTTCTGTGCGGTGCAGATGGGAGGAGGGGCTGGGAAGGTGGCCTAATGCCATTGTGTGTTTCACCAACATAGGAGCCTTTCAGCCGCAAATCCTCATAGACAATTGACGTGCAGATGAACCGGGTGCTTATTGTATTCAGTCTCCAAAGGCGTAGGCTTGGACGCTTCACTCAAATCAATTAATCCATGGCACTAATCGCCTTTTTTTCCATGGACACCCAGAGGGGCTGCTGGGAGGATTACCAATCACACATCACAGTTTAGTTTGTCGTGTTTGTTTTTTCTTTTGTATCTCCTTTAGCTGTAAGGGCGCCAGGCCTTACGGTAGAGAAGTTACGGTGTGTTAAAATGCTTCACAAAGTTGAGCTTTTCGTCGGCGGTTTCTTGAAATATTGGTTTCCGTGAATCATTGCAAACATTTTCCTTTGATACTGAGGCTTCGTCCATCCTGTGTTGTCCACATTTGCATTTTCTATTGTTTAAAAGCTGCGTTGTGTTGACATCTGTGAATGAGTTAAATCCACTTTGCATTAAGACTTCCTCTTTCCTCTGTGTGTGTGTGTGTGTGTGTGTGTGTGTGTGTGTGTGTGTGTGTGTGTGTGTGTGTGTGTATGTGTGTGTGTGTGTTTTAAATGAGTATCTAGTGTCTTTAAAGGATCAGGGCTCGACAGTAACGGTTGCCCGGTTGCCCTTGGCAACCAGTATGAGTCAATTGGCAACCTTTTCGTGGCCTCTGGTTGCCACCTTTAGCAAACAACTGTTCATTATTTTTTAATATATAACAATAAATAAAAACCTAGAAAACTGGAAAATCTAATTTCAATAAAAGTCAACATTTTATTTGGTTGCCTCCGTAAAGTTACTACTGCACTAACACTACGTTCGTGCGCAACACGACATTTCAGCCATTCGGCCACTTTCCACACACTCGCGCAGCCAGCCTGTTGCAATGCCGAAACAAATGAAATTGTTTGACTGTGGAGTGAAAAAAGTCGCACGAACAGGCAGACCCATACAAGGAGCGACGGATACCGCCATTCGGTAAACTATGGCAGACAACAGAGACTGGAATCCGATTTGTTTTGACTCCCTCCCTGCCACCAAACTCTCTAACCTGGCTGGATGACAGGTTACCACTATGATTTGTACCAAAGAAAACAAAGTGTAGGTGTGATTGTGCCCTTAATTGGAAGACTGGAGCCCCTGTGAGAAAGGGGACTCGCTCCAGGAAGGCAATCAGTAGCCCTGCTCCTGTTCATGACTATCAAAACAGCCTCGTCCTCTGTCCTCCTCATACTGAGCAGCAGAACCGAGATAGAGAACTAGTGGATTCCTCAGGGCCGGCGGCTCTCCTCCAGTGAACCTGATGAAAAATTCATCTTGCCAGGTTCTGCTTTATCTGGAGCTCCACTCAGAGCTTCATTAAGTCTGCTGTGAAAACCCCCTACCTCTGTTTGGTTCAGCGGAGAGATGCTGTTGCAGTCGGCACCTGCAGTACATTTACATTTCTTATTTTATATCTCTCTGCTGCGTTTAGATTTTGCATTTTGTCCATTTTTGCCGACGCCCTCATCCGTCGTGCTTCACAGTGAACGAGAGCTTCAGTGCGGAGTGAGATGAAATTTCCTAGATTGTCATCATTACAAGGGTCAAAGTGGCCTGACAAATATCCTCGTCATGATTGGTACCCGCGGAGATCCAGCTCCACAGAGAGGAGAGAGGCAGCGTGGGTGGAAACCGGCAGAACCAACGTCAGTGAGCTCCGGTTAATGGAGAGGGATTAGACGCCTCTCACTGGAAACGGGTTGGATCCAATCCAGCCCTCTCTGCTTTTTGCTTCCTCACTTTTTCTCCTCTCCCCCCCCCCCCCCCCTCTCTCTCTCTCTCTCTCTCGCTTTCTTTCTCCTTCTTCTCTTAGTCCTCCCTTATCGCTCTCCCTCCTGCCATACTTCCTTTTTCCTTATGCTCCTTGCTTCCTGACTGAGTGTCCTTAGCATTGACCATTCATTCATTCCCCATCCCTCTTCTCCATGACATATAAAGACTTAGCTTCACTGCCTTCCCTTCCTCTCTCGGTCTGAACTGGTCAACTCCGCTGTGGGCTAGGAGGGTTTTTGGCTGCGTGCCTAGTGAAGTCCCTGTAGCTCCCATTCTGTTCACAATGACTGAGCTGCACTCCCATTACAGTTGAGGCCAGTTAGTCAACAGTCTCAGTTCGGTGTCTTCCTGAAGGACACTTTGACACGCAGCCGCCGAGAGACATATGGGCTGCTATGAGGATCGAACGTCCTGTCGCTCTGCCCTCAAAGTGTTTTCTGTTTCAGCTCTGCTCTTCCAGTATCCGAACCCGAGTCTTTCGGTGAGGTCGGCACAACACCGAAGCACAACTTTTCATATTTTGACATATCTTACCACGATGCAGTGGTCGAGGTCTCTTGTTTACCATTGTTTCCATAGTTATTGTTTACATCCCCCGGGAGGAATCCAAGCACAGCAGAAGCAGGTCAGGGACTCGTGAAGCCTGTATCATCTTACACCTGACCCCCAGACACACAATGGTGCCTTCTGGGAGGCAAAATGGGGTAGCAGGGTGACCTAGTAGTTGGAGAGAATAGCCTGCAACCAGGTTCGATCCTCAGACTTCCTCTTCCTCACACTTCTCTCTTATATATCTCTTATTATTCTACGGCACTACGGCCCTGATCTAGGAGTTTGTTGCTCTGTTGCAGTCACTCTTAAGCTGCTCTTGCTGTAAATGTAATGTAAATGTAACCCAGCGCTCTGACCTCCCTGACTACTCTCACCCTTCAGGACAGGTGAATAGATGGATTTCCCCCTCAGGTATCTCTAGAGTATCACAAAAAAAGCAAAATAAAAGTAGCAAAAATAACTGCAGTGGGCACAGGAACATTTGTTTTTGTTGTCTCTTACATTTCCTCGTTGATGTTGCAAGTTGAGAAATTGAGTTTTGTGAGCCTGCAGGAAGTGAAATACACATCCAGGCTTGTTCAGAATCAGAATATTCTGCTGACGGGAAGGCCTCTTTTAATCTCTGACCCTGAGCAGGAAAGTGAATGAGGAACACTCTGCCCTCCCCTCAACAGCTACTGTCAAGGAGCCCTTGAGCAAGGCACTTAACGCCTACCTGCTTTAGTGGGAGCAGCTCACTGGCCACCAGTAGAAGACTGAGACTGTACAGGTGATAATGTGTGGAATTGCATGACTGTCAATGTTTAATAAAAGGCAACTGAATCTGTAAAAGGCGAGAGTCACCTCTCCCACAAACAGCCAGCTGGTGAAACAAGCCTGAGGCGAGCTCCTCTTCTTACTAATCTCACGCTTTCAATAATAGATAATAACACAAATGCTTGTCAATTCCTCGGTACGATGTTTTCTTTCTTCTGGAGGAAAAAAAAACCCCCATCTGCATTGCAGGAGGAGGAAAACTCGTGTCTGTTGCATCTTGTTGCGTATTTTTGGAAACCTTTTGCCTCCGAGAAGAATTGCTGCCTCTGTCATCATTATATGATGAGTCACAGCCGGCGATGCTCCAGGTGTAGCTGTTGGGGAAAATAACAACAGATTTGATAGGCAATAGATTTGTCGGGCTTGATTTGAGGCAGGCGTGTTGTAATCTGATCATCTACTGTCCCTGTAACCTGGGAATTCTTCCTTCTTGTAAGTTCTTGTAAACCTAATGTGTCAGTATTACAGTTTTTTTCGATTGCTTTGACTCAATTTTCACAACAGATTTTCAATGTGCAAAACTCTTAACACAGAATGCTATACTGCTCATTTTGGGTTCAAAATCTAATATAGCATGCAAAATAAAAATACCGGTGTCAAATGAGAGAATATTATATGCAAAAGTTTATCATAGCACCAGAACATTGGATATGTTCATCGTTGAAATTTAATTATTGGTGCATTTTCAAATACAATGGCCATTATCAAATAGTAGTGTCTTAGAGTATGAACTTTGAAAGTCAGTTTAGCACTTTGCATTTAGAGTTTTGCACATTGAAAATCTGTTGTGAAAATTGAGTCAAAGCAATCTAAAAAAACTGTAATTGACAGGGTTTCATACGGGGGATCTTCTGAGGTCCAGAAGGTTTCATTATTAGAAAGGAATATCCCTGAAAAGAATCCCAACAGGATTTATGTGTCGGGTTTTCAAAGTGCAGCCCAGTATGAAGTGGTAGCTGTCACCACCCTGCCCGCCAACTGGGAGAGGAATGAAAACTCTTTGATTTATTTTTTTCTTTTCTTTCTTTTAACTCTTTTCTTTTTTTTCTGATTTCTTTAACATTTGTTTGCTTGCTGTGCTGGAGTGATTCTGTGTAGCTCCACGGACCCAACGGGACCAGACATACTGTACATGTACGCTCACGGGACTCGTGTCATGCTTTGATATGATTAAAGCCACGATGATAAAAGCATCCACCGAATGCGAGATGTTGCTGTGTGTTATTTTAGAGCTGCGTTCAATAACCAAACGCTAACGTATCTCCTCATGTTGTGTTTGTCTGTTGCAGATCTTATTGTCAAACTGGCAAAGGATAGGTTTGGAGCCATCCAGACAGAATATCAGAAGGTAACTGCGCGTGTGTGTGTGTGTGTGTGTTGGTTTTGTCGTGTTTATTTCTCTACCTTATTGCATTATGTTTTTTACTGACTTGGTGTATTCGTTTAGGATACAAATAATAGACACAAGTACACAAGGCAAGGCCATCTTTTGTACTGGCCCTCTGCTTCTGGCCCAGCATGTGAATACAGAGAGAGAGAGATTCACCAGTTGTGTTTTCTAATGAACAAACTTGAATTACCACTTTTTACATTTCTTCCCTGAACCCTTAAAAATAGATTGTGAGAGTTGGTAGACGATTCGTACTCAACCTTCATGTCAATTAAGAGCCAAAATCCAGTCACCTATAAAAACCACTGCCAGTCGGATGCACAGCACACTGCATGAGGCCTTACGTACAGGATTTGCTGTCTATCTGTGCGCTGTGTTGCAGTATGTAACGATGTGGATACGCATGTCAGTTTGAGTTCTTATGTTTTTATTTTTCTGTTGTTCTTGTTTTCATCCACATGTTTTTGTTTTTGGCTTCGCTCTTTCTTTGACTCTGCGTTGCCTTTGTCTTCTGCATGCCCTCTTCATCCGATCTGCTCTGATCTGGCCTCCTTCAGCCAGAGAACATAGTGCTGACCCTTCAGGTAAAGTCTGCATGCTGGACGGTCGAACCCATCCCCTGTCTTTACCCATCATGCACCACTGTCCTAGTCGCTAGGGCTGTGTCTTTACCCACCATGCACCATTGTCCTAGTCGCTAGGGCTGCACCATTATGGCTAAAATAATATCGCCACATAATATGATCACGATTAACTACGACTAGTCTTAATAATTTGAGGAACAAAAGTATATTTCTGCACTTTTTGTATCTTACAACAACATACCGACTATTTTCAAGTGCATCAGCGGAAATGAAATGTCTCTTGTGTGGAGTATACATTATTAATTGTGCAGCCCTGCTCCTCCCACCCAGCCACCCCGTCCACCTCCCAACCACCTAGACTGCTTGGCCAGGACTGTAGATCCTGTGTCATCCTTATGTTTCTGATTCAGAGGTTCATTTTTATGGAAGAGCAACGATGCTGGCTGGATCTCGGTGCTGTCATGGCAGACGTTAGCGCTGCTGGAATGACATTTAAAAGACAATTTTAGACACTAATAGGGTTTTTTTTTCCATTGCACCAGTACTGTTCTAGATACACTGGCTCTGCTTTGGTTATGGTGCAGGATCAGCACCCTTTGGTTTTCCATTGGGACAACAGTACACAGAAACCAGCATGTAAACCCCCCAACACCCACTAACAACCAGCCACTATCAAATATTCCCATTGCCCAGCAGATAGTCAAACATCCCACCTCCATAGAGATTCCCAGAGATCCCATTCCCATTGTCCAAGAGGAAGAGGAGATTGTTTTCCAGTCTTTCCAGGAATTTGCGATTTCATGATTGTAATAACTAATGCACATTCAACCAATTCCTGCAAAATTTGAAAGAACCTTTTGGATTTTTAACTTTTTTAAATTACCACAGTTTTCCACATGAAATGGCCAAATCAACAGCGCATGTGTCATTTTGTCTTGGACCAATCAAACCATATATCAACAAACTACGTCTACCTCGGTCTTAGTCCTTGTGGAGAACGTTCTTCCCAAGTTGTTTGGCAGGGAATTAACTTTTTGAAAACCCAGAAACAGAGCTGACCTGTGTAAATATCGTGTTCCCAGTTGAGCCGACGTCTGCATCGTTTTGTGAAATCGGGACCTAAGTGTCTTTCTTCAGTTTGAAACAGTTTCCAAAACTGCTTTAAAATGAACTTCACGGTGCCATAACTTTATAAAATATATCATATAAAATTCTGTGCTGGTTTGGGTCGACGTTGAACGTGGCCTCGCTTGAGGAGTTTGTACAATCTCCACTTCCGTTGACTTGAAATCATGGAGGGACTGGTTTTCTCTTGCTGTCTTATGGGGACCCGACTGCTGTGCACAGGCCAAACTAGTAGCAAGCTACCCAAACTACCAACAAACTCATTTACTTTGACACTCTTATCCAGAGCAACTCTCACTGACCGAGCAGCGATTCAGTGTCTTGCTCAAGGACACTTGGACAGTCTGATAGGATCAAACCTCATCACAGCATCGTGTCTCGTCAGCACTCGGCCACCCCGTCATCCGGTCTGGTCTTATCGGAAGGTTGTCTCCTCGGTTTGGGGACTTGCCAAGACAAAACAGTCCAGATACGCATCCAAAAATAGTTTGAGCTGCAGGCTGTTGAAGAGTGGCGGTGGAAAAAAAACAACATTTCTGACCTTTTTTGCGAAGATTCATCCAATAACAAGGAGAGCCCAGGAGCAGGATGACAATGCAAACGTTCAGATTTGCACAGTGTCCTCATCAGCTGGGTTGACATGGTGTTTTTATTGAGATAGGACACACACACACACACACACACACACACACACACACACACACTGTCTCTCTCTCTTTCTCTCTCTTTCCCATCTCACTCTTTCCCTCCCTCTCTCTTGCTCTCTCTTTACTGACCCTGATAATGCAGAGGAAAATCAGCCCTGTTTTCTTCCTAAGGGGGCGGAGTCATGTGTGTGGGGGGGGGTGTTGACCGACCGTCTTTTTCTTCCCACATCTTGTAAACCACATGACCCAGCCGGGACTCGTACTCAGCCAAACACTGGCTTTGGAAGTTGGATTAGCGATTTCCAAGTGAACCAGAGAAGAAGAACGCTCCTCCCCGACGAGTTCAGGCGCCATTTCTCACCTGGCGTGTCAAACATCAGGAGCTGCAGGTCCCACGGGGCAGGCCGGGTCGCTGATTTATGAGGGAGATTAAGATTAGCGGGAATCCGTCTGGGCCGGCCGGGCGAGCAGCTCGTCCGTCCGGGAGGCTGATAGCAGCCCCGCTTTGATCCTTTCATAACGGGAAGCCATTGAACATCATTGTGACGAGTTACATACGGTGTGGGAATTACCCATCCCCTATTCAATTTTGCCAATTTCCAAAGCTTTTGCTGAGCGCGGTGTAGATGGTGGGGGTGGGGGGGCGTTACATGACAAGAGGAGTTTTCAACGCTGCTGAGAAGCTGGTGGCAATTTAGCTCTCTCAATGTATGAGCAGGAATATGGAAGCAAAGCCCACGGCAGTCATGTTGAGTCATGTTGAGTCACCTTGAGTATTTCTCAATCAAAGTCATGGATTATCACGGCTTTGTGATGAGATGTACAGAGTTTAGCACAGACTGTTCAACTAGGACGGTAAATCCCATCAAGCTGTCCAAACAGAGTTATGGTGTCTCCTTCCTGAATCCCTCCTGAATCCATCCATGAATCTTCATGTTACTGGCCGACGCTCTCCCAACCCTCTGACCCCCCCCCCCCCCCCTCCTACTAACTGTCTCACCTTATTAACCGTCTAACCCTATCAGCTGTCTGCCCCCTGATCTGACCACACACTGCAGAACATCTCCATCTGAACACTGAGTGTGATCTTGTGTAACGCTGCCGGGTGAAAACCTCCAAGATGTCAACTCATCAGGAGCTTGACCGTCGACAGAGGACCATGTAATCCCTCAATATAAATTAAACCATGAAAATCTGAGGTTTTCACCCACAATGATGACTCATAAAATATTGAATCAAGTGTAAAAAAAAAAAAATCCCTGTGCCCACGTTTAGTTTGTTTTTGGAACTTTCTTGTTTTTCTCAAGCGATGATATTTTGAAACAGGTGGAGTGAGACACCTTATTTCTAGAGACTTGTTTTCCACTTGTATGACTCAAAACAAGATTACATTTCTTCTTGAGATTGAGATTCTCTGCAGTGCACTAACTGCCTGACGCTCCACCCTTACTGAAGCAGGTTTCCCATCAGAAATGTTTCCCCCCTTACATGGGAAAACCGCAGCATGGGGCTGTATGGCTCCGGCTCTCACGGCGGTTATCCCATCCCTCCTTGTCTCGCTGTCCTCTCGTTGCAGTTTGTATGACGACCACCATGCTTTATTAAATAGTATCCCAGAATAAAATCCCAATCCCCGCTGGTTTTGAAAGAGCTTTGGTGTCAGTGTAGTTGTTCACCTAAAGATACATATTACATTACATTACAGTCATTTAGCAGACGCTTTTATCCAAAGCGACTTACAATAAGTGCATTCAACATAGGTAGGCAAGAAAACTACTAGTCACCAGAAATCGTAAGTGCATTTCCTTCCTAAACAAGCAACTAAGAGCATAACTAGTGTTAAGGTAAGAGTGCAATAAGTTAGTAACCTACTATATCTTAAACAAATGAGACAAATAAGAGAATCAAATAAACAAGAGCTAAGACAACTAAGTGAACCAAATAAGCAAGAGCTAAGACAAATAAGTGTATCAAATGAACAAGAGCCAATAAACAAGAGCTCAGACACATAATTGACGACAAATAGGCAAGGCTAAGAGGAAGAGTCAGGGTAGTGTTTCCTGAAGAGGTGGGTTTTCAGCCTGCGGCGAAAGATGGGCAGCGACTCTGCTGTCCTGACATCAGTGGGGAGTTCATTCCACCACTGCGGGGCCAGAACAGAGAAGAGCCGTGACCGTGTAGATCGGCCGCAGGGCCCTCTGAGCGACGGGGCAACCAGTCGCCTCGAGGCAGCAAATAGCAACATAGCATCAGAAAGAAGAGTAAATCACTTATATGAGGTCTCTATTGTTTATCCTCCAATCAGAGAGCAGAGTGAGAGAGTTTCCAGCGGTGGGACCTCACCAGTTATTTTTAGCTCATTTGATCCCTCCTTGTCTGTCCTCTCTACCTCCCCTGGATGCCGTTATTAATCTATCCTTTCTTCTCATCTCCCTCTCTCTCCCTCGCACCTTGCTTCATCTGCTTTCCTCTCCCGACCCAATCCTGTCTTATCTCCCCCCACCCACCCCCCCCCTTCGCCTTTTCATCTCCTTTCTCTGTTCACCTCTTATCCTCTCTCTTTCCCTTTTCATCTCATTTCTCCGCTCACCTTCCTCTCTTCCTCGGTGTCCTCTATTTCCTCTTACCCGTCCCTCGTGTTCTTCATCTCTTTTTCCCCCCCTCCTCCTCCACCTCCTCCTCCCCCCTCCAGGCCATCTACTATGAGATAGGCTTCCTAGTATGTGCGGTGCTGGGCCTGCTGTTTGCTGTTCTGCTGCCTGTAGTTGGCCTGTTCTTCTGCATGTGCCGCTGCTGCGACAACTGCGGCGGCGAGATGCACCAACGCCAGAGGAAGAACGCCGACTGCCAGCGCGGCCTGCTGGGAACGCTGCTCTTCGCCACCTCGCTGGTCATCACGTGAGTCTGACACACACACACACACACACACACACACATGCATACACGGACACGGCAAACACACACAAACACAAACAGGCATGCAGGCGCAGATGTGTACACACACACAAACACACACCTCCCTGGTCATGTAAGTCTCTCTCTCTCTCTCTCTCTCTCTCTCTCTCTCTCTCTCTCTCTCTCTCTCTCTCTCCCCCACACACACACATAGACATACACCCACACACACACGGCGGTCATCAGCCCGTGCTCCCCATCCCCCAAGCTGCTTGCTATATATAGTTAAGTCCTACTGTAGATAGTATGTGGCAGCAACCTTCATACTCCGTCTCAGCAGCGGTCCCTGTGCTGCAGCTGGAGGGAATTCACACTGGAAGCTTTCATAGTGTGGAAAGAAGAAATGGTATATATTCATTCTTAAATTGTTCAAATTACATATATCCAAAATATTCCATATAAAAATCATAGTTTCATTTAAATGGTGCCAATCATTTATATGGCTAGCTGTCGTAGGTTTCAGTTGGCATCTTATTTTGAAATGACCCTTGTGCATGTGCTTGGCTGTTTTCATGATAGTGCTAATCTGTAGGCCTACTGCATCTGTCTTCAGGGTTTATTATGTCACCCTTTTTGGTGCATTGTCCCCATTCTGCATGCACATTTTAGGCATTTAGCTGACGCTCTTTTCCCGTGGGACTCACAGTGAGCGAAGCCAGTAGAGTAAGCTTCGATTCCTAGATCACCAACAGGAGCGAGGAACAGGAAACGAGGACGTGATGAAGAAACGGTCAAGGTAGCGTCGAAACTGTACGAGAAAGGCGTGACTTTAGATCATTTCTGTCTTTTTACCAACTGGTCTCGTTACAGCGAGAGCAGTTAATGTGTTGAAAGAAATACTGTACTCTGGGTTCCTGTAATGGAGACCACGCAAGCAAGATTTAAGTAGCTCTACAGTGAAACAATTGGCAAGATTGTGGTCAGAATCAATCACTATGATGGAAAAAGAAGGGAAGATGGGGTCCAGGTTGAAAACGGCAGCGCTTGTGCTCTCCTACAGTGCCCCCTTTATGAGCGTATTACATCACCTCCCTGTCCTGCATCCCGCTGGAACATCATCACTCAGAAAGTGGACCGCAGGAAACTCGACCCACTCTCCTCCTTTGTTTCAAGGTCTCACCAAGGAAGCCCGTAACCGCTGGGTCTGAAGCCACAGTACGAACGGCTTCCGAGAGCTTGCCTTCGCCCCCCCCGGCGCCAGATTGAAGAGGTCCAGGAGTGTACTTAGTTTGATGTTCTTTGACTTTCTGTCTTCATTGGCACGGAGCCCGGTTATTAGAAATTCCACAGCAATATCCTAGCGGCCTAGACACAAGTGTCTGGGAGCGACCTCGGAGCTCTTATTAAATCTCCCCGGCGACCGAGCACAGACGCTGCAGCAGTTCTAATGAAGCAATTACAGGCAGGATAGGGATGAGGACCGAGTCCAGGCCCTCGCGGCTCTTTACCCCCACAGGAGCTCCGAAAGCTGACAGCCCGGCACAGGGGGGGTGACGTGCGCTTTGTAGCAGGAAGACAGGGGTGACATTTATTTTCCAAGAAGTGTTTAGATTGGATTAGAAGGGGCGAAGGCACCCAGGTAGGGATGAGAACAATAAGCTGGGAGAGGATGAGAGAGATGGACTGGGAATGGTACTATGTTTACCAAGCCTGGTGTGAGGCCAGTGGCTAGAGGACAGGGTAGTACTACTATCAGTCTGAGTACTGCTTATATATCAGAGTGGTAATCCGCCAGTTGGTTTGTATTGGTGCTCAGCCTCACTGTGGTGTTCTTCACTGTGGTGTTCCTCACTGTGGTGTTCCTCACTGTGGTGTTCCTCACTGTGGTGTTCCTCACTGTGGTGTTCTTCACTGTGGTGTTCTTCACTGTGGTGTTCCTCACTGTGGTGTTCCTCACTGTAGTGTTCTTCACTGTGGTGTTCTTCACTGTGGTGTTCTTCACTGTGGTGTTCCTCACTGTGGTGTTCTTCACTGTGGTGTTCCTCACTGTGGTGTTCCTCACTGTGGTGTTCTTCACTGTGGTGTTCCTCACTGTGGTGTTCTTCACTGTGGTGTTCTTCACTGTGGTGTTCCTCACTGTGGTGTTCTTCACTGTGGTGTTCCTCACTGTGGTGTTCTTCACTGTGGTGTTCTTTACTGTGGTGTTCCTCACTGTGGTGTTCTTCACTGTGGTGTTCCTCACTGTGGTGTCCCTAACTGTGGTGTTCCTCACTGTGATGTTCTTCACTGTGGTGTTCCTCACTGTGGTGTTCTTCACTGTGGTGTCCCTAACTGTGGTGTTCTTCACTGTGGTGTTCCTCACTGTGGTGTTCTTCACTGTGGTGTTCCTCACTGTGGTGTTCTTCACTGTGGTGTTCTTCACTGTGGTGTTCTTCACTGTGGTGTTCCTCACTGTGTTGTTCCTCACTGTGGTGTTCTTCACTGTGGTGTTCCTCACTGTGGTGTCCCTCACTGTGGTGTTCCTCACTGTGGTGTTCCTCACTGTGGTGTTCTTCACTGTGGTGTTCCTCACTGCTCTTCCCAGAGATCACCTGTCAATCAAACAGTGTGTCCAGTACTGTGACGTCTTTCTCTTTGGATTTTCTGCTGATGGAGTTTGAGTTCCTGTAGGTGGCGCTCTTTTCTTTGTCTGTTCACGGTGGCTATCGCTGCTCATGCTAACCACCCAGTTCTTCTTCTCTTCTAGCCTAACTACCATCACCTTGTTCCATGTGAAGCCTACTCACCTCCAGCTCTACTGAAAGGTGTACAGCCCACATCGCTTTGCCCAAATTCTTTGCTTTTTTCAGTGCAAATTAATGCACATTGCAATAATGTGCAAATGAATACATTTTGACTGGTGTTGGATCACACAAGTTCCTGTGAAATTAGAGGTCTTGACATCAGAGAAGTATATCTGCGACTGAGAGATCAAACAATCTGTGAAATTCATCGCTATGTGTTGGTTGTGATAATAAAAGTCTCCTAATGTGTCCCCGGCCCTCGACACCATTCCTCATGACTTCTGACAGATCAAAACTTGATATTTGATCTATTTTCATCCCTTTGGGGACGGGAGCAGCAGGGTGCAGCAGTCGTTTAGCGAGCATGCAGCTTCTACTGCGGTTGCATCTCCGGCTAAATGCCAACCCATGCGTGTTTGTTTAACCCATCGTGCATCAACTCATGCATACACGCATGCATGTGCAGTGCGGCGGCATGTTGCGTCATGCCTGCCAGCCATTGTAAAGCCACACTTGACATCATTAAGAGAACAGCGGGAGCTATTTCAGTCTATCAGCTGTGATTCCACATAGCCGCGGATTCATAACGATAAGATGACAGTTAGAAGATTCCCCCCCTCCTTTGTTTGCGTCTGAATGGAAGACCCCTGCCTCATGCCGTTACCCAGCATGCACTTCACCGGTCTATTTCAGTCGTTGAGTGTCTAACACTATTACCACAAAGGGTCCCTATAATATGGGCTTATGTAATGCTAATCTTGTGGGGTCTAAGTGTTAATAATAGAGGAATCAGAGGTGAGCAGACAGGGACGGGTTTTGTCCTAAACATACATACACACATACACATTTGCTCGCCAAAAATGTAAAACAAATTATGATTCTTTTTTAAAAGGTAGCAGGTAACTTGAGTCCAAAAGATAGCACTGACTCGACCCACTGTAGTGCCCTTCAAAACCAATAAGCAGTAAGTGTGAGTAGTGACACTGAAAAAAAAAAAGACTCTAAAGTTCATGTCTCATGTCCTAACAAAAGTACTCTGGCACAAAAGCAGACTTTATATCACTTAATAGCATGTATGGTATAATTATAGTCGGTATGTAATCTAAACCTTCATTATGACCTTTAAAACAAAAAGCAATTTCTTCTGGTTTCATTTGTAGGGCAGTGTATTTTACTGGCTCAGTTTCATATAACGAGATATTAGCACTGTATTCCGGTGACCTGTTTAATGTCTGGAAACACATTTTTCACCACTGGTCCACTTTCCATTGGAGCGCCAAACACTGACAGGGCAGCGTCAGCATCCCACCGATCACACGCTGTACAGTACAGCACACACACACACACAGATGTGGGCGTGCAACCTCTCTCTTGCTGTCTCCCTCTCTTTTTTTTCTCATGCACACACACTCACTCTCACACCTATGGGCGTGCTCACACATACACACAAATACGAGCACATAATCTGTCACTGTACACTCACACTCCTTCCCACACACCGCTCCGTTAACAGCCACCCCGGGGATTCATCACACGCAGGGGCTATTTTTAGGGGATTGGTTAATACTGTGATGAGCATTAACTTCAGTCTGTCACAAAGGAAGCCACACAATGACTGTATAGATGTCACTTGCTGACTACATGTCAGGCTGTTGGGAGGCCCTGTAGGAGAGCACGTTTCCAGCGTCGGAGCCAAGTTTGTGCAGCAGTTGGCGCCGGCGAAATATACGATAAGATGGAACTTTTTCAAATCCCCCACGGGGGAACAAGGTTGACGCTGCAGCACAAGTAATCGGATTCAGCAGAGAAAAGGAAACAGAATACGAGCACGCAACTGGAATATAAAAATGAGCAGTGAGAATAGTAGAAATGATCAAACAATAAAAGTGATCAAATAGAATATAGACAGGTGTTGCATTGTGGGAACAGATTTCAACACATGTTAAGTAGACTGTAAAAGTGGGTAGTATGGGAAAGAGTATGGATTAGTACGTCTGTTTTATTGTAATATTGGTTTTTATTCTTTGTGATTTTATCTTGAGCGTCTATCGTAATCATCGTAATCACTGCAGGAAGCCGTGCATGTGCACAGAAACTTTTGTTGTGTGTAGACGTGCAAATACTACACAACTTAAAAGACCAGATTGAAGTCTTGAAGTGAAACACTAAATGGGAGATTAATCAGAAGAACAACTTTATTTGCCAATTAATTTAAAGGAATTTGTGTCTGTGCAGAGATATATCAAGTACAGTTCATACTGACACATATCACTGTTGTCATCTGAAAACCTTGTAACTCCAATTTTTCTCCAGTTGGATTCGATTTTCATGTTTTAACTTCCACTGAAGGATTACATGCTCCTCTATAGGGTGAGAAAATTGTGCCACCCTTGGTGCTCATGAAACCTGCTTAAAACCCACTGGAAATCTCCAAACTGCATGATGGCCAAGCTAAAAAGTTAGATATTTTCATCTGACAGTGACGAGCTCATATTCGGTGCAGTTCAATACAGTAGGCAGTAGAATAAACACATCATTTTATTGGCCGTATACAACAGACATGTACAGCAATTACTGGTGACGTTGGTGCAGAGACTTATGGACTACTGATGCAATAACACAAGTGCAAGCTGATACAACAAGTACAGGGACAACAGGGCCTCACATTCAGTGTCGGGACAGCGCAAGACATACAATAGACAGTAGGCTGTACTTAACACCGACCAATATTACTGCTGTGCTCAACCATATGCATTCAGGCAGCATGGCATGCAGTCTGGTTGCAGCTGTAGAGGGGGTGTGGGGGGGGGGGGGGATCCTGCACTGCGTTACACCAGTGTACCGTGGGATAGTTATACTGAGCAGGATGAAATGCATGAAATACGTTCTGAGGGTTACAGAGCCTGAATAGCTCCTGAGGCTAAAGCAGAATAATGCACCGGTAACATGAGACGATTATAGTAAACGTGTTAGATCCACATTGTTCCTGTCAACAAACTGCTACAGCGATCCGTTTTATTGCCACACATATCGCTGCAGTCTTGTGAAAACCCTGAAACTCCAATATGTTTTACCTTGAATTGAAAGATTACATGGTCCTGCGTGGGCTGAGGACGTTGTGCAGCCCTTGGGCAGAGAAAACCCTTTCAAAACCCAAAAACAAGGCTGTTGTTCTTAGTTCCTGAAAGGTTGACGATTTGAAGATACAAGGTTTTAATCTGAGAGTGAGGATGTGCTCATTCTCCTTTCCTCCAAGTACAAGCTTTGATAGATCCATTACAACTGTTATCTGTAACGGTAAATTGCTTTTGGGTTTCATAGTTGAACTGAAAGTTTACATGCTCATTCCTCTGTTGAGTGAGTTTCCTCCCTGGGGGCATTTGAAACCTATTAAAGCTAAATTGTAGATTTTCTAAAGTGCATGAGGGTTAGCGAGAAGCCGTTTCTCATTCCTGAAAAACTCATTTTTTGCGGATGTGTTTCTTTATGTATCTTTAGAGCGACACCTACAACAGGAAGCTGATCTCAGCTCTGTTCACACATCTCCGTTGACATCCAAATAAACACATGATGTCCGGCCAGCATGTAAACACCACATTATGGCAGATTCACACCACCCAGTGCCTGGGTAATTAAAGGACCCCCCCCCCCCCTCACCTAGACTAACACTACAGCTACTGGCGATGTCCAGAACAATGGAGTTTGACAGCAGAACATGTTGTAATGATCTAAACATCAACAGTAAACATCAGGTTTTGGTGTCAACCCCTCAGAATTGAAGCAATCCATAGGAAAGCAAAATCCAAGAAGAGATCTCTTTTATTTCTCCCAGACACATCAACACAAAGATGAGACTCCTGTTTCTCATATGCCACATGTTATCATCTTCACATTTATCTCATAAAGTCTCAAGAATCCTTTCTGTGTCGTCTCCTCGTTGCTCCTAAGGGAAACAAAATTTCTTATTATTTCTTCAGAGATGAAGAGAAGACGACTGGAAGCAAAAGAGTTTTCCTCTGGGAAGGGCTTCTTTCTAGACCCAAGTTCAACAATCACACAGAAATCAGAAATCCACCGTAGAAGAGGCAGAGAGACCAATTTCTCCACCGACAGTATCCAAGATAGACCAGAATGCAATGCAGCCGCAAGACATGTTGTGCTTTGAGTAAGGGGCACTATTCTCCCTTCATCTCGACTGGAAAAACTAATGCACAGGTGAATGCAACAAGTTCAGGCACATTCTCTGCGGGCTGTTGAAAGGCATTCTGGGAAACAAAGAAAATCACTAACTGAAGTGAAGTAGACGGAGTAGGTTGAGGAAATGTGGGTAGAATAAAAACATAAATTCCAACACTTTATCACAAAATAACTGCTGGGATGCCGTGAACACCACAGATCGATGATATATCTAGTGTAACTGGAGAGGGTGTATCCCATAATATTAATGTGTACTCTTACTCTTGCCGATAATGTCCAATGTACTACAAATCAACACACAAAATACTCTCTAGCAGGTGTTCGAAACAGTGAGACCAATTGATCTCCACGGCTTGGGAGGGCCTGCTGTCAAATGTATTGGAGACGTTCGTGTTACAATGGCCGTGATATAGCACATCGTTGCACAGGAGAGAGAGAGGAGATACGAGAAGGCAAAGCTGGCGGGCTCGGTGATGTGCTTCACGGCTAAGAGGTAGACTCGATCTCCGGGAGGGTTGTCTGGCAGGATTTATAGTCCAGAAATAGCTGCAAGCACATAGAGATGTCTTTCATGTCTCTGTGTCACTGTGCTATATCTTTGTGGTCAGCTGAGTGGAGAATGAACACGAACCCGCCAGCCAAATGTTGGGGAATCTTGGCTGTGGCGAGGTTGTCTACTCTACCGGCCACTTTGGCAGACCTCCAACCATCCTTTAGAGGTCCTATTGTGATATACAACATAGTGAAGGTGGCTGGTGATTTTAGGATGAACCACTGTGGCTGATTTTCCTGCCCTGGTGGTCTGATAGCAGTCTGGCTTCGGTGCTGCGACATCACATGGTTTAGTAGCTGACAGTCGTCCTGGCAACTCCGCTAGGACCTCTGGGATTTGTCTTTCCATGCTGATGAGGGGCTAACACACACATATGCTGTACACACACACATATCCTTTGGTCCTAACCATCGTGGAAAACTTTGTTGCATTTTTGTATTTTGGTTCGTTTGGGTTCAAACTGCCCGGTTACAAGCAAACCATGGCTTGTAAACAAAACTCACACGGGGTGGGGGATGGGGTTAAAACAAATCCACCTAAGTCTCTGTAACATTACCTAAATATCACGGACCTGTCTGTCTGCTCTTTGCCAGACTTTACTGGTGTTCATACCAGATGGGATGGGAGATGGCCACTGAGGAGGTCTTTCACCTCATCTTGACTCCCAAGTTGGACGTTGGTTTATTTTGTCATGCTAGGTCAACATCCGTCTCCTTATACCCATGAAACTGCAAAGCATTTTGGCATTGCTAGGAAGAGGACCAAGACCTACATGTTAGTATGGTTATTTGGAATAGATACGCCAATGGGCATGCATTACCACAGTGGCATAGAGCAACAGTAAATATACACATGCTCACACATTCAATCTCAACGCCATCTGACGTGTGGTTGGGGCTAATCCTGTGCTACTGCCTTCACAGATACGAGCACTAAAAATATAAGATGAATCATCATGGATGTACTTTTTCCAACAGTGGTGGTAGGAAGTAGAAAGCCATATCATGTAGGGAGGTCCAGAGGCGTCCAACGCTTTTTAAAAAAAAAAGAAAAAGAGATTTCATCTTAAAAACAGTGTTAAGTCAGAAATATGACTCAGACTCAGAATAAAGATCAAGTCGATTTTCACGGCTGTGTAAACATAACACCGACTCTTTATTTACAGAGAACATTTAGAGTCAAAATGTAATTATTTGGCAAGTATTTGTAGCATGCTGGGTAATGATCCTACAGTGGCGGATCAAATAGGGGAAACCCAGGTGTCTGTATCTGTGGATTAGATGGTCCCATGCCGCTGCATCGGCCACGTGATAAACCTTTACCATGCAGTGGAGCACTTACAGCACCTTGACTGCATGCAGTACATTTCAGTATGATTGGCCCCAGTGGGAATCAGACATTTAATCCTGGCATTAATATTACAGACTCGCTCAGAGCACCGCCTCTTACGGCAGGCAGGTCGGGGGTCACGGGTTTAATCCCCACAGCAGCCAACATGACCATTAGCAGCGCTGTCGAAGTGTCCTTGAGCAAGACACTCACTGATTGTAAGTCACTCTGGATGAGGGTGTCCGCTAAATGATGAAATGCGAAGCACAGGTTTGATGCTTCATGCGTGGTTTCATTAGCTAGCTTCTAGATAGGAGGTTGCTGTTCCGTGAGTAGATCGCCTGCTCAGCAATAAAACATCGGTCATTCCTCGACTCGCGTTGTGTCCTCTCGTACAGTTGACATTTATTCCTGCTTTGTTTCATCTCAAATTCTGTTAACATTTGCTTGAAAGGTTAATTGTTTTTTATAATCGATGATTCGCTGAGCAGAACAAAAGGGCTCGGGCACTTTTTTTTTTTAGCATCACCTGCTTCACTTTTTCTGAAACAGGAAAAAGTGTTCCCTCAGAGGTCAGAGGTTACCGAACAGCAAACCTGGAGCTGGTAGGGATTCACTGCCTTGCTCAAAGACTCTTCAGCAGGTTGAATGCTGTCACCGGGGCTTGAACCTGACTGTCTCCCTACTCACTACAACCCTTCGGCTCCAGTTTATACAATCTTCCACCATTGAGACTAATCTTTAGGCTACTGGCCCCTAAATCTGTCGAATTGATTTTAGCGATGACCATGAAAGAGTCGCGTTTTGCTTAACGCACATTGTTAAGCCGGCGATAATGACTGAATGATAACTGAACGAATCAATCGGTCCGCTCCCCGTGCCTGGACTGATCAGCTGAAAGGTTTAGAAATTGATGCACAAACTTATGGGGCGATCCGAGCAACTTGAGGGAACACGTTTGGTGTTTTGGCCCTTGGAGACATTTTAAAATACAATGACCTTCTGTAGCTTCCACAACACCGAGCCCCTCAGCAACCAGTGAGGCTGCTTGGCTCAGAGTTCATATCAGCCCTGGGCTGTTTACTGTGGGCTTAATGGTTTTTGTGTCCCACCAAACACCCACGGCCAGCCCACAGATGGGACGGACAGCAGACTTACACCGTATCCTTATGTGACACTGCACCCGGGGCAAAACAGCAGTTTTTTTAGTGGCTCGCCACACCCAGCACAAAAGCCCTTGAGCTAGAAAGCTGCAGTATGCATTCTCTGGTTTAATTCTTTACAGGAAGCAATGCTGAGACGGGAAACAGAGTTTAGACTTGCCGTGAGTCAGGAAATTTGCAAAACTGTGTATAAAAGCAATAAAACAGCAGCTAAAAGGAATATAACAACGGCTGCATGGAATAAAAGAGCCGGTAAATGGAAGGAGAAGTCGCTAATTTTAGTAAGCAGTGGCTAAATTAAATAAAACAGTGGCAAGATGGAATTTAACAGTGGATGAGTGGAATAAAACAGTGGCAATGTGGTATGAAACACTGTCTAAATGAAATAAAGCAGCAGCTTAAATGGAATAAAACAGCTGACAGGTGGTCTGTTTACATGTTTGTGATTTCCATTGGCAGTCGGTGACATAAACAATTACTCACTTTAAGTTTTGCTGTATAGAGGAAATAGATTCTTAAGATCTACTCTGTGATCCACTGCTGCAACACTTCTCATACATGTGCATTTGACCCTATAGTCAGCCAGACCACGTTGTAATCTATCTGTTCCTGTGACCTTTGGATTGAAGGTCACTCCGTTTCCTGCCTGAAAATACCATTACTGATGTTCTGAATATTAGTAGTTTGGTTGTTGTTGACTGTTTAATTATTGCAGTATCATAAAAAATATCAAAAAGAAAAATCCCTGATACCTTAGCGTGCCTCCAGTTTGACTCCAGTGTTGATATGTAGTAGGAATTCAGCTGACACAGCAAGAAAAGCACTTTAGTACATCTTACCAACCTTAGTAGTAATAGTAGTAGTAGTTGTTATACTAATAGCAGCAGCAGCAGTATCAGTACTACCAGTAATAGTAAAGGTATTATAAGTTTATGTCTTTGTATTCGAATTATCACACCCTGTAACATTATTGTCATTTTCCTGGTGGGAGCAGGAGCGAACAGGATCCAGTTCCAGCAGTGTGAAAGGAGGGAGGGGCTGAGAGGCTGCTGGCCCGGCCCGGCGAATACAATCCAGCTGAATGCACGCCATTGTTGGGAGTTTGTAAAAGCTATGGAGCCACCAGACCATGTAACGCTCACTACCCAGCCTCCAGTAGTGGCCTAGATTCTGGGTGCGCTGCGCTAGTTTGACGCTCTTCTCCGTGTGCTATTGTAGGGGCTTCCACCCTCGGGGAGAGTTTCATGTGTCTCTTGGCTTTCGTTCAAGCTGAAATCGCGGGGCCCTTTTTCAAAGTTGTTGGAGGTAGATCTCGGTCCCACTGTGGCTGAATCGTCCCCCTGTGGTCAAGAAGAGATGCTTAAAGTGTTCACGAGCTCTCTGCAGCCGCTAGCCACAGTTTGAGTCGGCGGGTCGGCGAGGTTGCTGTGGAGAAATGTATTGATCGTCGTCTTGTTTAACAGTGTAATTCCATTTTGAAGAACAGATGCTGCCTGAAATCCATCACTGAATATTTCATGAATGAGGATGATTATTTCTCTTTTCATTCCCTTTCACATTCATTCATTGCCATTGCCCTGCACTTTATCCACCTTATCCATCCCCAGTCCCATTCATTCACTGCTCTGCACTTTAGACACTTTAGACACTTTAGACACTTTAGACACTTCCTTCCCCTTTCTCATTCATTCACCCATTACCATCATTTAATTCAGTATACTGGTACCATCCATTCATTTGCTCTGCTATTTATAAGTTGTTTTTTCATATTTCGTTTTTTAGTACTTTGGATTTTGTACATTCTTTGATACTGTTATGCTGCTGCAACCCAAGAATTTCTCCCCGGGGATCAACAGTATCTATCCATCTATCCATCCATCCATCCATCCATCCATCCATCCATCCATCCATCCATCCATCCATCTATCTATCTGAGGATGAAAACAAAAATATGTTACCAAACCACAAAATAATTATGTGGAGGAGACATGACTAGAAACAGGAAGTAGTTTTCTTATTTAACCATGACCAAGTTTTGGATGCCTAAACCACCTAACCCTAACTTTAACGAAAGTTGTTTTACTTGCCCAAACGTAACCGTTCGCTAAACCTCTCACATGATGAACACGTGAAAATGGCATCTCCAAACATGTGGATTGGTCGTTCTTCCGTCACACGTGAAATCTCAGACACCGCTCGCTGAGTTTCACTGGATTTCAGTCAAACTGGGTGAGCGTTTCGCCTCACCACGGCGTCACTTCGTTTTCCAAATCACACTGATTGACTCAGGTGAAAACAAGGTGACATATTAGTTGCTGATTGGCCCAGAGGGGGGCTGCATCATCCGTAGGGGAACAGCATGTTTACTGTTGCCTTGTTTCAAAACTCCTCGAGCATCAATGAGAAAATAAGCATTGCTAACAAAACATACGTGGTTTTCATTCGACGGCAGCTCATTTAGTTTCAGTTACCCACTTTTTTCCCCTCCGCTTCTTTATTTCATCGCCATTCAAACACACTAAACCAAACTAAACCGAAGCTAGGTGGAGGGTCATGTACCACACGGTTTGTTGGAAAGCGCCTGGCGTTCCTCTCAAAGAGCCTTTGTTCCACTGCACTGACCTTGCCGGACACTACCGGCAGTGAGAGGGAGCGAGCGAGAGACAAAGAAAAAGAGAGGGAGGTGGAGTGAGAGAGAGAGAGAGTTAGGAAGATAGAGAGATTGGCAGTGACAGAGAGAGAGAGAGAGCGAGCCAGGGAAACAGAAGGAGAGAGAGGGAAGTATGGGAGAGCCTGAGAGATAAAGAGTGAGAAAGAGAGAAGGGGAATGTGTATGTGTGATCGTGAGTCTTTGTGTGTGTACGTGAAACAGATGGTGTGTGTGTGTGTGTGTGTGTTTGTATGTGAGAGAGAAAGGAAAGGGAGAGTGTGTGTGTATGTGTGTGTGTGTGAGAGAGAGAGAGAGAGGGCAGGGAAAGTGTTCCACAATAGGCTTTTGTTGTGGAAGTGGCCATTTTGGTTCTTCCCCTGGTTCCGGATGGCTCCACTTCACTGTCTCCCAGTCTGGTTGTTTGGCCTAGATTCTGCTAGCGACTCTACGTACATGATGGGAGGGTTTACTCTCGGCCTGCTCTCTGTTAATGGCAAACATCAGCACAATTCCTCCAGACTTGGCATAGATACCACACAGTCAGGCAGACAGGCAGACAGGCAGGCAGACAGGCAGACAGGCAGACAGACAGACAGACAGACAGGGGCAGTCGGCCTGCATTGTCCTGTAAAGTATTACTCAAAGTGGGGTCGGGGAGCCCCAGGGATCCCCATCCAAAGGAGGAGCAGTCCAGTTCGGCATCCCTCCATCCTCCATCCTCACACCGAGACCTCAGGGCAACAGCTGCATGCTCGCTGAACTATTGCTGCACTTTGGTTTCATCCCCAAGAGGAACTAGTCTCTTTAGACTAGTTAGTTGGAAGGCATTAGAGTTATTATTGTGTTACAGTATAGTCTATTTACAGACTCGGAGAGAGAGAGAAAGAAACGTCTGTACTGATGCACGTTAGATTGGATTCATCGTGTTTTAAAGGCAGATTTCTACCAAGGCTCCCGCTGACCTCACCTACAGATACAAACAACTTTCCTCTTTATTGCGTTGGAGCATAAGACGAGGAATGACACATAACTCGCATGCACTGCAGTCATATACACACACACACACACCCACACACACACACACACACACACACACACACACACACACACACACACACACACACAAAACCAAACGAACGCAGGCCCACATGCAGAGGCCTCCAGCCCATTATACAGTGAATCACAACACTGATTCACCTCCATTGATCTGAGCCTCCCAGCAGCGCGTGAGTCAGTCCTGTTGTTATTCCGTTCCTCCAGTCATCTCACATCCTTCATAAAGCTGATTATCCCTTTTGGCATTTCCCAAAAATGAGATTATGTTATACAACCGTACCGTTACACAAACTTTATATTTCACCCTCCATACTTTCTGTCTGTTTTAAAGTTCCTGACCATCTGTTCGCAAGTTGCTTACCCCAACCACACACACACACACACACACACACACACACACACACACGCGGCGCTAAACACACACTCTCACACACATGCTGGCTGTGAGGTGCTGAGCAAAAAAGAAATTCAGCTGGGATGAGAGTGAGTCATGGAAACAGCTTAATATTATGGGATGCATTTCCCTTGATGTTGCTCAAGCTAATTAAGCCGCGTGCGAAGCTCCTCAGGTCTGTTTGAAGTCGGGAAGAGACTCGCTTTAATGGTCTGCATTATGCAATACTGTTTAATGTGAATGTGTTTACAAGCCAGGGACCTCAGACGTACAGATAGGGCCTCAGCGCGTAGACACACCTGAGTTTCATGTGAGGAGAAACATGCTTTAGATCCATTTTAGATCCAAAAATCCTTTTCTGACATGGTGGATTTCTCCTTAAAGCCTGTCTGGTTGAATGTGTTGCATTTGCCCTCCAGAAGAATTACAACTCTGCTTGAATTACATGTGTGAAAAAAATTTGATTGAACATTGATTGTAATGAAACCCGTGACCCCTTCACTCCGTACTCTGCTCGTAATGTTGGTGATGTAGGAAAGGAAGTCTCTCCTACTGTTGCTCTCTTGAAGAAAATGTAAATGTGACGGTATTTACTGGCCCCTCCTGGTGATGATGACTTATTACACACTCAGATACAGTACACTGATCGGATGTGTTGGAGCAGCGGGGTTGCTGCTTAGTGGCAAAGGAAGACTGTCCTATAACGGTGAAGCCACAGGTTTGATCCCCACGACAGCCAATGTGTCTATATAATGCCATGTGTCCTGTTGAAGTGCCCTCGAGCAAAACAGTAAATCCATACTGTACCTGCAACAAGATGATGTCACTTTACGAAAGAAAAATCTATAAACAAGTTATACTGTGCTGGCAACTTTTTAAGGCAGATGTTTCACTTGTTTTAGATTTTAAAGTTCGCTTTTTATAGGAATTCAAATGTTTATTCAAATGTCTATTTATACACATATATGATCAAAGATGTTTAATGAATATATTGGTACAATTTGATTTGGTTTCAGTGGTTAAATTTAAAATGATCCATCCTTATTGCAGTTTCAGACCAACTCCAGTGAACGCATCATAACTGGACTTGGTCCTGATTGGCTCCCCTCATTTAAGAATTCCTCAAATCCGTCCAATCAGGACAGTTTGCAGCATTTCAACTGGAAAGTCTCCAATCAGCAGTTTCACCTCATTTGACGTAGATTAGATTAGGTGTTGTTGGCCAATCAGGGTCCAGTATTGTGACAGTTCTGCCTGTGAGGACAATTTCATTTAATAAATACCCTTTTAACCAAACTACATTTATTTGCAAAACATCATGAAGGACATTTTTCTTCTCCTAGTATATTGAAAACCATGAAAAGTCATCAATCATCATAATATGGGACCTTTAAGACTGAATTGAATAAGATTGAATAACTTTTTGCATTGTGCTCAGGTGAGATGAAGGGCATCATGTAGCCTGTTGTTTGTTTGTGTGCAGGATCGGAGTGCTGTGTGCGTACGCTGCCAACCAGAACCTGAGTTCCCAGGTGAAGAACGTGAGGAGGTTGGTCAACAGCAACATGAGAGACCTGCACACCTTCGCCAACGACACACCAACGGTACGGCAGAGGGTTGTCTCACTTATCAAAGTGGTAATCCACCAGATTCTTGTGGGGTTTTTTTTGTATTTTGTCTCCATCTTCAGTGCAATCAGTGTGTCCAGTTACTGTGACGTCTTTCTCCTTGGAGTTTCTGTTGATGAAGTTTGAGTTCCTGTAGGTGGCGCTCTTTTCTTTGTCTGTTCAGCCACGGTGGCTATCGCTGCTCATGCTAACTACCCAGTTCTTCTTCTATTTATTACAAATAAACCTCTCTTGCTGCTGAAAATCACTTCCTGTGCCCCAGAGCTACCAGACACCGGGTGTTTAGGGTAGTAGATGTGAAAGCGTATCAATCAGCAGCAGCTAAGTGGACATTTATTTATGAGAATGTCACAGATTATTACTTTAATGTTTGATGTTTCTCTTGAAATATGTCAATGTGAATCAGTCGATTTCCCAGAGTCATATTATATTTTTCTCCATATTTAGTTTTTATATATGTGTGTGTGTGTGTGTGTGTGTGTGTGTGTCTTGTTTATGTCTGGAGACATTGACAAACAAGATTAATAAACCCATTTTCATGTTTTTCCATTTGTAAGACTCTCTGCTCTGCTTGTCTTGTTTTCAGCAAATTGATTACCTAATATCCCAATACGCCACAGCCAAGAACAAAGTCATCTATGACCTAGATAGTAAGTAGACCTTCCTCTTGGTCATACATCACGCTTATTATCTGACTACACTGTCCTGACTTGTTTAGCAACACATTGGTGACATAACTAGGTCTGGGCATTCATCCTGCTGTAGTCTGCAGTGTTTTCCTGCATTAGTACTTACACTGTAAAACCAGTATTAGTAAACTGTAACACAAAATTAACTCTTTAATTAACTCTTTAATTAACTCTTTAATTAACTCTTCTTAACTCTATAACTCTTTGCCAACCAGCCACCAGATCATCCCTTGTAACTTGAAAGGGTTGAAAAGAGAAAAGAGAGCAACAAATTGGGAACAAAAGTGCAGCAATGGTTCAGCAAACATGCAATAGTCCTATAGTGGCTGCATGTGTAGCATTACTCTTACTTACTTTTTGGACTATTTTACTCTTTCTAACTGTTTCTTTGTGCTGCCCTGTTGCTGTGTCCTCCACAGATATAGGTCCGTTACTGGGTGGAAGGATACATGACCAGTTGGAAAAGGAGGTCCACCCGGCCCTGGACAGAGCGCTCAGTATGGCTGGAGGTACATCCGCTTAGTTGTTCCTTCCTCTGTCAGTTCCCATACACTACTAGGCTCCTTATACGGTAGACTGTAAGTTACTGAATGCATGCTGTGGCTGCACTGCAAAAAAATGCATCTTAACAAGTCATCAAGTGACATTAGTGGAGTGACCAGGCTTGAAACATGCATGAAACAAGTCAATCTCCTTTGTGAAATTACCTATTAGCAGGTTTTGTTCACTTTTTTATAAGAAAAACAAGATTTTAAGACTCAGTTAAAGGTTAAATCACTTGTTAAGCTGAACCTTTTTTGCAGTCTAATTTTAACAGTTTGTAAATTGTGGTTAAATGAAGTAAGAAGAGTTTTGCAGAAATCTCCAATTCTTTCCAATCTTTCTTTTTATGCTTTGTGGTAAAGTGAAAATCGAGAGAGCCCTGAAAGGTAACCGTCACTAGACAATGACCTTTTGACCCCTTGACCCCTTGACCTTGTGAACTTTGACACTGGTGTTTGGTTCCTGTGATTGGTTCCCTTGTGGTTTTCCCTTGAGTCTTTGGACCTATCGGATCCCCGAGTGGCATTTTAATGAACGACAGGCAATTTATACATTAAAGCTGCACTAGGCAACTTTGCGCTTTGACAAGTCCCGAGTGGCAACTGGTGAATTTGAAGCACCCAGAAATCATATAGCGTGTGCATTCCTTGACGCGAGACACTTTTCCATTCTGTTCTTAAGTTCTCATTCATCACTTCCTGTGTGGCGAGAAGATTTCCTGCCAGTGAACGTAGCCGACACCAGATATCAATTGGGGCAAATATGGTTTCTCAATGAACGGGCACTCTTCTCCGTTGCAGCATCAGTTTGTGATTCAAACTCATGAGACTGGTGTATCTTGCCTAGTGCAACTTTAAGTCTGTGATATCCCCAGATGTTGCCAGAACCCTAACACTGGAATCCACCTGACCCAGACGTGTCCCCTCCTTCTGCTCCGGTGGTGTTACCCTAGTATGAAGTGAGCGTAAAGCGTCATGTGTGTGATGTCTCATGTCATCAGAAGAATGCAAACGAATTAATCTTTTGAGTATGAAAATGGACTATGAAGGAAAGTTGGATTCGGTGTGTGTTAGAGCGAGCTGGAGACGGACGGTGGACCAGGTAGGATGTAGAGTTCAGCACAAAAGGCCTGTCGATGAGACGGAGGTTGGCGAGCACACGCACAAATCAACAAAATGACTTGACGATGAAGCGAAGTGCAGTGGTGCGTGTATTGTGTGTGTGTGTGTGTGTGCGCATCATTCATATGAGTGAACACTTGTTTATGATTGATTGTTATATTGATTGTTTGTGTTCTTCATGGTTGTGTACTATTGTGTCCCTGAAATAAAAGTAAGCCAATAACATTTTACTGACGATCCTGTCCTGTCGATGTCGATACGGTGACCAGGGTAGGAAATTACATTACATGAGTTGCTCTGCTCTACCAGCCACTTTTGCAGGTAACCAACCCTTATTTGTTGGTGCCATTATATTCTAAATAAGTCGTTGGCTGGTAAAATTAAAAAAAAGTGTCTGGTGAATTTTGGGACGAGCCAGTCACAAAATTAGTTAGTTAGTTTCCTGCCCTGACTGTAACTCTGCATGTGCATCTACATCCTGTCATAATACTCCGATGTCCCAGGATACAATTTGCCACTACTATGTCACTACTTTATGATTTCTGTAAAATCTATATATATGTATTTTGCAACCAGGGCTTGGGCCGCCGGGGGCTCCTGGCAAAAAAACACCATCTTAAGTCATTTATTCTCACGTTCAATCTTAAAATCGTATTTTTCTTGAAGTAAGTAAAGAAAACTGCTGATGAGGTCATTTTACTTTATTCCAATTTAGTTTAACAAGATTATGATAAATCTTCACACAAGCTGATTTTCATTGTAACCAAGTGAAATTATTTTTTTTCCACTTATTTTTGGGGAAAATATGTTTTTAACACTGAATATAATGACTTGTTATGATGGCCATTTTTTTCCTTTGTGTCCCGGTCGTCCTCTCCTACGGCAGCCCTGTCCTCACCCTCTTTCCTCCACCCTCACCTGCGCTCTGTTCTTACCTGTAATGCAGCCATGCGGGAGACCAAGGAGGCCCTGGAGAACGTCAGTGTGTCTCTGGAAGTCCTCCAGGAGGGAACGGGGAAACTCAATTTCAACCTGAGCGTGGTGCGGACCAGTATGAACCGCACCCTGAACGACCCGGGCTGCCGCGACGAGGAGTCCGACGCCACCTCCGCCCAGCTGTGCCGAAACATCCGCCAGTCTCTGGCCCAGCTGCAGATCAGCGCCAACTTCACACGGGTACTGAACTGTAGACAGTAGACGCCCCCTCGTCATGCATTTACCCTGCATCTCACCCTTCATTCATCCAGGGAAGCCTGACTGAGAATGCATGTTGTTTTCCACTCAGTGCAACCACAGTCTTCTACTGTTGGTCACCTGAACTATTGGAGGATAAATGTCTGCCTTGCTCAAGGGCATCTCGATGGTAGTTGTTGAAGGATGCATTTGATCCACCCTGCACTGGTTTCCCAGACAATTCTTTCCTGAACAGTATAGAAAGATTCAATAGAACCAAAGTACTATACTGCAAAACAAAACTAGTGTCTCACACCTGAGTGGTTACCAGACCACTCTCAACTTGGTTTATCTGAACAGTTCCTCTTGTAGAACACCCACTTTTCTTTACTGCATGCTTCCTGAAGTACTGCTGCACTCTGGCTTCGTCCCCACGAGGATCTGTTTTTGTTTTGCTCTCAGCTGTTGCAAAGAATCGTCTGGAAACTGGTGCAAACTAAAATTTTGTTCAACTCTGTAACACTAAAGAAAGAAATTGCAGGATGGATGCAGGATGAGTGCAGGAAGGGGGACCGTGCACAGTGGCAACCACTGTAAACCTAGTCGCTGAGTATTGATCCTGATCACTGTGTGTACTGATCCGTTTCTGATCGTCTGTTATGTGTTTCAGCTACCCAACGTGAACGCTCAACTGGAAAGCATGAATGACATATTGAGAACAGACCTGGGCAGTATTGTCCAGAAGGTGAGCCCTGCAGCTGTCGCCATCTCATGCCACCTCTCGTACATCCCAAAATGCACCGGCCATTTCCGCTACTTTACCAGCCAATTGAGTTTTGTTTTTTAGGATACAACCTCCAAATGTTGGTGCACAGAGCGTGTACTGCTTTTGTTTGAGCTTTTGTTTGTTTCTGGTGCATTCTTCAATTCCGGATTGCGATTTCTCCTCAGGAGTTCATGGTTAAATTTTTTTTTTTTTAAGAAGAAGAAAACGGGTCATAGAGATGCTGGTACCAGCGAACCTGCTCCGCTATCCTCTTGGTCCATTTTGGTCCATCTTGATCCAAATTGGTCCATTTTGTATGAGTTGTATGTAGCAGGGTAGCGTCCTTCTGACAAGCCAATCAACGTCTCTGCTGCCCCTAGTGGCATCTCGTGACATTGTTCCAGTTGTTCTCACCACATCTGCAGACTCCCCGAGCAGCTCTGCGACCACCATTCAAGTATAGATTAAGAATAAGAGTGTGGCCAAAATTGATCAGAATTTGGCGAAGCTTGTGTTCCCACCCTTATTGCACAGTGTTCTGTTCTATTCTATTCTATTCTATTCTATTCTACCAGGTGTTTCAAAAGTAGGTATACAATTTTCTTTATTATTAATAATAATAATACTAATAATAATGAAAAACAAAGCTGTATAATTGTTGTCATTTTGAACTTCTTCATTTTAACAAAATTCAACATTCAATCATTTTAAACCTTGAAGCATTTATTATTATTAAACTCCAAATGACACCTCTAGAATAACGTCTCTAAAGGTGTATGTCTACTCTTGAAGGAGGCTGTACTCTGCTCCATGTTGTACACAGTTTGGTCACAGTACGTCTCACATCCTCTACCTGTCACAGGGCTTCTCCTCTTTGAATGATACCCCGACTATGGTGGCTGACCAGACCAGAGGAGTTGTGGAGGGTAAGAGACATTTTACAACAACAATTCCACTTTCTGTTAATTTAATAACTCTTAATACGCCGTTGGATTACAGTATGAATCACTGGGATTCATCCCTGTCCTTCCTCTCTGCTGGTGACATCCATCCCCGCTCATCACTCTCATCACTGAGTTTAAAGCTGCACTAGGTCTTACCAGCCTAAATCACAAAGTATGGGTATGGTCACTTCTCCACCCACAGGAAGTGACAGATTTAAGCTGAAGAGCGAAATACAAACTGTCTCCTAAACAGTTTGAAGTTCAAATTTCATGTGGGGCCACCAACGTGTAAAGTTGCCTAGTGCAGCTTTAAGGTGATTTTACTCGTTTTTCATCGTTTTCAGTCGTTTCATGTAAAGAACATTGCGATTCAAAGTCTCTCTCTCTCTCTCTCTCTCTCTCTCTCTCTCTCTCTCTCTCTCTCTCCCGGTCTCTCAGGTGTACGTGGTTTGATGGGCGGCATCGGCAGTAACATCAGCAGCTTCTCCAGGGCGTTCCCATTGCACAGTTGCCTTTCCAACTTCACCATTTTCATCAGCCATACTCACTCCAGGATCGAGGACTACTACCTTGAAATCGACCAGATGGACTTCTACAGGTAAAAAAAAAACCCTAACTGGGTAAATTTAGTGTGAGTTTTCATATTTACCACATTGTGTAATATCAAATACTACATGAGCATCAATGAGGAAGTAAGATATTGTAAGTAATCTAAGTACTAATAAATGTGAGTATTGCTTTCGTCCCAAGTCTGACTTGAAATATATCATTGTAGTTCACCTCCAGTTGACTCTGTTGTTCTTGCCTCTCCGTTTATAAGCTCAAATTAAAGTGAACATTAGTAGTTGGTGTTAATATGGTGGTTTTATGGTATATTCCTCTCATTTCACATCGTTTCTGTTAGAAAAGTACAACTGAAGATGATGTAGGAGCCATATTAGTGGCTAAATCACAGCTCTTGGACACGTTGCTTGTGGAGGGGGATCGAACCTGTGACCCTTTTTCTTGTCACGGGACGGGCTGTCCAGCCACTAGGCCACCCTCCCACCTTGCAGTAAATTCTGTGTGTTTGGCTCCGCCTCCCCCTCGCAGGTGGATCGGCTGCATCGCTCTGTGCTGCATGGTGGTCCTGGTCCTGGCCTTCAACTTCCTGGGTCTGCTGTGCGGCACCCTGGGATACGACAAGCACGCCTCGCCCACCACACGAGGCTGCATCTCCAACACCGGGGGGACGCTGCTCATGGCGTGAGTCTCGTCCGCATGACCGGCTCTGACATTTTATTTTATTTATTTATTTATTTTTAACTGTCGCCATAACAACGGTTCTTATTTCCATTTATTGGTGAAAACTATGTTTTAAATTTGTTAGATTGAAAGCAAACTACATATATAACCCTACACCTGTTACTACTACTACTTACTAGTCTATTATGATTACTACTACTTCTGTTATTACTACCGCTACTACTACACTTTTTTTATATACTGCTTCTGAAAGACCTGTTTCCTTTTATGTAACACTTTTATAGTTTTGTGCTGTGTTGTGTTTAACGCAACTTACTTAGCCAAAAAAAAACTACCACTACTACTACTAGTACTACTACTAGTACTATCACAACTACTTCTACTACTCCTACTACTTACCTACATTACATTTTAGGCATCTAGCTGACACTCTTATCCCAGGTACAGTGATAGCAATAGTAGAGCCTCCCTGCTACGTCTCCTACCACTGCCCTTCCTCCTCCTCCTCCTCCTCCTCCTCCTTCTCCTCCTCCTCCTCCTCCTCCTCCTCCTCCTACTACTCCTCCTCCTTCTACTACCTCTCTTACTCCTCTCACCTACTACAGCTGTACTGTAGGGCCTGTCTGTTCTTCTCCACAGCGGCGTCGGTTTTAGCTTCATCTTCTCCTGGGTGCTGATGGGAGTGGTGACGGCCATCTTTCTAGCTGGAGGCAACATGGAGAAGCTTGTCTGTGAACCCTTCCATACCAAGCAGCTCTTCCAGGCAAGTCATGGAGTCACAAATCAGAGAGGATGCACTGGTTAGGACCCCTATAATGCCGCTACTAGCTTAGGATGAAAACCCAACGGAGCCTTCAATGCTAAAAATGTGCATCTCAACAAGCTGCAACACGTTTGCTTTTTTTTATTTTTTTATCTTTGATGCTTTGGATTAGCCAGAACAATAAAGGGTTTACAACTTTTTCTAACTATTTTTCTTTTTTTTCTCTGGTCTAATGTTCCTATACCAGACATTTGAAGCCAAGGCAGTGTTCCTCCTCTGTTTTATTTTATTTTATTTTATTTTATTTTTCTTAAAACAACTGAATCTTTCTGCCAATGGGGTGAGATATTTCAAATCATTTCCCATCACTCCACTATTATCAAGAAAATGACTCTTGATTCAAGAAAGTTAGTTTGCATTGGAAGTGAAACCAGATTAGCAGATTATTTTCACGTATTTTAAGATATTAAAATAAGACTCGCTATGTGAACTCTATTAAATGACTTGTTCAAATGGATATCTGTGCCGTATTCTCTCAGCTTTCCTGCTGTCTCAGTAAAGGAAAGTTACTAAGGGCAGTGGACTGGCCAGTAGATATGATTTCTTTCAACCATTACTAATCCAGGGAAGGTTGACTGAGCCTGCGTGATGTTTTTCAACAACACCCTCCTTCACACTGACACAGTTACACTTCAGAAACACAATTATTGATATTCATTGCAAATCCCATTGGATGCTCTTTCCAGCTCCTACGAAAAACTGTGAGGACACACATACAGTACTGTGCAAAAGTCTTACAAAAGGAACACTAGAGTTTTCTAATATAAATTCTGTCTTAGATGTTTATTTTTTTTGTTTTCTGCATTACATTACTGCTCTTTACAGTACATTTTGGATATTTAGAAGCTGAAGGGGAAAGTGAAGCATTGTCTGGGTTGTATTGTTCCTGAACTGACCTTGAACTGGAGTTTATCTAGTTCACTGGATGTTGTTTCCTCCAAAATGACTGATCATACGTCTCCTTTCTGGCTGGCCAGGTTGTGGACACGCCATACCTGGTGAACCCGGAGTGGAGGAACTTCATCCCCGGCTACATGTACAACGACTCCGACCTGGAGCTGACAGCAGAGAGCCTGTACAGGTAAAGCTGCTCTCCATCTACCTGTCAGGTACCTCATCCCTGCCCCCTATTAGAAGCTACGCTGTTTACCAAGCGTTCTCTTCACTGCCAACTCACTTTATTTATTTGCTGTTCTCAGCATTGTACATTTACATTGGCTGTTACTGACGAAACTGGAAGAATTTATTCCATTATGGTTTGTAGAATTAATGGACCCTGCAGTCATTCATCTTTTGCCCACATTTTCGTCAGCAAGTCAACTGAATATTTCATTTCGTTGGATGGAGATGTAAAAGAGAGAGAATGTCATCAACCTTGAGCAGTCCTCTCCCTCCGCCTGTTTCTCTGTGATTACATTATCTTTCATCATCTCCCTCCAGTCAGAGGCTGCATGTCCTCGGTAGCTGGGATGGCAGACCAACCGTTATTATATTCTCTAATAGAGCAGCGCTGCTCCAGCAGGTCTTGCCCCATTAATAATACTGTAAAGTGTTGTGGAAATTTGCCTGTAAGCATTCATTAATCTTGAAATTACACACAAAACATTGAGAGGTTGAAGTACAAAAATATATTGTGTACAGATATATTGGAGAGAGAAAGACCTCGTCACAGGTCTCTCGATGCTCTCTCTCCCCGAAGATCAGCCCAATATCATCTTTATAGTTTCTTTGGAAACAAAGACGTCTCTCATGATTGGTTCTCTTATGCTTAGATAACATGTTTAACATGGTTCATGCTATAGGCTCTCTCCACCTAGCAGTGGTCTGGTCAAGGTCAGGCCTCACTGGCTTACTCTGCAACACTCAGGCACATGTTCATGGCTCACATGTCACATGTCTGTGCAACATGACAACACAGCATCAGTACAAAATGATAAATACTAGCATTCTGTGCTAATTTACTTTCACAATACATGATGGTGGTCTTTCCCCCTTGTCACATGTCATCCCCCCTCTGTCTCCCCCCACTGTCACCTGTCCAATAAAGGTAAAAATGCCCCCAAAAAAAGTAGTGCTACTATGGAATATTTAGATAAAATATCCCAGCCTCACATGTTGTGGAACGTCCCATTCGTTCCAGTCTGCATGTTACGGATCATTCTAGTCCTTCATATCAGGATATGTGTTTCATGTGCTTCCAATTGTTTTCACTTGGTGGCAGCAGACGTTTTCACTGTAACAGGCTTACAAGATGACATTAATCTCTCTCCATCTCTGTCTGTTTTCTCTGTCATGCCTGTGTGTGTGTGTGTGTGTGTGTGTGTGTGTGTGTGTGTGTGTGTGTGTGTGTGTGTGTGTGTGTGTGTGTGTGTGTGTGCTTCTTAGTAATTGCAAAGAGAACAAAGGCATCTACTCGGCCATGCGACTGGACAAGGTCTTCAACATCTCCTCTTTCCTCAACAGCACAGTGGTCAGTAAACTGGACACATGCCCGTCCATCTCAATAAACCCGAGATGAAGTTTAAAATGCTCTAAATCCATTTTGGCCGAAAAACAAAAACAATTTGGAAAGTCACCCAAAGTTCATCATTAAATATCTCTTAAAATGTAGAGAATTTAGTCTGTAAGGGTGTTATCATTTTGTGACTCAACCACTTTATATTGTCCTATATTTGGTTCGAGTTTTGTGTTAGCAATAATGTCGTCAAGGTTGGTGTCACTTTTCTGTACCTAATTTTAAAACCAAATACAAACATTATAAATACAACAAATGGAGTTGAACAAATGTTGTATATGAAGTAATGAAACACAGGCTTCCTCTTCAGCTCTGATGTATTAATGGGAACTCTGTAAGCTAGCTAGCGTGTCGTTCAACATTCTCCATTTGGCTGCCAAAACAAAGTGTGCGCAGGCGAGCGATAGCAGTAGCATTCCTCAGCCCTTCCCTCAGCTTACAGACATTACGCTGTTTTATTTTTCTAGACCCCGTGCCAGTCATATCAACGACGCTCGGCACTAGCCTGCCAGTTGGCAAGATTATCTTGGCAATTTTTATTTTAGCTAGGAGCAGTCCCACGCTGGATATTTTAGCATCTGTTTCCACACATTGCTCTTCATTTCACGCACGCAAATGTTTGAAGAGTTTTATTCTGAAAAGTCATGAAAGTAAAACTCACTATGTTATTGGTAGGTTATTAGTTTTCTTAACACTTTTGATGAAAAAATAGTACCAGCTAACAGACTTGATGAAACGATCAGTTGCTTTTGAAATACTGACCGCTGAACGTCGTAGCATTTTGGAATGAAAACGTTTCAGAAAAGACAGATTTTTTCTTGGGTCTTTGTTGCTTTGCCAAAATGTGAATATGTTGAGTTTATGCTGCATCTCGTGGCTAAAGGTCCCCTACATCTCTTTTCACCTGAGTTACATGAAAGAAAAGACAAAGAAAGAAAATGCTAATCTGTTCTTCCACTCTGTGAAAAGGGATGCCGAGGAGGTCGCTGTGAAAATGAAGACATTTGAGGGGATTCAGTGTAAATGTTATTAATTATTATTAGCCATGTTGACCAGTGATATAATAGTACTGAGTCATAAAATCTTATCTTTCTTGTTTTCTTGATCAACTTCAAAAATGTTCTTAAATCAAGTATCACTATCTTGAATACAGCGGGGCGATGCGCTTTATTTCAAAATATTGTCACTGGACTTTCCCCTTGAAGCAAGTGAAGCTGCACTGGAAACAAGTTAATTTATCTCATCCTACTGGCAGATATTTTTTATATACTAGACAAAATAACTTATAACGGTGCTAAAGGAAATCCAACCCAGGATCCCTCTGGTTGCGCAACATCATGTCATCTAAGGAGTAAACAACTTTATGTTCTTTTGTGTGGTGGTGGACTAAAACGGTTTCTTTGTGAAATTGCATATTACTACTCAGAAGCGGCCAGCCAATGTCCTGCAGTATGATTATGAGCCTCAGACAAGAAATAGAGAACCAATTAACTATTATTAGAATCTCCTATTGACACAGTAGAACTACAACGTTTTACTGCACGCTTGCTGAGCTACTGCGGTACTTTTGCTCCATGCCCAAAAGGATGGAGGTTTTTTTTTTTGTTCCTTTTGTATAACATTCAAGAAAGGATTGTGTGCAGCAGTATTTTAAAATAGCTGCGGGATAAATGCAGGATTTGTACTTCTACAATCATTACCACTGTACAGGAGATAAACAAAGAGTTGGTCAAAAAAACAAAAAAACAAACAGGAAATACCATCTAGCCGGATGCAATCCTGTAGATCCCCATTCGAAGCACGCCTTCAGGTCCTCGGTCAACCAAGTGTAAACATTTAGCTTCCATTTTTGTTAGCCTGTCATTACATTAACCATGATGACTTTGCCTCTTGTCTCTGCTGGACACAGCACAGAGAAATAGAGAGGAGATGGCATCGCAAGTGAGTTAGCTGCACTCTCCTCACATAACCCAGTATCTTAACTTTCAGTGTAAGGTTATCAATCAAAACCTAGTGGACAGGAATTGCTGTGATTCCTTATTGATTTCACCTGTTCAATCTCCTTCAGTCATGAAGGGCAGGTGGAGGGTGATGCGTTTAATGTTTTGTTTGATTGGAGTAAATAGAAGAACTGGGTAGTTAAGTTAGCATGAGCAGCGATAGCCACCAGAAACTCAAACTTCATCAACAGACAATCCAAGGAAAGGAAGGAAGACGTCTCGGTACTGGACACACTGTTTGATTGACAGGTGATCTCTGGGAAGACAAAAAAAACAAGAATCTTGCAGATCGCCACTTTTACATTCTAGGCATTTAGCTGACACTCGACTATCCAGAGAAGTCATTTCAAAATCTTCAGGGCTTCTTCTTCTCTAAACCAGTGTTGTGCCTTTGCATTGTTTCCAGTTCACTAAAGATGTGGTGGGTCTGCTGGACAGCGTCAGGATCGACCTGAGGGCAATAATCCTATTAGAGTCGGAGGGGAGGCAGAACCTCCTGGACTTCTCCGATGCCGGGCTGTCAGAAATCAATTACGCCGACTACCTGGAGGAGGTGACACACACACACACACACACACACACACACACACACACACACAAGCGCAAGGAGACACACATGCACATGAATGAGCAAACATACACAAATATAAAGGGACAAGCAGGCACACACACACATGTACACAAATACAAAGGAACGAGCATACACACATACACATGAATAAGCAGACAAACACACACACACACACACACACACACTCATGGTAACCAATAAGATTTAACTGCAAAATACTGTATAATGGCCAAATTCTTTATTAGTGGTAGTTTATTGTGAAGTGTTTAAATAGTGGTAACTTCCTGTAAATACCAATTTCATTTGAGATAGATTAAATAGAGTAAATAAGAGTTAACTAGCGGTAGTTTACTGTAAGTACTAGTTTATTAGCTGGAGGTCGCTATGCTACTTTAATGGTGGTAGATTACTAGGAGTAGCAAAATAAAAGTTTGCTTCCTCAGTTAAATGTTCTCCTATGCCACTGGTCCACTGGCTGTCAGTTAACACACAACAGACGGCCATGCTTTACCTTCTATCAGCCGTGGCATGACTCAGCCCACCGGGCTCTGTCCAGGCCCACTGAAGCTTGATGATCCAAAACCTGCTGCTGCCAAAGCAAAGAGTTTGTAAGAACAAGCTGGAACTTTTCATTTCCTCCTCTCGTACAACTCAACCTGTCAGGGTCACTCCCATTCATTTCCAGAGAGGACTCCATTTTAGCCACCAGTGGCAATGAATGAGTAAAGAATGTTTCAAAAGTAGGTGTACATTTTTAGATATATAATTCTAGAAGTACAATTTGTAGTAATAGAAAAATACATACATGTTTAATATTATCAATTGAATGTTGAATTATTTTGTTAAAATTACTAAATAAACAAAAAAATAGTAAATTGATACAGCTTTGTTTTCCATTATTATTATTATTATTATTATTATTATTATTATTCTAATGAAACTATAGCTACTTTTGAAACACCCGGTATAGTAACTGGTAGGAAACTCATACACGAGGGTCAGATATTGATGGGGGCTTCGGGCAAAAATGTCTTTGAAAGTTCATAAAACGCGTGTGAAATTAAAAATGAGCGAGTAAAAACACGACTACCTTCTTTGCATTTCAGCCTGTTCACACATTAATGTGGGTACTGTCCCCTGAGGGCCACCGTAGTGCCTATTCCACTGTGCAGCCTGAAGCAATAGAACAAATGTCTCATTGTTACTCTGTTTATTTGATGGTATTATATATTAAAATAAAACAAGTAAACAAGTCTCAGTAAGTGTTTATTTGCCAATATGCAATGAAAATTTCATTGCTGAATAAAATTGGCCACAAAAAGCCAAAATGCCCCTAACATCAGAACCAGAACCTCTGAACAAATTTCTTATTCTAATTTCTTATCTTGCCATGCACACAAACTGAGGATTAGAGGTTTATTTTGCAAGATATAGGTCCAACAAGTGTTTGGTGCAGACCTCCTGTGTTATAAATCACACACACAGTGTTGCAGGTTTCTGAGCTTGGGCATCGATCAGGTGGGTTTCATTCTACTCAGTGAAGAACGTTTACATTACACTTCTCTCTGTTTATCCCCGATTATCTTCAGGTCAACAAAGGAGTCACTGTGGTGGACCTGCTCTCATTTGCCAGCGAACTGGAGGCCCAGACAGACCTGATGGTGAGAACACCACGCTGCCATACTAACTGATGTACAAACATCCTCTCCGTGCACTTGCACAGTGTTTCCTCAGTGCGCCGGTCGGGAGCTTGATTTGATTTACCATTTATTTACAATGCCATGTGAGCGCTTGACGGTGGATTTGTGCCTCCTTGCTCTCTAAGCTCGGTGTGTCTTCATCCAACACATAACCTGCTGGAACTCAGGGAGCAGTGTGAATGCTCTGCCGTGCCTTTGGGGGGTTTCAGGGGGGCGACACAACACACTCTTTCATTTCCTGAAATGGCAGCGAGTCCATTGCAAGGGTCCTTCAGGTTGTCAGGTTGATGCCCCTCCTGGTGCCCACTGGCATTCCTCTGCCCCCCCATCTGCCCTGGTGCCCAAGTCCTCTAGCCTATTGGATGACAGGGAAGACAATGTATGACTCATTTGTTGGAAGGGAAAATAATTAATGGCTCCTATTGGACAGCAGCGAAATGAATGTAATGCTATTGGACGGCAGGGAAACCAATGACAAGTTCCCTGGCATGACTTCTTACACTGAGATGTGGGGGCTTAAATGTCCCTCAACACCGATGAGGAATGAAACAAAATCAAATCTTCACTTGTGTGTGTGTGTGTGTGTGTGTGTGTGTGTGTGTGTGTGTGTTGGCAGCCCAAGGGCCCTCTGCAGACGGCTCTGAAAGGCCACGCTGGCACTCTGCGGCAGATCCACAGTCAGCAGGTCATCCCCATGGACCAGGCCATGGTAATTACTGTCTCTGTCTCCAGTTCTGCTGTTCATGTCTGTCTGGGTTGACCAGCGTTCGGTCAGACCAGACTGGTCATCCCTTAAAGGAAAAACCTGCCCTCAAACACCTTTACACCGCTACTGGCGATGTACCTTGCATTTCTGGGTGTGTGGTGTATTTCTCTGGTGGTGTAAACTGGGATTTGATCTAAACCATCGGAGGTAAACGTCTGGTTTTGGTGTCAGCCCCTCAGAATCTTCTTTCTAGACTCACCATTTTGCACCAACATTCAACAATCATAGGGAGAAATCGATCAAAGAAGAGGCAGAGATACCAATTTCTCCACCGACAGTAGCCAAGATAGACCAGAATGCAATGCAGCCACAAGACAGGTTGTGTTTTGACTAATGCCGGGATCAGACTACACAATATTTTTGTCTGTTACGATGGTCACTGTGTCAGATTAGGCGATATAGAGTGATAAATTTGTGCCGTGTCTTGGCCCTTCAGACATGACAGACTACACGTTGGTCACCGACCAATAATCGCTTGCTGACGTGCGTGATGTCATCGGAAAGCAGGTGCTAGGCAACGAGAATGTAAACAAACAATGGCGTCCAAAGCGGTATGCATGATATTAGCTGTCTTGTGTTCCGAAAAGGAAAAAAAAAAAAGGAAAAAACGACTGTGGACCCGTTCTTGGGTCGCATGAAGAGAACAGTATGGGTTGTCAATCCTTCAAAGAGGTGAAAAATAACAATGTTTTAGCCTGTAGTGAAACCTAAATGTAGCTAGCTGGCTAGCCACAGGAGCCAGAGCTCGACAAACCTTTCCTCTGTTTCATAGTTCCACCTAGCGGCACCAACAACTTCATTTCTCTTTCGCTTCGTCATGTTTGTTTATAGCGCTCCGTGCTCCTATTGGTCAATGTCACGGACGAGACGGAACACGTCGTGGACGGCAAAAAACAATTCTAACATGCTAGTCTTTTGTCGGGACGTCGTGAGGCGTCCCAGATGCGGCGTCGGTTGTCGTCCACTATGTCACACTACACAACATAAAACGATCAATTGTCGCACCCTGTCGTTCCCGACTCGACCCGACGCCCTACGTCTGCCGAATCGGGCTATAATCGGCCTGATATCGTGTAGTCTGAACCCGCCATAAGGGGAGAAAGTAGAAACTCATTTCTTCTCGACTGAAGAAGAACCACCTACACGTATAACCCACAGCTGAATGCAACAAGTTCACACCTGTTCTCTGGGGGTTGTTGAATTATGGGAAATTAAGGAAATCACTACCTGAAGTAGAAGTAGACGAGGCAGGTTGAGGGAAAGTGGGGACACCAAAAAAGTAAATTACAACAATTACTCACAAAATAACTCCTGGAAATGCACTGAACATCATAAATCTATGATATCTAACAGTGTAGGAGTATCGGAGGGTGGATTTTTCCTTCAGGGGTGTAATGATGTATCTGTAAGAGGTGATCGGTGCGTATTTGCTGGACGTTAGTTGACGGTTTCATCAAATCATTACAAGTGTGTATTGTGTTTTCTGCCTTGCTGCAAACCACATTTCACATTTGGGACGATAAAATGTTTGAACCTGAACTAGTCCTGAAGGAAAGTCTACAATGTTTACAAGCCCAGAAAACAGGTTCATAAATAAAGTCTTCCATGCTTTAGACATCTATGCAGATAGTAGCTTGAATATGGATAAAGCCAACCCTCGAGAAAGAAAATATATTTGAGTATTTCATTTAATATCATCAGCAACAGAGCTTTAGGCCTGTCATCAAACATCTCCTGTCCTTCGTGAGAGTAAATGAAATATTAAAATATATTTTCTTTGTCAGATTCAATCCCTTTCTTTTGAATCACACCATTACAGCTATTAGCAATTCAGATTTCCCTTGATGCACTGCAACACAGGTTCTCATGTTGTTCTTTGTTGTTTCCTTTACCACCTTCAACTTGAAGAAATATGTTAGAGCGAGGGTAAGCAGACGTGTCCCGAGTCAACTTGTGTCCATGTTGTGCGTTTAGTGTCCCTCTCATCGTACATTTAGAGGCTTAACGTACAGATGATACGAGACGGTAGTTTGAGAAGACGTATCTCCGTTTAGATGGTGTTGTTGGATATTATTGTGTGTGTGTGTGTGTTTGTATTCACATTGAAATGATCGTCACAAAATCCTATAAATCCATTTTAGAGAGAAATGTTTCTGTAAATTCAAATACTCTGATGACCCATCCTTGAAAACAAAGGTTTCATATAATGCCACCAAGTTACATGTTTTTCCAAAGTGTTTTGTTTACATGTAATTGTTTTGTCAGAGTAAGTCTCCCTTTCTTTTTTTTTTTTTTTTCAAATGGTAGAAGATAATTATTTTTCAGTGTTTTTCAAAGGAGAGACTTCTCGTTCTTCTTCTGCATGCCGGTAGTGAAAGCAGAATATTGTCCGTCAAGCGTCTATTTTAGTCCTGCCTGGTCTCCCGTGGTGTTTCATTGCCGTACATTTCCGTGTGTGGAGCTGACCCCTGACCTTTGACATTGAAGGTGTTAATTTGTATTGTCCATTTCCTCCTGAAGAGCGCGCTGAACCAGAGCATGAGGTTTCTGGAGAGAACCGCCTCAGACCTGCCAGTGAGTAGACCGCCCTTCCCGCCTTAGACTTCGACGTAGCCTAACCCTAACCCCAATACTAACCTCAAATCTCTCGCTTCTTCTCTCCAGAACAAAGTCTTAGCTGTTCTGAACGCCATTGAATCTGCCCAGTATCTCATCTCCCAGAATGCAACACAGTTGATCAATCAGGTAACTCGGATTACTTTCTTTGTTGATGCTTCCAGTGTGCAACTGATGTGTAACTCGTACGTTTTCCAATCTTCTCCCAGGCGACAGAACAATACACGGGGACCATCGTCGGCTACTTCCAACAATACATAGAATGGGTTAAAACCTCGGTAAGTGTTTGTGTTGTCGACTCGTAGAGGACTTATGTGGTTGTCACTGGTGCAGCAGCTCTTAGTGTCGTATTAAGACGTTCTGCAGGAGATCAACATCGTGTCGGACCCAAACATTACTGGTATGCAGAGTTATGTTCTGTGCAAGGAGCTTTGCATGTTATACAAGAGTCTAAATATAGAGTGGACAAATATAACAGTTACAACCTCTGTAAATTCCTGGATTTGCAGCACATTGGTTTTTGCTGTAACCAAGTTAGAACAAATTGAAAACAAGCTTCTTTGAGCTGTTTTGAAGCTTGAAGTTTGTTCTGTCACTCGTAAAGGCAGTCAGGGTAATGTTTTCATTTAACACTTTATTGTCAAATACAATAAATGTACAGGGATTTGTCTTGGTGGCGCTGGTGTAGGGATGTACATTAGCGACAACTAGCATCGTAGCACAAGCGGCGATACATATTAGGGCACATGGTACAAGTACAACAGAACTTAACTTGCAGATAAAGGGACAATGCAAGACATGCAGTAGACATTCATCTGATAGACCGTACACACCACTCCACTCTGTGTGCATCCAACTCTACCTATACACCCCGACTCCAGTGTGTGACTGCCATGTCCCTTTTTATGTCCTGCTCTCTCTAGCTGGCCATGGAGGTCGCAGCATGCAAGCCCTTCAGCAACATGGTGGACACAGTGGAGATCTTAGCTTGCAGCTTCCTGGTCGACTCCATGGTAACAGCCTCAGGGCTTTAGGGAAACATGCCCTAACATGGGGGGGGTGATGGGTTATAAGGGGCTGGGTGGTTCTGTGTAGCTCAGGGAATAGAGGCTTTGTAGTTGCCTCACAAATCTGCTAGCAACGACAGCCGGCGCCCTCATGGAGGTCCGGTGGAGAAATGACTGTGTGCAAATAATGGGAAAGTATAGAACAACCAGGCAAGAATGAGAGATACCTGAAAAAGGTGTGTTGTGGTGTGGCTGTAGGTCAAATTCACACACACACACACACTCAGAGCTGGAACTGCACCTTTAACCAAACAACACCGACTGCTGCAGCTTCTAAATCCCTAAAGGATGCAGTTTTTTCTTATAAGGAAAGATGTTTGCGAAAGCTTCCTCAATACAAACACGACTAGGAATCCCCGGGCTGCAAATCAAATCAAACCTTCATTTTATTTGAATTGGAATTAACTATGTAGAAAAACCCGCGTCAGCATGCAGCACAATGCAGTACAGTTAATGGCTGATGGTGAGCAGAGCCGGGAGACAGTAAATCACCGGCAGCCTTCTGTAGCCCGGCATCAGCCCATCTGCTCTGTCGGCGGGGCGTCTTGTTACCAGCACACTGCAGTGACAGGAAGCAGAGCAGCCCGTTAATGAACTTCCTGGTCGCCTCCAACCCCCTAGAGGTCCCACCGCCGCGAACCGACGGCGAATTGGAGCAGAACGTCTCCGGACAAACAGACCAATAGCGCTCGTTAAAACGAGGCTGGTCAGTTTAACGGTCAACAAAGTGCTCCCAGATGAGGCTGCACGACAGAAAAAAAACATATTACGATTTTTGTTTTACTCAATATTGTGATTTCAACTTGAATTGTAATATATGGGGAGGCAGTTTTGTCTACATTTGAGCCCTTAGTAATTCAAGTGTGCAGAGAGAAGGACTTGTCCAATGAGATGAGTCATTTTATAGGCTGTTATGTCATAGTATTAGACCAGTGTAATATCCATTATGAGACATGAAAGTTGTATTTATAATGGTGACTATAAAGTAATATCTTATGTTTGAATGGTAGTTTAATCTTATCTTGTCTTACCTTAGTTATGTTTTACACAGTGATAAAACAGTGACAAATTTGCCCGGCTGATATAAAAACACCACAATCCCATCATTCTTCAGAGGAAATGATCATGACTTCATTCAGCTCTTTGCAATAGTGAATATGGATCCATAGCCAATCCATGTTGGCATCTGAATTTTGTCTTTGAACAGAACACTTTCTGGATGGGTCTGGGCTGCAGCACCCTCTTCCTGCTCCCCAGCATCATCCTGGGGGTAAAACTGGCCAAGTACTACCGCAGAATGGACACAGAGGATGTTTATGACGAGTGAGTATTTTCTACCTGCGTATATATCCAGTTTTACATAACAGGGATAAGATATAATGCCCTTAATGCTTAGCCAATCACAATAGGAGGATCAGCCATCGCCAATACTGCCCACTGAATGTACAAGTTGACCTGTTTGGTTGGAGGCAATAGACTGTATAGCCATTACAATAGGGAGTTTATGTACTGTAAATATATAGAATGATTTCTTTCCTTTTCCTTCTTCCTGTTCTCTGACTATTCGCTGAAAATAAGATCCATTTCAACAAGTGATTTTACATCGAAAAGAGTCTAAAACAAGTGAAAAAATTCAACAAGTTGAGCTGCGTTGGAAACAGTTGAAACATCTGATTTTTTTTTCACTTGTTTTTAGAAAAAGCTGATTTTGAGACTCCATACACAACAAAACGAGTCCATCAAGTATTGTTAATCTCTTTTCTCCTCCCTTCTCTCTTCCTTGTAGTTCCTCTGTTTCTGGGACTTGGCATTTTACTTTGTGATAACCATTTCTACTAGTTCCATCTTCCATATCTCTTCCATATTTCTGTTTCATTCCTCTCTGTCAAGCACTTGGCACTTTATAAAGAAACGTTGAGGCATTTGTCATATTATTTTTCTTACTCATGGATCTTGCGTTCACACCCTCTCTCTTCCCCCCCGTTCGGTTACAGCGGCACACGAGTGCAATAGAGTCATCACCAAGTGTCTTGATCAGTACTGGTTTACAGGCAACCTCTTGGTGCATTTCTATTGCTGAGCATTTCATTAACACTGTTGTGTTGTTGTTTTTTGTGTATCTTTATTATAGCATTGAGACAATTCCCATGAAAACGTAAGATTTGTTTTACCCATCTTCCTCTCCTTTCTGCTTCCATCACTCAGTGCTATCCTCTGGATCTTGTACATAGACTTGTTTACTAAATTCCTGGTGCTGGTTTTACGTTTTTAAGCTTGGAGTTGGGTGGATGGTGTGGCTTCTTGTCGTGTGCTACCTATTGAAAAGTGCCCCTTACCGTTAATGAAGGGCTCTCGCAATCATTACCTTACAAAAGCAAACGGTCCACCTGTTTCCTGTAAGTTGTGGTGTAAGATAAAACACTTTGGTTTTTACTCCAAAAGGCTTTACAGACATATGTTCTAGCGCTCTAGCAAAGAAAAGCTTTTTATTCTCTCGCTTTGATCAGCATGCCATGTCTCTCACGTTACGTTTTTTTTATCACTGTTTTTGTATATGATATTTTGTTTTCAGTATGGAAATTGGTAATAATGGTTATCATAATGAGAGCTTACAAGGTATCCCAAACCCTATACTGACAAGGTAAAGATAACCACACTCTTGTTGCATGCTCTGGGGGAGTGGAGGCATGCCTGACAGCTGACTGGTGTTTCTTAACAATGACATGACATGGCTGGACACAGTGCATGGCCTGAGGAGGGTTGATTCACACACACACACACACACACACATCTGGAGGTCACCATTGAATGATCATGTCCTAGCTACACTGTCAGAAGTAATGGTAGCTCCTATTCACATGATATATTGTGTTTTGTGTAAGTCAAATTAATTCATAAAAAACAGATTTGTGCTTTACAGAAAGAAGGTTGCACACCAAACGCGAAATGCTAGCTCAATCCTTCCCAAGTTTCTGCTACCATTACTTTTCTCGGTGTTGCCAGATGCTCTGCTGTGCGGTTTCTAGCGGGTTTTAGGAGTCTGCCATATCACTAACCTACTGCATGCTCTGTCTGCACGCTGGGACAGTCGTGGAATGAAAAACATCTTCCTGTTTCCTCTCGTTTAGAGTCAGCCAAACGCCGACGAATGTACACCTGATCATTTTGTTCAGAGAGAGGCAAGCATGTCAAGCTTTGGTGTGACGATGATGAGAATGCCGCTCGTTTCACTTACTCCTCCTAACAACCTTCTAACTGCATGGGTGTTTTTTTAAAGTTGTATCTGGAGCAGGCTGTCTGCGGACAACCAAACTACTGTAACAGCAGCTACAGGCAGAGAGCAGAACAACAGACTGGATCATTATCATTTCAACTTACTGGACCTGGCTTTACTATATGAGTAGCAGAGTTTCATACCAAAAGTGATCCACCTTTTGAAAAAGTGGTAAAAAGAAAAACTTATAGAAAAAATATTGAAGTTCTCTTCTATTTTAAGACCTTTGCCTGGAAAACAGGAACTTTTTGAGGATGGAATCATCTATACAATATTTTTGAAATCTTGAGTGAAGAATTTATTGTTTTTCTCAAAATGGATTAAGGCATTTTGGAATGAAACCTCTAAATTTCTGTCCAAAAGTCTAACTATGATTTTAAAGGGGCATTAAGTAATCTATGAACGATATCGACCTCTATTGGCGACCGGTAGGAATTGCAACAACATTGACCAGGTCTCTGGTAAAGCCCCCACCCTCCGACCCTCTTGTCCCCTTGAACTACGGTGGCCGGTAAGTGACACAAGCGATAAAGTCACATTTTCAGAATAGAGAAGAGTAAGTTAGCTAATTGGAACAGAGATCCAATAGCATCGTCTAGTGAAGAGATACTGTAATAATAAAACACTGTAATAATAATACTGCTATGTCATTTGCTATTTTGGCTTGAGAACAAAATGTTTTGGGAAGGGTGGGGAGTACAGGTCAGAAAGTGAGCTTTGAAAGCCAGAAATCTCTCCTGGTGAAGTAATCATTGAGTCATCGGTATTGATCAGCAGCCCTACCAAACCCCACCGATATATTATGGTCATTCGGCGCCATGGGGCAGTAAAAATCCTACTCATTGCTCCTTTAACTGTACAGTTTACCAGTCTTCGTCCCTCTGAGGATGTCGATGAAGTGTTCTGCTCTCTGGCTCGTGAAGCGCCGCCTAACAACATGGTGACCGTTGAATTTGCCGTTGGTGGCTGTTGACGTTGTGCCCTGTGTGTGTCCCTGTGCTGCTAGCATCCCTGCCTATGACACTATGAATAGGTTCCCGCGGGCCTCGGCACCCCCGAGGCACATCGACTGGTGACAGAGAGCCGGCTTTTGTACTGGCTCCTGAAAGGTACTGAAAAACCTCGCCGGCACTTCAGACCTCTGTTTCTCCATCATCACCTGGTCACTTCACTCCTGCACTCCTTGGTTCCTTCCTTACTTCTTTCCTTCCTTTATGCGCCTTTCATCTCGTCCTGCTGTTTGTCTGCCGTCGCCATGCCACCCGTCTCCTCCCAGTTCATCTTTTCTGGCCTTTTCCATCTTTTTATTATGTCCCCTTCCCACCAGTCCCTATTTTAACACCTCTCTACACCTTGTTTTAGCTTTTTCTGCTTGCAGTGACATTGCAGATAAATCATCATGGTGAGAACTGCTGTTTTTGGAATCGCTAACGAACCATACATGTCGTGACGGTGTTTATGTGTGACTGCTCTGTCAGTGTGCTGTAGAGGTGTTGCGTTGTGTTTGTTCTCCATGACTGGAAGGTTTTTCCTTGTGTTACTGGTATTAATGATGTTTTGATGCTAGACAGTAACAGTAGCCTCACTGAGCTGCTTTCTACTTTTATTTGAAATTATTTGGAGGTCAAATCGGGTCAGAATTAGACTATTTGATGACTTAAGTATCATTTTAGATTATATTTTTTGATATATTGAGCAAAGATCATCAAGCATTTTGGAATTAAATCTTTACTTTCTAGTGGAGAAACACATCATTCCCAATGGAAAGCAGGTTATATGGGGCTACTGTAACAACAGTAGTAACATTGGTATCCAACAATATAATGCAGCTCTTTCATGGAGCTCCACTAAAGCATCACTGACTTTTATGTCTTTCATTTCACAACCCTGCCACAGCATCATTAATCTCCTGGGACATTCAGAAGTAATATATTCAATTTAATTCATTTTTTCCCCAATATTTGTCTTGCCAGTGCCCTCGAAAACTGGAACTGAAACACTGGATAGTAAGTTGGCCTTTTTCCATTCCATATGTTTTTATGTAACAAGGTACTTAGTACTTTTGAAACTCTTATCCAGTGAACAGTAGAATAAGCTTCATATTCCCAGATCACCAACATTACAACCAGTAGTAAGGAGGTCAACAGTCAGAGCCTCACACTGCAAGAGATATCCACCTTAACACGTCATTTAGTAATATCAACCTTGTTTTCCTTAAAACAAGTGAAAATAATCTGCCAGATGGGTGAGATAGTTCAGTTGTTTCAACTGTTTTAAACAAGTGACCATATCTTGAAATAAGGCAGATCACTCCACTATCACCAAGAAAAACATCATAAAGAAAAATCTTTAAAAAAAAAAAGTTTATTTGCATTGGAAACACATGGAATTATCCCACCCCAACCAATAAGATTTTAACACTCGATAAAAAAAGAATGAATGAAAAGAAAAGAAAAAAAATGAGCGCTAATGAGAGCGATGTAAGGATTTATTTTTTACTTTGAGATCATTCTTGTACTGTATAAATTGGGATTTTACCAAAGGAAACACTACAGACTTTTCCTAATTTGGGAGAAAAGAGCAGCAGTGTGTATATATAGAATGGATAAAGCAATGTACGGATACATCGGTGAACTCTGAGTTCGCTAACCAAAACGTTTCCCTTTGTTTCATCTCCCATTAAGCCATTTTAGATCCCCTCGGACCAGACGGTCTCCGTACCACAGAAGAAGACCATACGAAACTCTTCTGGTGTCTCTCCCACTATCGTCAGTGATCAACTGAAACCAACCTGGCCAATCGAAGCCTGTCATTGCCTGCTGCCCAAAGTAACCCCGCCCCCACGCCACTCCACCTACAGGACACTGAGATCAAACCCTACTTCTTCTTCTTCTTCTTCTTCTTGCCGTTAATCTGAGCCAGTGTTGTTCTACATTCTTCAAAAGACTGTCAAGATTCAAGAACTTTAAGAACTTCAAGAACTTCAAGAACTTCAAGAACTGTCGTGTCTGCGTTTACATTTCTCTGGACACAATACCAAGCTGAGACGATGTTCAGCAAGAGGACATGACAATAACTGTAATGCCTGCCGACGCTCATTTCTTTTGGACTTGTTTGTGCTTGTCCAAACGGTGGCTGAAAGGTCAACCGAAGGTCACGGCGAGCTGCTGGAGGAAAGATGACCTTTTCTTCTCCTACCCTTCAAATGGATGGTGTCACTTTCAACACAACCGTGTGTGAAGGTTGGGGCAGTTTGTCCAAACGCCACGTTAGCAGCGACACGCCTTGACGTGATTAAAAAGTAACACAAAGGTGTATTTTCCGAAACTAGACACACAAATGTATTGAAAATGTCCTTTTTGAGAGCGTAGTGTGCATGAGTTGGTGGGTAGACGGTTTCTTAAAAACTGAGGTGAGAACTGGATGATTCTAACCAAGCAGTAAACTCTAGAAACAGGTGGTTCCTGGGTGTATTTTTGTGATTAATATAAGGAAATTGGCATGACTTTTTATATGTTTACAATATTACATGACAGACAGACATCTTTGCTGATTCGGGGCACATTGCGGATGACCGGTTGCCTTTCAAAAGTTTGTTTCGCCATGACAGATACGCTCCTTCGTAACGGACAAATCCACCCTCGATACTCTGACGCCGCTGGATAATCAATTCAAATCAGGAGTTATTTTGTGGCGAAGTGTTGTATTTTACTTACCTGCCTCGTCTACTTCTACTACAGTTAGTGATTTCCTACATTTCCCAGAATGCATTCCGTCAACCCATAGAAAAGGGGCGTGAACTTGTTGCATTAAGCTGTGGGTCATACGTGTAGGTGGAGAGAGCGATAGTGAGAGCGAGAGTTTTTCCAGTCAAGACAAAATGAGAGACCCCTTACTCAAACCCCAACATGTCTTGTGGCTGCATTGCATTCTGGTCTATCTTGGCTACTGTTGGTGGAGAAATTGGTCTCTCTCCTCTCCGATGGATTTCTCCATGTATGATTGTTGATCGTCGGTATAGAAAGAAGCCCTTGCTCTTTGATTCTGAGGGGCTGACACCAAAACCTGGCGGTTACCGTTGATGTTTCAGCAAAGTTGACAAAATGACTGCGATCAAACTCCATTGTAGCTGCACTGGAAACATCTTGATGTCACGTTGTCTCTGTTTGACCACAAGAACAAGAAAAATACTATAAAATAAAAATACCACCAAACAGAAATCCAAGGCACATCGCCAAGATCTGTTTAATAACGGTGTTCAGGTGTTTCAGGGTGGATTTCTCCTTTAGCTCACATAAAAACAAAGTCAGATTGTAACAGTTTAATATCTCAAACGCCTTGACAACACTGTATGGCTCAATCCTTAGGCGATTAATCGATTAACAATAAAGCAAGCTATCACGCTGAGTTCACTAACATGACATTTTAATTGAGATCTTTCTTGCTTTCATAGTAGGTGATGCTTTTTCAAGCCAAATCCTATTGTATGTCCCCCTTAGGTCTCAGGTCTTAGTGGTCAATCAGTTACATGCTTCTGTTGTTCCAGCTTTTTAACCCTGCAGTAGCTTCGGATACATGACTGTATTCAAGAGCTATTTTTGATTTAGCATTGCTCAGTATGACCGGTGGCCACAGAGGGCTGAGTATGCTCAACTCTGACCATCACTACTGCATTGGGAAAGCCCATCCGATGACCCCACCCACCTCCCCTCATTGTTTACAGGCTAGATGTGCGTTCGCAGCTTCTGTCGGCGTATCGATGGGAACAAGTAGACAATCTATTCATGGGACAAGTGAGCGCTGTCAATCAAACGGCAGAAACCCCCGTTGAAGGCTTTACGGTTTAGACAACTGGTGGTGTCCGTGTACATTGCAAAAACAATCCGTCTTAACAGTGTAGGTTTGTATTTTAGGTCTGCTGATGCTCTCGGTGCAACAGCAGAATGAGCTTAAACTCCTACAGCTAGCCAACTTTATAAGAAAGTAACTATGAGGAGTAATGTGATCTTGTATTGAGTCTTTAAAATGTACTTAAAAAACAAGTCAGACCAAACAAGTCAGACCAAACAAGTCAGTTTGGTCAGGTAAATTCACTCATTTTCAATTCACTTTCACTTGTTTCCAGAATTTTGTGACAATATTTTGAAATGAAGTAGTTTGATCCACTAATATCAAAATTGTGCCACTTGAATTTAAAGAAAATTGTTCAGTCAATTCAATTGATTTCCATTGAAAGTGACATTTTCTCACCTCAGTTTCAGCTTTTTCACTTGTTCTAAGGAAAATAAGATTTTAAGACCCAGTGCTTGATTAACTTGTTAAGATGGACATTTTTTTGCAGTGTAAATCTTCAGTGTACGCACTTTGACAGGACTATCATTGATTTAGTAGTGTACTACAGAGTCTGTATATGACTCACCCTGGGGGAAAAGGTATCATTACTACAGTTTTACTAAGTGCTTAAACTAGATGTCTTGTATCCACTACCTGGATGGATACAACGGTAACTGGTTTGACTCGTGATGCTCCATAGTTGGGCACTGATGGAGCCACTGGAAAGAAACCTTTTTTTAATGTGGTGAACAGAGTGTACAAATTGTGAATAAACTTTCAAATTCAGTTTTCACTGTCATTCTTTTAAATGTTGATTTTCAAAAGCCTTAACAAGAAAAGGCGAGTATTTTTGAACAAGCAGTTCATGTTTTTAGTTAGGTTTTCATTTTTAGCTTGAATGTATTTGTACATGGAAATAGTAAAAACTGAAGGCTATTATTTGTGGGTTGGCACAGAAAACAACAACATGCATTAACAGTAAGTATGGGAAATAATATGGATGAAAAGAGATGATGGTAATGAAATCATAGGGAGTGTTACTCAGCCCCGACGACAAAAGGTACAAATCTCTTTATTTTTCTGAGAGTATCTTAAGAATTTAACACAAGACCGCACATTCTTACTTGCTGCCTCCATCACTGGCCGGAACACGCCATGCTGCGTTACTGGTCAGCTATTTTCAAGAAGAGGTGATTATCTTCTACAAGCCGAGTCCTGAGGTTTCCTCAGTTCACAAGCAGTATGTGAATAAACTCCGCCACCAAAACCACATGCCAACTCATTCCTTCCCCCGGGCTTGTATAAGAGACAGAAGAGGACAAACTAGTCAAAACTATGGGTTAGTCAAAACTTTTTATTGTGTTGACTTAGACATCAAAAGCTCTGTTGGATGGCTTTGTAATGAATGTTTGTTTTCAAGATTGTCACAAGTAATCCATGTTTATTGACTGGGTTTTGCACCAGTTAGGTTTTGGACAGGCTCCTTTAGCTCAGTGGGCAGAGCAGGGCACCAACACTGCCAGGATTAGATCTTCTATTCCCACTGGAGCCAACCATGGTAAAATACACTCATGGTACAGAAAGGTGCTTTGGATGAAAACATTCACAAAATGCCATATAGAATATTTATTGTCCTGAGGAAAAAATTGAAACGAGTGCACATCATAAACATTAGCATTGGGGATAGACACATCACAGCCTGGGTGCTGGTGCTGCAATCCCTGGAGAACTGAAACACAGAACGGAGAGAGGAATGAAAAAAAAGTAAAAACTGACAGCTTTTTCACTTGGCCTTCAGCCAGCGACGGGAGTACAGCTGCTGAGTTTCATCCCAAAATGAGACATCGTCCACCGTGACACCCCAGGAGAAACCCTCCAACTGTTTTCACTCCAGTAAAGCTAAAGCTCCCTATCACTCACAATGAGACCTTTTCCCCCCAGATGGGATTGATTGCCCGGCTCAACAAGCCATGGCCACATACATGCCGTCTAAACTCACCTATTCCACTATGGGCTATTCTTGTTCTTGCTCAATTGGTAATTACTTCCTGCGATCCACACCAAACCGGACCTGTGTGTGTGTGACGAGCTTCTGACTGACTTCTACTCACGTTTCTTCAAGGTTGTGTTTGTGTTTGGGAGGAAATGATAGGTTGTGAACCTCAACTGCCTTTAAAACAAGCAGGAACCTGACGGGTTCAGCGCACATGCTCAATGAGTAGACTCTGAGGCACGCCACATTTTTTTTTTTTTTTTAGTAGTAGAATTACCTAAAACCTTTTACGTGTGGATGATTACATAAACCCTCTTTAGCCATGTGACTGTGATTGTAAAGTGCATCAGCCTCTTTGTGGGAAATTGTTCTCATGGGGTCCAATCAACACATTCTCTGTGACTTTCTTCACAGTATGTACTCTCATTATGTAACACCAAGGTGAAGCACATCGGTGTCAACCTCCCAACTGGTTTTCTTCAGACAACCATAACTGATGGTGTCACTGCTGAGGGGCTGCTGCTCTCCTCCTCCTCTCCCTCTTCTAGTCTGGCTTTTTTTTTCACCTGAATTCCCTCTTTGTGTGCTCAGCCAATAAATAGCAGGAGGGAACCTTAGCTCGTTCAGTCCCACTCTCCTCCTCTCACACTCAGCATCCATTCGAAAACCATGTGGACTCAGGCCAGCGCTCTGCTGCTGCTCGCCTGCTGCCTCTGGCCGGCCGAGGCTCAGAGCGAGACCAGCAGGAGGAAGAGCATCTGGGCAGATCCCATCAAGTTCCGCAGCAAGGTCAAGGATTCGTGCACCATGATCATCACCGGTCAGGGGCAATTCACCAAGCTGCGGATATCATGCCAGGGAAAGGGGCGCTCGTACTGGTGTGAGTACGTGGGTAAACCTCATACGTGTCACCCCTACAACAACAGGCCTCGTCACTTCTTCATCCAGATGATGTGGGGCCTGAGGAAATTCCAGAACCCCTGCCAGGATGCACCCAAGGTGATCAAACCTCACATGTGCAGACTGGCAACTGAAGAATCTCAGATGGTCTTCTCATCGGCTTCCTTCTCCCGGCCGTGGCCAGAGTCTACCAGGTCACCCATCAGCGAGCAGACTGGACCAAAACCAGCAGCCAAGCCTACAAGACCGCAGCCACGACCTTCACCTTCAAAGCCCGATCCACCAAGGCAAGCTTCTACGAAACCCCAAGTCCCACCAGGAGTAAAAACCACAAAAGCAGCCACTCCGAGACCAACAGCACCCACTACCAAGAGTAAGGCGAGGAAGATGGCCGAGCAGTATTGCTGGCGGTCTCTCAAAGGCGTCTGTACCTACTTCTTAGGCTGGTTCAGGAATTACTGAGGAAGGTGATTTCATCCTCAATTCTTTCAGTTGTATTGAGATATCATTTTTACCATCTACTTAACTTTCATGTTGTGTTTATAGAGAAGAAGTTATCAGTTCTTGTTGGTCTTATTTTATTTTATTTTATTTTATTTTATTTTATTGCTTTTTATTTTATTGCTTTTTATTTCCTTGCTTTTTTTATATTTCTTGTTTATTTCTATTTCTTGTTTCTTTCTTTCTCTGGTTATATATCCTTTCTTGAATTTTTTCTCACACACAAAATGTACACATTCATTCTGTACTGCTACATGCTGATGTCTTTCTTAACATATATCCCACAGTATTTAGTATCATGTGTGTTTGAAATTGAAATTAATTTGCAAATACTTTTTTCCATCTTTTCCGAGGCACATTTTCAACTACATCTGCATCTCCTCCTCTGTTATTTTCACAGATTTAAAAGTCTAAAGATAACTGCAGAAGTCTGGTTAAAGCAACAGTTGGAGGGGATTTCCAGAGGAACAGTTTGATACTCAATGGTAGATGAACTGCAGCGCCCTCTTCAGGGGAAGGGATGGTATTGCCATGGCTGCCGAACATCTTAATTGCTGACACTATTTCACCAAAGAGCCTTGCATGCAGGTTCTATTGAGAATCATGGAGAAATGTTTGAAGTGTCACAACTGGGAGAAAACCTGACTACTTTATCATATATGAACAACTGTTTTGCAAAATGCTACATATACTGGTAGTACTTAATACATGTATGAAATGGTACAAGTAGTTCTTTAGCTTGTGACAGGGGCTTCTGCAGCTCCACAAACCTTTTAAACAATGTACAGGACACAAGGCAGGCAAGCCATTGGTGTCATTCGCGTTCTGTTTGTTTACTTGTATGTTACTTGTATGCGTCACCTAAAACATGCGTTGAATACACGTTGTTGGGAAAGACCAAGGTTTTTGTTTTGAACAAAAAGGCGGTGATTCCACTACTGGTGTGTTTGACAGGAAGAAATAATGAATGTCAGATTTTTTTATGCAGTGAATAAACATGGGATTCTCATTTCTGTGTGTTGTTTAGGTCCATTTTATATCCAATTCCTAACAAAGAAGTATAATAATCCTCAAATAAATTTTAGCAGGATAGTATTTGATACCAAATGTTCGTAGGAATAGCCTGTAATGGGAATATTATCGTAATTATGAACTCAATATTGAGTGTCACAGATACACTATAAGTTACTATTATTATAGGAGTATTATAAACGTTTAGCCTAATGGATGCATTTTCTGAAAAACAAGGGACAGTTTATTATAAGAAGCGCTTGGGTTGTAAACAGCAATACCGCATTTGACCATTGGGTGTCACTGTTGCATTCGTTTAACATAAAGACCATTGAGCTCAGTCAGCAAGCGATTTCATCCTGCAGGGACATCTGGTCTGTCTCAAGATAATTGTCAATTTATCTTTGGCATGCTGCACTGACAGATGGTCCAACGATTTCAAGGTATTTTAAACGAGAAACTGCTAAGTTATTCGCGCTAGTTTCAAGTAAATGCCTTAAAAAGTCATATTATCGTGAAACAAGTATAATTTCTTGAGACTATACAGTGCAATCTACCAAAGCAGTAAGGATATTTTAGGCCTGCTCTACTTCTAATATCTCCAAATAATCCTGATAAGTGTGAATACAGATCTGCACAGTTCCGTTATTACACTGCTGAATCGGAATGAACTGAGAAATGGTGAAAAGAGATGCCTGAAACTAATAAAAGAACATGAGATGTGCAGGAGATATTAATATTATGTAGTGTGGAAAAAGATAAATTGCTTTATCAAGTTTCCTATTTCAAGATTTTATATTATGAGTCAATGTAGTAAGATAAATAGACTAAAAACATCCTTTTGTATGCTTGAGAAGTCTGGAGACAAAATAAAAGTCATTTGCGAACTTGTCATTGTTTTTTGCAGTGTGTGTGTGTGTGTGTGTGTGTTTCAGTGTGTGTGTGTGTGTGTGTGTGTGAAGGGGAGGGGTGTTTCTGCTAAATTGGATCTGCAGCAGCACAGTCAGATGCAGGTAAACTATTAAAGACGACGCTCAACTGTCCGTCAGGTGTCACAACGGAATATACCGCAGTTTGAACTACAGGTGAGTAAAGTCACCACTACCTCAACCTGTCTGACGAAAAATCACCGTAATATTCCTTCAGTATTCCTCTGGGGACTGGAGTGTGCCCGTGATGAGTACCTCTATAATATTCCTATAGTGATAGTGATGGTATGTGGTGCTCAATATTGAATAATAACTCTTCTCTTCTTCCTCTTCTATGGTATCGACATATTCCTATAATAATCCTATAGTGGTTTACAGTGTGCCTGCGGTACTCAATAGTGAGTTTATAGTGACCTTGTTTCTTGTGGTGTCACTGTAATACTCCGATAGGGTTTTAGAGTGTATGCGTGGTACCCAGTAGTTAGTTTTTAGTGACCGCATCTCATATGGTATCAGTATAAGATAGAGATGTACTTTATTAATCTCCGGGGAGATTGTCCTAAAATTGTCTAAGAAACTTGTTTCCGCCCGGTTTCGAACCGGGGACCTTTCGCGTGTGAGGCGAACGTGATAACCACTACACTACGGAAACTGTTGTATATACTCCCTGTTTATAGTGATGTGATCTGCTATAATATAATAATATAATAGTGGGTTTATAGAGACCTTATTGTACTGTATGGTATTGTTGTATCTCCTATAACATTCCCATAGGAAACATTTAGTTTTTGCTGTGATCTTTGTTTAGTATTCTTCAACAATAGTTTTTTTTTCCTAAGAGAAAGTCAAATGATCTGAGGGGTGAAGACCATCTAACCTGCGGTGTATCTTCTTGCAGGAGTTGGGAGAGGTGTTGGTCACATGGCGCTCCTCACCAATCTAACCGTCCTGCTGGTCCTGGCTTCTGTTTCCCAGCAGCTGACGGCGAGCAGCTTTCAGCAGGGGCCTGGGCGGAGGGGGAGGGCAGTGGACAGGAGAAAAGAGAGGGATAGGGGCCAAAAGGAGGGCCGGCAACCCAAGTCTGCGGCACCGTTGCCACTTAAAGGCAAACTGGCTACCAAAGACAAGTCGCAGTGTACCTGGGTTGCAGCGGGCGATGACCTTGTCACCCTCGGTGTGACCTGCAAGAAAGGAGGCAGGAGCTTCAGCTGTGAATACGTTGCCAAACCGGCCGTCTGTCCCCGGTTCACTTCCAATGCCAAACTTTACTGGAAGCAGATCGCAAGGGTGCTGAAGAAGCAGAAGACGTTGTGCCAGGACAGCACTGCTTTGGTCAGGGTGGGCATGTGCAGAAACGCTCCCAGAGACGCTCACTTCAGACTCAACGGTGCACAGGGGCGTCGCCCCGTCTTCCTCCCACCGCGCCCGCCGGGGTCAAACCCTGCAAAGTTGATACCAAGAGCTTAGCAGAGGAATACTGCAGCGACTCCTGGTCCAGTTTTTGCACGTTCTTCTTCGCTATGGTGCAGAATGATGGTTGCTGAGTAGAAGAGAAAACAGTATTTTCAGCTCTGCACATTTCACATCTCTGCTTGGCTCAGTGTTATGGACATCTGCTTCTTCATCTTCTCCTTCGTCAGCATTGTACAGTGTAAATGTTTCAGTTTAAAGCGTTTCTCCATGTTGTGGACTTTGGTTCTACCGCTCAATAAATATTTTCTATCTATTCTCCCATCTTGCTCCATGGTTTGTCCATTAGAGTGTCATCTTTGTGGGCTGATATCTGACTTTTGAGAAAATAGTGCATAAGACTAAATGATTTAACGACCTTATGTTACAAGATCAAGATACAAGATCACCCCGTCCTTTCCTAAAAATTGATCTGGTATGATTTTTCCCTGCCATCTCAAACTATATGTGCACAGTCCCGCTGAAGGCATCTGCCAGGAGTTTGAGCATTAGGAGTTTGAGCATGTTGAGTAATAGCGCAGTAATTTGACCAGAGGGGTTTTGTTTAGGAGACTTAGCCTGCATTCCTTGGCATGGACAAGCTTCTGGTTGCACATTCTCAGGGTGAAACGTTTTAAATCTCTGCAAAATCAAGGTCAAGGTGCAACAGCAGCAAGCGTGTTGGACAATGTTAATTTCCCATTTTCCATTTTTTCATCCTTCAACCAGAAGGCTTGGGTTCAAGGAAGGGCCCACCTTGCTGAAGTGTCCTTGAGCAAGACACTTAATCCCTACCAAGCATCCAGGGGTGATGACCCTGACCTCTGACCTCCCTGCGAAGGGGGTGGGGGGGGGTGGGGGGCAGAGAATCTCACCTACAGGGTGCATCCCAAAGCTCCAAACATCACTCCTCCTTTCCTCCACTACCTGCTCCTTTCCTCTGCTACCTCCTCTTTTCCTCCACTACCTCCTCCTTTCCTCTGCTACCTCCTCTTTCCGTCCAAGATTCAAGATTCAAGATTCAAGAACTTTATTTGTCACATACACACACGGGGTGTGTAGTGAAATGAAAAGTGGCAATGCTCAACGGGAATGTGCAAAAGGGCAACAGTACACAGTATTTACAATAAAAAAACAACACAATATTTACAGTATTACAGTAATTACAGTAAGAGCTCTTATATAAAAAAAACAACACAATATATACAGTAAGAGCACTTTGGAAATGAAAATATAGTAGTAAGGGAAATTGTATGAATGTAATATACTATAAATTATGTGTAGTCTTTACCTAAGTGTGTGTGTGCATAAGAGGGGCAGTGTGTGTGTCTTGGTGGGGGCCCTGGTGAGGTCAGAGGTCACAGTCCTGATGGCCTGAGGAAAGAAACTCCGTCTCAGTCTCTCTGTTTTGGCAGCGTGACTACGGAGGCGCTTGCCTGACCGCAGCAGCTGAAACAGTCCGTTGTTGGGGTGGTGAGGATCCTTCATGATCCTGCAGGCTCTGGTTCTGCACCTCCTGGTGTACAAGTCCTGCAGGGTGGGGAGTGTAGTTCCAATAGTGCGCTCGGCCGAACGCACTACTCTCTGCAGAGCCTTCCTGTCCTGAGCGGAGCTGCTGCCAAACCAGGCAGTGATGCTTCCTGTCAGGATGCTCTCCACAGCTCCAGAGTAGAAGGACTGAAGGATCCTCCGGGAGACTTTGAATTTCCTCAGCTGCCTGAGGTGGTAAAGGCGCTGCCTCGCCTTTCTCACCAGAGTGTCAGTGTGTGTGGACCATGTCAGATCTTCGGTGATGTCCACTACTTCCTCCTTTCCTCTGCTACCTCCTCTTTTCCTCCACTACCTCCTCCTTTCCTCTGCTACCTCCTCTTCTCCTCCACTACCTCCTCCTTTCCTCTGCTACCTCCTCTTTTCCTCTACTACCTGCTCCTTTCCTCCACTACCTCCTCTTTTCCTCCACTACCTGCTCCTTTCCTCTGCTACCTCCTCTTTTCCTTCACTACCTCCTCCTTTCCTCTGCTACCTCCTCTTTTCCTCCACTACCTCCTCCTATCCTCTGCTACCTCCTCTTTTCCTTCACTACCTCCTCCTTTCCTCTGCTACCTCCTCCTTTCCTCCACTACCTGCTCCTTTCCTCTGCTACCTCCTCTTTTCCTCCACTACTTCCTCCTTTCCTCTACTACCTCCTCTTTTCCTTCACTACCTCCTCCTTTCCTCCGTGACCAGGAAACTGATGTTTGTGCCGCCATGTTGCTTTCTGTCCCAATAGTGTAGGAGACGAGAGAAGCCGCCCCTGAAGTCTCCTTCCTTCCTTCCACAAGTGTTTCCCAGGAAGTGAGGTGACCTCACTGTGACCACGCCCAGAAGATGACATCATCGACACAACTTGAAAATACATGGCAGGGGAATTACTAGCTCATAAATGTGACCTACAGCATAACCTATATCAATTATTAAAAGAACATTGGCAGGATAGCAGCACAGTAGGAGGAGAGGACTTGGAGGAGACGAGGGGAGGAATGGAGTGGAGGAGAGGAGGGAGCAAGGGAAAGTCGAGCCTTTTGGGATGCTTTATTGCTACTCCGTTAATCAAAAATGGACGTCTGCTATTGGTAGTAGAAGAAAGGAGGAAGTAGCGGAGGGAAGGAGGAAAGGAGGAGGTAGTGGAGGAAAGGAGGAGGTGGTGGAAGAAAGGAAGAGGTAGCAGAGGAGAGGAGGAGCTAGCAAAGGAAAGGAGGAGGTACCAAGATTCAAGATTCAAGAACTTTATTTGTCACATACACACACGGGGTGTGTAGTGAAATGAAAAGTGGCAATGCTCAACGGGAATGTGCAAAAGGGCAACAGTACACAGTATTTACAATAAAAAAACAACACAATATTTACAGTATTACAGTAATTACAGTAAGAGCTCTTATATAAAAAAAACAACACAATATATACAGTAAGAGCACTTTGGAAATGAAAATATAGTAGTAAGGGAAATTGTATGAATGTAATATACTATAAATTATGTGTAGTCTTTACCTAAGTGTGTGTGTGCATAAGAGGGGCAGTGTGTGTGTCTTGGTGGGGGCCCTGGTGAGGTCAGAGTTCACAGTCCTGATGGCCTGAGGAAAGAAACTCCGTCTCAGTCTCTCTGTTTTGGCAGCGTGACTACGGAGGCGCTTGCCTGACCGCAGCAGCTGAAACAGTCCGTTGTTGGGGTGGTGAGGATCCTTCATGATCCTGCAGGCTCTGGTTCTGCACCTCCTGGTGTACAAGTCCTGCAGGGTGGGGAGTGTAGTTCCAATAGTGCGCTCAGCCGAACGCACTACTCTCTGCAGAGCCTTCCTGTCCTGAGCGGAGCTGCTGCCAAACCAGGCAGTGATGCTTCCTGTCAGGATGCTCTCTACAGCTCCAGAGTAGAAGGACTGAAGGATCCTCCGGGAGACTTTGAATTTCCTCAGCTGCCTGAGGTGGTAAAGGCGCTGCCTCGCCTTCCTCACCAGAGTGTCAGTGTGTGTGGACCATGTCAGATCTTCGGTGATGTGGACTCCCAGGTATTTATACCTGCTCACCCTCTCCACAGTATTCCCATTAATCCCCAGTGGTGAGTACGTCCTCTGTTGTTGTGTCCTCCTAAAGTCCACAATCAGCTCCTTAGTTTTGGTGACATTCAGGAGGAGGCTGTTGTCCCGGCACCAGAGTGACAGATCAGCAACTTCCTCCAGGTAGGCCTTCTCGTCGTTGTTGGAGATCAGGCCCACCACCACTGTGTCATCCGCAAACTTAATGATGGTGTTGGAGCTGAACCTGGCCACACAGTCATGTGTGTACAGGGAGTACAGTAGGGGGCTGAGGACGCAACCCTGGGGGGATCCTGTGTTCAGGGTGAGGGGGTTGGAGGTGTGTCTACCCACCCTGACCACCTGGGGCCTGGCGGTCAGGAAGTCCAGGATCCAGGCACACAGGGGGGTGTTCAGTCCCAGCTCCATCAACTTGCCAGCCAGTCTGGTGGGGACTATGGTCCTCCTACCAGAGGAAAGGAGGAGGTAGCGGAGAAGAGGAGGAGGTAATGGAGGGATGGAGGAGGTAGTGGAGGAAAGGAGGAGGTAGCGGAGGGATGGAGAAGTGATTTTTGCAGCTTTGGGATCCAGCTACTGAAAAGCAGGCTTGTGACCCGATGGTCGCCAGTTCAAATCCTTGGACTGTCTGGGAAGGTGAGCGATCGTTGAGGTGCCTTTGAGCAAGGCATTCAAACCCCTCTTGCTCCAGTGGACTGTTCAGAGGCAGAAGACTGGATGTACTGATCAGCCTGCAGGTATGAAAGTGATGCAGGGCGTTGCTGAAAAAGAACATGCACACTCAGCAAAACCCGTCCCTAAGCAAATAAAGGGAAAAAATGACAGATGGAAGAACTGGCTGCACATTCCTAACCAGGAAAAAAACTCTGCACAGAGAAGAAGTTTAACTGATAAACACAGATCAACCACGGGGAGCTGTTTTCATATAGTGCCTTGCAAAAGGGTGGACTCTCCATCACTTAAACACAGTATATAGTTCATATATGGTGTATATGGTATATGGGTCATTTATGGGTGACATGACCGTCCAGGTCTTGAAGTATAGAATGAAATACAAATCATCCATTTCCATCATGATGGTTGAACATACAGAAGGTGCAGTTTCCATTTTTAGAATCAAAGGAGAAATTGGACAGGAAAAAATAAAATCATCTTCTGTATTTTCACAAACAGCGATGGGGGGGTGGGCGATGATTTATCTGTTATCATTCCTCATTCATAAATGAACCATACATCCCATAGTAAGTATTCTGATGGAGAGTCCACCCTATACATCCCAAGACCCCATTAGGGCAGTGAAGGGACTTGGGCTCAGCTTTGTTAGCAAGAAAAACTAGTTTAAAAAAAGTTTGAAAGGAAACCGATATTCAGAACTACTACAATCTAAATGTGACGTAATCCAAAACGTTTAACATGTATTTGCTAGTGTGGCAACTCAGTTATTTAAATTTTATCCTTCCAAATAAATTTCAACAATTTAGTTTTCACTGTGATAGAATCGAATGCTTTGCATAGCACCCAGACAAAAAAACAAAACAAATAAATGTGCTTTGAAATAATTTAACAGCACAACAAAATGTGCCAAAACTCAAGGTCTAAAGTTTCACAGCAGACACCCGCAGCCCTTTCAAATGCTAACAACTTGAAATATGAGTGATTACCTGGGGGCTGTGCCAGTATAGTAATCTGTTACTAAAATGTTCACAAAAAACAAAGACAACATTAAAGAGCATGAAGACATCACTGGCTGTCACATTTTAAAATAGCACCTTGGTTGCTGTCATTATTTTTATGGCCGAAGACGCCTCCGCTACAATCCAACCCCGTTTCAGGCAAGCACCTACATGACCCACACCGTCTCAGGGCCCAACAGCCATTTGCCATTTTCTGTTCCCTTGGAATGGCAACTATGTGCAATTAAAAGAAATGGATGTTTGCATTGTGGTCCCATGTGTCTCTACTGGTGGGGGGTTTAATTCCTACCCTCGTATCATGTATGCACTCATGCTGCTGTAACCCACACTGGATAAAAGCATCCAGCAAATGGTTTTGTTATGATTTGTTTGCTGCTTTGTGATTTATCTTGTTAATGCTGTCTCAGTTCCCAGCATGCAGCTCAGTTAAATCCCTCTCTACTCAGTAGTCGCTCCATCCTCAAAACCTTTAAGGCCATGATACCGGTGCAACAGTTGTAATTCACTTAATACTTTTTCTGACGTGCGAATACAATTTGCACATCTTACAAATTTGTTCTTTTCACATCCTCATATCTTTCTCATTTCATCAATATTTTTAAAAAATAATTTTACAATTTTAAACAATTTCATACTTTCATATAGTAAATATTCTGCATATTTTTTCTTTGTTTCAGTTTGTTATTCTACACACCCTCATAATGCTGTAATCAATACAGTATTATGGATTATAGTTTTTTTCCCTCATACGTTTCTGGCCCAGACAGCTCAGTCAGTAGAGCATGAGAGTCTCAGTCTCATGGGTTTGATCCCCACATAGTGTTAACTATCACCCTGTAAATCGCTTTGGATTATAGAGTCTGCTAAATCACTGTACTGTCATTACATTTTACTTAAAATCACAATGAAAATTAAATGTTTTTTCACCTTGTTAGCTAATTTTCCATAAGATTCATCTATCTCATCTAATTCATATAATAGCCACATGAGCCAATTTCCCCACAGGGATCATTGAAGTTTCCCCTGTGATGCTTGGTACTGAGGTTTGGAGGTTCCAGGAAGGCAGCAGCAGTCTGAAGGCTGGACAAGCCGACATGTGACTTGGAAAGCCACCAGGTTCAATCCCAGTACCAGGTGGGGAAGAATAACTCTCTCTCCTCCCTCAATTATTACCAAAAAAGCCATGCATATTCTTCAAACACTCCCTGGATAAATAAAGGACAGAATCATTTCATATGTTATTCATTAGTCCTATATATGCTTTGAAGTTATGGGTCTAAATCCATTTAACTTTCAGGATGGGAGGTGCCCATCTGATAACCTTAATGACATCCTCACTCTCCCTCATCCCTCGTTTCCTGAGCCTGGTTTGCACAAAATGTCACTACCTTACATTACATTACCTATTTATTAACTTCCCAGGCTTAACATCATCACCCATTAACTCCCAGCTCAAATCCAAATATTGATTCTTTGGTCAATGTGTGAAATCTTTCTTGGAGTTTCCCTAAGATTTTCTTGTTCCTGGGGAGGAGAAAAGGGCCCCTGAACCAGCGTTTAGCTTGTGGCTCACGTGGCAGTAAATTTCAAACTTCATGCACTGAAAGTAAGAGAAACGAGATTCTTTTCTATGTGGGACGGCAGCTCCCTTACCTGCCTCCGAACTTGGAGGTCAGGTGACATTTGGGTCTAAATCGAGACTCTGAGAGGAAGTTGGAGTCACTTTAGTAACATTAGTGCCATGACCCAGTTCTCCAGCTGGACCTGCTGTTGCAATCTGAGGAGTGAGTTCAGTTTGGGGTAGTCAGTCAGGGAAGTCCGGTAAACTCCCATCTGGTGGAAACACGACCCTTCAGCTAAAAACGGTCAGTCAATCTTCCCTGGATAAACAACGGTCTAAATGTATTTAGCCTTGGTCAGCAACATTGTTTTGAGTGTTGGATATTCTTCCAAGTTTTTCACTGTTCATGCTGCTCTAATCTGTTCATATCCTGTCCATGGGCAGAGCCAAAGGTCTTACAGGTGGTCTGATTGCCCCTGCATCCTGATTGGCTGAGAGATGTGGGCCTTGGTCAAGCCCAAACACAGAGAGAACACCCCCCCGCCACTACTGCCACTAAGGAGATTTGATGCAGTGTGTGTGTGTGTGTGTGTGTGTGTGTGTGTGTGTGTGTGTGTGTGTGTGTGTGTGTGTGTGTGTGTGTGAATGGGACCAGCTGGGTTTGGTTTGTAAAGAGCTTTAGATTTGGTGGACCAGAGATTAAAAAGAACTGGAAGAAATTAATGAAGCTCAACAAACATTGTATTGTTGTACTAAGAACGAGCTACAGCATGAGAGGCGTAGAGGTTGTGACTAGTCAATACTTTCCTTAGTGGAAGTCTACAGGAAGTGGTCGCAGGAGACTTTCAAGGCTACAGTTTATTATATCGAGGGCACAAGGTGGTCTAGGTAGAACTCGTCCCCGTGTTTTTATTCATTTGCGACACATTCAAGATACATGTTGTTCCCTCAGTTGGTTAATTCACAATTTAGAATTGGTGCAAACAAAATAAGCCATGCCCACAAAGTTCATAAAATGTACACTTTTTTAAAACGGATTTCCCTCATTTACTAATTAGTTGAATTTACTTGATTGCATTGATTTATTTTGTTCAATCACCTGAAGAGTTTTGAATGGATACAGTTACAGTTGTTTGGTCTACCTTCTATCGTACTGAAAGGTACGTGATCTGTACCAGCACACATCTACGTTAATATTTGAGTTGTCCAATATCACTGAGACACTTTCCTGTACTTTTATTTTACTTTTATTCTGATTATCCACATGTAAAGTAGCTCTGATGATCCGACCGAATGAATTCAAACTATTTTGATGAAATAAAACTAACAAAAATGCCGTTACAGTAAAAACCCTGTTGCAGCTTCCTATCCTAAATGAACCTAAATTATATCACAGCCTGATGGAAACACAAAATGTTCCAGTCAATTGCCGTGAATTGCAGTAAACACATACTAAGGCAGACAGCAGGAGCCTCTCACAAACAGCATGCCAATACATGAAAGCATTTTACACCTTGATCATTGAGGTGGTGTCACACTAACACCTGGGAAGCACAGATTCCTACATGGTGAGGAGGTGGTGCTGAACACCTGGGTTCATAATCGTCTGTTATGAAATATAAACCCAAGTGATTATACATATATGTTCCTGAACCCAGATCAGATCTCCGTTCACCTTTACAGGGTGAGACTTGTTCATTGAGTAAACACCCCCGTCTTGAATTGAGTCATAAGAATCATTAGACCCTGTTATGTTTTAAGAGTCCTCCACATGATGAGGCTGAACGGACGAATTACTGGATCATTTCACTTCAGTAGCATGAGAGTCTTTAGCACCAAGATCACTTGATGAGACAATTAATCTGGTATTATCTTAGACGAACAGTTGGAGGGATTCAGTCCAAAACACCACAAAAAATATATATATCTTTTTAGATATTAAAAACCAAAAAATGAAATTGTCACTGGTTCGTTTATTTGGTGAGTAAAGGGCTCATCATAGCTAATAATGTTAATAATTTTTTAATTGTGAGCTCCACTTTCATATCAGTAATCATTTTGTGTTGAGTGTGTTGAGTGTTTCATGTTTTTCTGATGGTGGACGTGTCACTCTTCAATCACAAGACTTATTCTAGACTTTACTGCCCCCCTGTGGTGCAACGTCATCAAACTGGAGTCACGTCACATCAGTTCACCCAAAGACCCAATTAGGTTTGACATCAAGGCACAATGATGCAGAAAGACAGGGAGGCGACGGATGTCTTCATGAGAGTCAACAAATGTCTAATAGTGTCCCATTACTTATTGATCACTGACGGACGTGTTGCAATTCAAGACCGGATCAGCAGTTCATTTGTAATTAATGAGAGCGAGAGAATTGTCGACATGACAGCTTTAATAATTGAGCAGAGGCATTGTGTTCTCTAACTGGCATTTATCACATGCGGCCGTGCAGGACAGCTGAAGGGTTTAAAAAAATGACAATAATTCAAATACACAGATTATTTTATCTCTAGAAACACAAGTAATTTGAAATAACTTCAACAGAAACCCAGAATGTGCTTTTCTTTCATGCCAGCGATCATTTTGTACGTGTCCTTGCCGATTGTTTTCAAATGGTGGATATCTCATTTTGGGATGAATCTCTATTGTACCTTGATGGATGTGAGTATTGTTCTACTGTGTGCTGTTCATGTCGTGGCTTATACATCAAAGAAGAAAAAAAACACAAGATCTTTGAAATAAATGCACCCTAACTGCTCTTGGTGCAGCCTCCTGACCCAGATAATGTCATAAGTCAAAATGACAAGCAAGTAATTCAATCGAAAAGCAAACCAATGTCAGAAGGAATGGACAACTCTGGATCAATATCCTCATCTCACGTCTAGCTGTGCCTCGCAGCACCGTCACAGCTCATCATGAAGCAGCGCTGGCGTTAGTCATTTCCACCACAGAGGTAGAGCAAAGCCTTCCGGTAGTCTCCTTCTGTGTCCTCCTGGAACAAACAGAAACAGCACAATGTGGACTGATGCACGCTATGGACAGACAGACAGGCAGGCAGACAGACAGACAGACAGACAGACAGACAGACAGGAACTCTATCAACGACCAATATTATCAGTCTTACAACAATCTGGGATCTTGATGCAATCCAGTGCATGTGACGGTAACTCGTTTGTAGCGGTGGAAATGACTAGAGTTCACTGAGGAGAACCTCCAGTCCTGCAGCCGCCGGTCCATCGATCAATTTGTTGAAATTAAATCTATAACTTCTGGAGGTAGACGTTAAGAGGCTGCTGGTGAAGGAAGGGACGGGTTGGTGATAAAGTTTATTCAGAGGTTTCTGGGGCTTTTAAGGTGCTGTGATGAAGATTTTAAATGCATGTCAGGTTGGTAACTTGGGCAATGTTTGCAAAGTGAAATCGCCCTGCGTATCACTCGTTTGAGTCTCCAGTGTCCTGGCATGCCACAAAAAAATCACAGATTTTAGTTTTAGTTAGACAAACATTTAAGCTAAACCTCAATGGGCGGAGCCAAAGGACCACTTCAAACTACAATCTGCCAAACTTTCATCTAATGAAACCCAAGAAAACTGATCCTTGAGAAATTGGGTTAAAATGGTGTATCACTGCTGTCACATTAAAACACCTAACATACATTTACTGTTTGGTTTTTTTTACCTGTTTTTTTACTGTTTTTAATGTTTTTTAAGTTACCATGATCATTGAAGTGTTGATTTTCACCCCTGGGCCCTCGAAACCTGTTAAAATGCCACTGTATCATTTCAAAAATACACAAGGAAATAACCAGTCTCATCTTTATTACTGAATCTTTATTACCCAACAGCAGTGATCTGACATGTTGGAGGCAATTAATGTTGCAGCTGCAACTAAAATCTCCTGGATGTCCCTTGGGAGTAACGGCAGTCTGGCCTTCAGCAGGATTTGAGACATTACCCGCTCAGCTAACTAGGGGAGGCTAAGTAATGGGTGAGAGGAAGGATGTTTTCATGGGATACAGCACCGTGCAAAAGTCTGCATAAACACCCTATACAGTATTTATTTATAGACATTTGGTCTTAGATGTTTATTTTTTGTTTTTTTGCATTAGTATTTTACATTCCTGCTCTTTATGGTATTTTTTTATATTTAGAAACTGTTCATTGCATTATTTTGCATCATGTTTGGCATGTTTGCCTGATTTTTTTTACATGTGCCTAAGGCTTTTGCACAGTATGTATATCCTTTTAAAATACTGTATAACTGCTGTTTAAAACTCTTTACTCAATATTTCATGTATTAGGATAATAACATCCTCGAAAGTTAGATTGGCTAATACATTTTACCAGCAACAATATCTCAACTGAAGTTGTCGGCATTTTCAAATGGTAAATATCTCATGTTGGGACGAAGCACTTCTCTTATTCATTGAACTCTAACAGTCGAGGATGGCAGGGACAGTGGGCCCAAAGAGATTCATTCAGTCAGCTGAGTGTAAAAAGCAGCAATGCAGTCCAATCAGTCTGTACAAGGCATTTAAAATACAGCCCTATATCCCTAACTGGCCACTCCATCACCCCACTGACGTGATTGGTGTGAGAGTATAACCACGGTAGACCCACTGGGTACTTTAAACGAACGGGCGAATGAGGACGAGTGTGCAGTCTGTGATGAGGGTGGGAGGGTGGGGTGAGGAGAGCTTTTGGGGAGAATCTGCATGGGAAAATCTTGCAAAAATGCTATTTTATTCCAAAAGACTCAAAATTGTTTATAATGATTTTGGAATATACAGAAACAGAGAAAACTGATTGGAGCAATTTCAACAAGATTTACTGCCTACGCAACTGAAGAATTTTGCATGATGGCCAAACAAAGTTAAATATTTTTTAAAAAGATGCTGTTGTTCAGCCTGTAGAGTCTGGTGCACCGTACCTGTATAGTGGTATAAAGTGAGTCTCCATGCAACTTTTTGAAGATGGCTCTGATGTCCAACATGTCCACCTCGCTCCTAGACACCATTATCCTCATCAGGGTGTCGTCATCGGTCCCGGCACGCTAAACATCAAGACAACATTAGACAGAATTAGAGTCAATCAACAATGCTTTTTGTCTCCATATCAGGCTTTTGAAGATTTTGAAGAAAAGCATCATTCTCTGACCCGAGACATTGGGTCACTCGCTGGAAGGTACTTGTAAATAACTCAGTAAGTGCTGGAGTTTTAGTTACTCGCGGGGATTACAATGAAAAAACAACACTGCTTCTAGTGTTCCCATCATTTATTGAACTAAACACAAGCTCTGATTCGATACCCGATGAGACCTCTAGTCAAAACAATCAATAAATCATGAGAGTAGTAAAAGTAAGTGAGACGTTTTCTTTTCTTTTTCTCTTTGTTTACGCAATTTACACGAGTTTGAACACGTGAATTCGTTTCACTTGCAGCGGCGCGTGCTCGATGAAATATGATGATATACTATACAAGGCCTCTGCAAAACAGGTCATATGGACCCAGAACATCGGGACCTACTGTCAGACATACATAAACAAGCTGCTTGTGAGTCATGTGACTTTTGTTTACATGCCCTCGCTTGCTTGTGATTGGGCGGCGTGAAACCTAAACGAACCAAACACAAAAATGCAACAAAGTAAACTCTTCCACTATTGTTTGGACCAAAGAAAACAAACCACCCTCAGATTTACACCGGTCCTTGAACGTGTCATTTAATTCCCTAACAAATCAATTTTGGAAAAACACTGCTACTTCTACTAAACTCAACATTTCAAAAACGTGAATGATTCTGTCCTCATACGTACTTGTTGAGCCAATATTTTAACAGTAACCAATGTGCTTTATTTTCATGTTTTTTATGGTGGATATCTCAATTTGAAATGAAACTCTTCATATAGACACTTGACATGAAACAAACTGACATACGTTGGGACATGTAGACCTACAGTGGGACACTGGGGGGACAGTGATACCTACCCGCATAGATCCATAGAGGGCCTCTGCAAAAAAGCCTGGGACACTCCTGGCACACTTCACTGTGGGGAAAAACAGAAGCTTCTTTTGTTTTCTTTGTCATTTTAGTCTGGATTGTTTTGGCTTTTAATATATATTTTATGGCATTGATTTCTACTTTCAAGTATTACCTTATGTTGTATTTCACCCTAACACTGGTCAGAAATCAAACTCCCCAGAGGCCAAACAGCGCTTCATTGTCTGTTTATGATCAGGCTAGTATCATCCAAATAAATCATGGGTCTTACCAACAGCTAGCATTAAGTTCTCCAAGTTCCCAGTGGTCTCGCCTTTAATGCTGTCCTCTATATCAGAACCAGACAGCTTCTTGTAGGCGTCGAACACTGTGGATGGCAAAACAATCACAGTGGCACTTTGATGGAAACAAAACAACACTGTTAAAAAGATTGCGCCATTTTCTCCCGTCTCTTCGGGGACTGCACACATCTCAGTCTTTAACACCATATAGAATAAAAACATAGCTTTCCTTTTCAAGTACTTATATAGTGCTTTCTCTTTCATGTATACTATTCATCAGACAAGTATATACAGTCACACTAAGGATCGTGTCATATCGTGAGGATAAGTTCAAAAAGAGGAAATGCTAGAGCAGCAAGAGTCTTCATCAATTAGTAAAAGCTACTTTGTAGTATTCAGCCTCTCGATATCCACCGGAACAAAGGAGTCCTTACGTCTCTTAGTCTTGTAGCAGGAGCTCAAACTCCTCCCAGGTCAGGACCGGTTTATAATAAAGGTCTATAGTCTGGGCCCGACTCTATAATATCACCATAACGTACCATCCCACAATGCAATAGGACTCAACACAAGACAGAGTCATAGTCATAAAACATAACATATAAGAACATAAAATAATAGACACTGCTGCACCTTTTTGGGAATGGCGTCTACATTAGGTTCAAAACACAATTTGTCTAGAACTGTACCAAGGTTTAGGTGGTTTCCACCAGGTTGATGCACAAACATGTCCTTAGAGACAAACTCCTCTACCACGGGACCACCATCAAAAAGACCAACTATCACTAAATAATCAGCAAATTTGATAATATGTCAATTGTCACGTGTGTTACCACGGCCATTAGTGTACATTATATAAAGACAACAGCCTTGACTCCATTTACACACTGTGACTTACCAGAAAAAAAACACTATCCAGCCGAGTCAAGTTAAAAACAAGCTTCTCTGCCAGCGGGTGTGGCTGGATGGTGTTGAAAGCAGAGAGGAAAATCTCTGAATAAAAGACTGGCATGAGCTTTAATGCCCTCAAGATGCAGGATAGGGTGACATCCTCCACCCCTCCGCCAGCCCTGCCTGCCAAGCGCACAGGGTCCAGTAATTCCTCCTGCTCTCTCCCTTCCTGATTAGCTTTTCAAATGGCTTCATAACTGAGGATGTAAGAGCCGCTGGCCTGAAGTCATTTAACACCTCGGGGGTTTTACTCTCAGTGTTTCCGTATCTTAGGCAGCCTGAAGAAACTGCACAGATAGATGGAATGAAAGATGCTACAGAAGTATGAAGTCCCCGGTCCACAGACGCTGCTGGGGCCTGGGCTCTTCCTGACACCCTAATATGAACTGACTGGCAGGTATTTTCCTTTATCGCCTTAACTTCTGATGTGAAAGCGTTTCATTCATCGACCATCAAGCCCGATCCCCCTGATGCTCCTGTCAAGAGACTCCGTCAAGTGTTTTCATTCCCAGCCAGACAGACAGTCCTTAAATTGTTACTGCCTCAATCTTTCCTTGTACCCCCGCTTGGCCTCATCCCAAAGGTCTCTTATCGTGTTGAGATGGTGGAGTATCCATTTGAAAAAGGTATAGGCTGTGGCGCTGAAGAGATGCCCCTGGTCGGCAGCAATGGTTAGGTATGCTGTGGCGTTCAAACACTCAGTTGGTACTAAGGGATTTAACGTGTGCCGAGAAAGCATTCCCAGTATCATTACACCACCACCACCAGCAGCCTGTACTGTTGACACCGGGCAGGACAGGTCCACGGGTTTATGCTGTTCACCCCAAATTCTGACCCCGGCCATCAACAACGTCACAGCAGAAAACAGGATTCATCAGACCTTCGATCATCCACGTTGCACACCGCAGCCTCATCTTCTTGTTCCTAGCTGACTGCGGTGGTGTGTTAGGAGGATTGGTTTTCGTTTACCGCACCATTCTCTGTAAACTCTAGACAAGCATCTTGCCCATTGCCAATGTCTATTCAAACAGCGACTGAAGCTTTTGACCTTGTCTGCATGCTTTCTACTGACGCTTTGTTTACTTGTGACTCACTGTCTGGATACTGAGGGTTTGCTGTCAGCAGTGTTTATATGTCTTGATGCTGCTCTCACTTGAAAAAGACATAATCTCAATGGGACTTCTGAGTTAATTAAACATTACATTTTTTTTGTGTGTGCATCAGATTAGAAAGGCCAGTATCAATCCATCTATCTATCTATCTATCTATCTGTCTGTCTGTCTGTCTATCTATCTATCTATCTATCCATCTATCTATCTATCTATCTATCTATCTATCTATCTATCTATCTATCTATCTATCTATCTATCTATCTACCTATCTAGCTATCTATCTATCTATCTATCTATCTATCTATCTATCTGTCTATCTATCTATCTATCTATCCATATATCTATCTATCTATCTATCTATCTATCTATCTATCTATCTATCTATCTATCTATCTATCTATCTATCTATCTATCTATCTGTCTATCTATCTATCTATCTATCTATCTATCTATCTATCCATATATCTATCTATCTATCTGTCTATCTATCTATCTATCTATCTATCTATCTATCTATCTATCTATCTATCTATCTATCGATTGTTCTCCATTTGGGAACGGGAGAAAAAACATGCAAATATCCATTCAATCTCATTTTGATTTGGATTCAACTAAAGAAATTTGAGTCATCGTTTTGAGTTGCACTTTTTTTGCTAGTGGCAGCAGCTCCCGCAACTAACTAACTATCTGTCTATCTATCTATCTATCTATCTATCTATCTATCTATCTATCTATCTATCTATCTATCTATCTATCTGTCTATCTGTCTGTCTGTCTGTCTGTCTGTCTCTCTACACACACACACACACACACACACACACATACATGTACAGACAGATGGACGGACTTGCACTCACACAAACCTACACTCACCTTTTCTGAGATGCTCTGCGCTCCTGTTGCCAAGAATTGTAATGAATTTTTCCTCATCTGTGCCAAACTTGCCCTCACCGGCAGCATACAAGTCCTGAAGTGACACACACACACACACACACACACACACACACACACACAGCAACCTTGTATGGACATGCCTTAACTGAGCAACCAGAGACAGAAGAGGAATAACAGCAATGATGTGTCTTCAGACCAGAACAGTTCATTTCTCGTCTCTACATGATGCATCAACTGGTGAAGTAAAAACACATAAAGATGCATTGATCCTAATTCACTCATTATTTGTGTTGAGTTCTCCTTTTTTATTGTTTGTTTCAATTGATGAGAGAATGCAGCGCCATGATGCAGCATCACGGTAATGGACAGTTAAATGAATGTAGGATCACCAGACGTCCTCATCGCCATCGGTGTCCAATTCAAAACTACAATATCAGTGAGGAGGAGCGATTCTGAAGCAGCAGGGGTTTACCGTTCCAGGAAGATAATATCCTTAAATCAATTTATCTTATTGACCATTCATCAGAGAGCGCTGTGATGTGCTTAGAGCTTTCTTGGCCTTTAGCTCTCTATAAGATACCCTGGAGAGAAAGGTCACGTCCTCAACATGCTGACATTTGAAAGAAGATGGTGAAATCTAATTATTTCTGCTCCGTAGCATGGAAAGTCCTCTTCCTGTTTTGGTTTTGTCTTTTTCTTTTTTTTAAAGCTGCTATGCGTAGCATTTAAACATCAATAAATCTTTACCATGTTCATTTTGAGAACATGGTAAAGTATCATCACTGTAATCGGCGAGAAACATTTTCAACCTCTACTGTCATTGCATTTTATATTGTTTGCGGGAAAATCTGCAAGATCGCTTTATTTGTTCTTATTTTGTAAATGTATTTCTACACACGGTCATCATGCAGCCTTCCCCGAGTAAAAAATGCACTACGTGGAGGCGAAATGTCCTGTGAAAAAAGTCTGTATGTACGTTGTGCTCCAACATCCAAAGCCTCAGTTTTTTAACGTGGTCTTTTTGAAACAATGCTAACGCTCCCTGTATTCTTCCTCTTTGGGGATTAACTTTATATCGTCCATTTTCTTCAAATTCTGCACAAACTCTCCCGTGTATCAAAGCAGTCACATGTATTTGTTTAGGATTATTTTTCATCTATGTGAAGCCCAAATATTCACTAAGCATCTAATCTTATTTATTTGAGGGTAGCTGTGCAGAAGCAGGAGGGAGGACAAGGAAATTTGGTCTTAATTTGGACACTATAGAGGCTAGATAGAGGCTACTGATCATCACAACCACAGTGATCATACCAAGGTCGCACAATTCACTTGACAATGAAATATCGATGTTTAACTGTGCTACACACTTAAAATAGTCTTGCTATTAAATTGTAATTTCTTTGTCATTTGTCATTTCTTCTTACCTTGGCATCTTTCTCAATTTTCCCCTCGTCCACCCCCTCCTCCCTGCTCGCCTTCATGGCGGGAACAAATGGTGAGTCAGTCAGACCGGCAGACAGACAGGAAGACAGACAGACAGACAGGTGGATGGATGGAAAGCAAAATAGGTCAGGGTGGATGGAAACATGGTGACCTCAGACGTGCTGAGAGTCTCACAACCTGGCCACCCATGGAGATTACATTATCTGCTGTTTGTCTCACAACCTGGCAACCCATGAAGATTACATTTCTGTCTGTAAAACAAACACAGCTGAGAAGCCAGCTGTACATAGTGCAGCACTCTCTCCTCCCCCCTCTCCTCTCTACCTCCCTAACCTGCCTCCCCCTCCCCTCCCTCTCCTCCCATTGCCCCAACCCACACCCTAAGCGCTCATGACTTTCTAATGGCATCACCAGAGCCTCTCATTATCAAGAAAGCTGAGATGAGTCCAACAGCCCCCCTCTCCACCTCTTCACACCTCTCTCTCTCTCTCTCTCTCTCTCTCTCTCTCTCTCTCTCTCTCTCTCTCTACCTGGAGGAGGATCACCAGTAGCTTCTGATAGTGCCCTGAGGTGTCACCGCAGATATCTTTCTCCAGCTTGCCGTACTCTGGGAGAAAGAGGAGAAGAGGGGCAGAAGATTGCTTACACTTCTCGCTCACAACAGCCATTAACGGTTGCAATCGACCCTAGTGGGCCACGCTCTGTCCTGCAGAAGGATCTCTGACGGCAGAGATTTGATTAGCCGGCTAGCGGACAGCGTGGCCTTCTCTCTTGTCCAGATCAAATAGACTGGTCTCTTTGCCTGGGGCCCTTTGTGCTTTTGTTCTCACTGTTGCTGTTTTGTTATTTTCCATTCTGGTTTGTGCACATTTGGGTTCAGTGCAGGTACGTTAGAAAGGCGCCGTCCCATTTGAGTGGGATAGGTGTTAACAAGGGTATCTTCATTAGTGCACAACTGCTCAGCATTACCAAAGGGTGAAATGCCTACAATTAAAGCTGTTAACATGACAGAGAAGAAGCCAATTAACAAGTGACAATTTAACATTTTTTACAGTGTCGAGATCAATTACAATTTTTGTAGTTAATGTTTGTTGAATGCATGAAACCATTTTATTTTTTATATTTTATATTTTATAACCAGTTTATTTCTTCATTTTTCATGAAGGTAAACCCTTTCAATCACAATGCATCGTACCCGTGCAATGCTCCCAGTATGACAGAGCTGTAGCCACATTTTCATCTGTCAAGCCAAAGAAGAATCTGGCAAACATTGTAAAGAGACAGACTGGTATCTTGGTCTCCCCATGTTGGAACAATGTAAAGGTTTGCTACCAACACATTTTGGAATTTTGTTACCTGTTACATATTTGTCAAATGGTTGATGGTTCCAATGGTTCATTTTCTGACGAGAAACCGTGAAAAAACAACAGACTAACTTACCAGTTACCATCATCGTAAACCTGTTTGTCTGCTTTTTCTCTCTAATGTCAATGCTGAGAGTACGTCCACACTAAGCCATTTACATTTGAAAACGACGTTTTCAGGTCTAGCGTTTTCGAAAAGCTCGCCGTCCACACTAGACCACCAATAACTCATACCTCCTTCCATGGGCATGGAAGCATGGATCAAGTGACAGTCAAGCAGTGACACATCAGTTAAACGCCATCGTTTTCTAAAGTCTCCGTTTTCGCCGTCCACGCTACAACGGGGGGCTGGCGTTTTCAAATGTATCCACCTGGGAGAGCGTTTTCGAAAAGCTCTGTTTTGGGGGGGTAAAAACGCCGCCCTAGTGTGGACGGGAGGCCAAAACGGAGAGATAAGTATGTGTTTTCAAATTTACCCAGCTTAGTGTGGACGGAGCCTTAGTGTGGACGTAGCCTGAGTGTGGACGGAGCCTGAGTGTGGACGTAGCCTTAGTGTGGATGTAGCCTGAGTGTGGACGGAGCCTTAGTGTGGACGGAGCCTGAGTGTGGACGTAGCCTGAGTGTGGACGGAGCCTTAGTGTGGACGGAGCCTTAGTGTGGACGGAGCCTGAGTGTGGACGGAGCCTTAGTGTGGACGGAGCCTGAGTGTGGACGGAGCCTGAGTGTGGACGGAGCCTTAGTGTGGACGTAGCCTGAGTGTGGACGGAGCCTGAGTGTGGACGTAGCCTTAGTGTGGACGGAGCCTTAGTGTGGACGGAGCCTTAGTGTGGACGTAGCCTTAGTGTGGACAGAGCCTGAGTGTGGACGGAGCCTGAGTGTGGACGGAGCCTTAGTGTGGACGGAGCCTGAGTGTGGACGTAGCCTGAGTGTGGACGGAGCCTTAGTGTGGACGTAGCCTGAGTGTGGACGGAGCCTTAATGTGGACGGAGCCTTAGTGTGGACGGAGCCTTAGTGTGGACGGAGCCTGAGTGTGGACGGAGCCTTAGTGTGGACGGAGCCTGAGTGTGGACGGAGCCTGAGTGTGGACGTAGCCTGAGTGTGGACAGAGCCTTAGTGTGGACGTAGCCTGAGTGTGGACGGAGCCTGAGTGTGGACGTAGCCTTAGTGTGGACGGAGCCTTAGTGTGGACGGAGCCTTAGTGTGGACGTAGCCTTAGTGTGGACAGAGCCTGAGTGTGGACGGAGCCTTAGTGTGGACGGAGCCTGAGTGTGGACGGAGCCTTAGTGTGGACGTAGCGAGTAACTCACCTTTCTTGTAGACTTTGGTGATGTCCTTAATCTGTTCACAGGTCCTGGAGGCCATGACCTCAATCAGCACATCGTCATTGGTCCCCAGCCCCTGGGGAACCAAACACAACACGGGGATGAACTCTGCAGTCTATGTTGATAGCAACATATACTGATATTAACATATACTGGCTAAAAAGGTAATAAAAAGGTTTACAAAGGTGTCCAAAATGACACATAGATTGTAGATTATCATGAACCAAAACTAGCATGGTTAGCGATATAATAACCCGTTTTCCCCAGGAAGATTGTTATGCTATGCTATGCTATGCTATGCTATGCTATGCTATGCTATGCTAGGGTTAGGGTTAGGGTTATATGCGAGTAAAGAGGAAAAAGCTAACAAATGGTTGAGGATAAAAAATCAATAAAAAGCATACTTCTGGATGCAGAACCCTAAAGAATTGTGTAATCAGGAACAAATAAGCTGAGGCAGAATAGTATTGAAGTGAATTAATGTTGAGTCGGTCTCTTATGCCTCAGTGTAATTAACCTTCCAGCAAAATATGATGTCTGACATACCAAACAAATTGAGCAGTAGGTGGAATACCAAGGTCGCGTCCTGAGTGCTTTGCCTTCACTTTGATTGAACATTTCATTCACATGGGTAATGTAAAAGTAATTAAGCATAATAAGAGCTAAAAATGAGTTTCATTTGTATCTCATGAGAAGAGTTTGCTGAGTGTATTTCCTCGGGCAACACGCTCCAAAGTTATCAGATTGCAAATGAAAAAGGCTTTTAGGGCTAAGTCTCTCATGGTTTAAAAAAGATAATATCTGACATACCAAACAAACTGAGCAGCAGATCTACCCTATAGGCTATAATGGTACTATATTGGTACTATATTGGTACTATATATACTCTCCGTTAAGTACCTCCCAGGTGTGACGATGCAGTGGCCACCTAAGACCGAACATAATTCAAAACAGACACATGTCAGGGGAAACGGTCCCATTGGTTCCAACTACCCAAACACAATAAGAGGGGTTTCTCTGCAGAGTGGCACTAATAAAACAGCAGCCCTGACCTCTGACCTTGAATTTATGAAAATGATAGTGTGTGAAAGATGTTACCGTTACAGAGCACACAATGGTTTATCAAAATACTGACCCGGGGACATTAGACCTGTATCCACTGAATGGACCTGCACCCAGACCACCACCATCTTTTTCAGGTATCTGTCTTTGTTTAGCCCCGATACACAATTTCTGGACGGTATTTTGTACAATGCACATTATTTAAACCACACATTGTGAACTATATAAAGCACATATTCTTTTTATTTTATTGTTATTATTATTTTTCTTATCTCTTATAATATCTTTTCATATATTTTAGTGTGAAATTTTCTATTGTATTCTTTGCCTTTTTCAGTACTTGCTTTTATTCTTGTTTTTTTTATTCTATGTTCATTGTTATGCACCAAAACACCAAGTCAAATTCCTTGTCTGCGAAAACATACTTGGCAATAAAACCGATTCTGTGTGCCAGCATCAGTTGTTAGAGATGTTTCTGCACCAATGCCACCAAGACAAATTCCTGTATTACTTTATTGTACAGGTCAAATAAAATGATTGTCATTCTGTTGTTCAGTAGCTATACCTTTATAGCCTTGTACAGTAGGGAGGCATCGTAGCAGACAGACGGGGTCATCAAGGCCACGATCAGACTCTCAAACAGCCCACCCAGCTCTGATTTCAGCGCGCTCACCAAGTCCTGTGGGCAAACGATGACTCATAACATAAACAAAACATAACTGTATTAATACAGCACTTAACTTAGCAACACTGTATTGCTGTGCAATTAAGAGAAACACAACAAACATGTCAACAATATTGTTCTGCTGACTCCATTAACGCCCATGGCTCGTTAAATTCAGAAACTAATGTTGGATTTAACCAACAAAATGACAATACGACTGCAGCATAATGACAGGTAACAAGTCACCAGTTAAAAGTTCTCAGACTTGTTTTAACAGAAGATACAGAGCTCACTAGTATTTCTTCCAAAGTTTAGAGGCCCTGATCACAAATGGTACAAGTACAAAAGAAGAAGGAAGAATTAGCAATTCTCTGTTAAAAGAGATAAAGGACACAAGTCACATTTCACAGAGAAATATTTGTTGGCTAATGTAAACACAAGCACATTACAGAAAAGGCCTGAGATCTGTATTTACTATGTGACATTCCCCTAAATTACCAACCATGAGACACAGCAGCACATCAGTCACAGAAGGCTGCAGCATTGATTTCTATATGCAATAAATCACAGATTTGGGCATTTCTGGCAGCAAGACCTGAATGGAATCAACGGACAGAGTGAATAATAGCGTGTGTGTGTGTGTGTGTGTGTGTGTGTGTGTGTGTGTGTGTGTGTGTGTGTGTGTGTGTTTTTAAACCACCCAGGGGAGTCTATAATTACAGTCGGTGCTTGGCTGATGCTGTTCAATATAGAGAAGTCCAACCAACAGATCCGTGAGGGAAAAACCCTCATGAACCAACCCTCACTTCCCGTTTACTTCCTGGATCTGTGAATTCCACGATCAATCCACGATCGTTCCAGGCGTACAACAATGAGGCGACAATAGAAAAAATAAACTCACAAATTTGCAATTTGCAATAGCGGACAGCCCTGCCCTCAGTGAGCCCAGGGCGAGCGCCATCCGGGTATCATTGGTGAGAGAGGAGCACTGTCACTTATCATCAGCTGCGTTCCCGCCGGCTCAGCTCACCTTTCCGTGGGCCTTCTTGTACGCCACCTTAATTTGCTGCCGTTGATCGTTGCTGCGCGAGGTCAGGAGCATGAGGATGGCGTCCTCATCCGTACCTGGTGGAGAATTCAAACAGGCGTTAATGTGCGGAAAACTAGATTGTGAGCTTCAGGCTTTGCAGTGCAATCATATACGAGGTGCTAATGTGGAAGGTGGATAAAGAATTTAAAAAAAAAACCTTTTCATTTCAATTAAGATTATTTTCATTTCTTAAAAAAGGGCTAGTTAAACATTATTTCATACTGCAGCAACACCTGAATGAGAACAACTGATAGATAGCATGGCAATATTCTCCTAGATGAAGAGCCGGCCTCCTGAGGAGAGGAGATTAGCATTTGAAAAAGATGGGAGAAGCTGATGAACTAGCAATCAATATCTACTGAGAGTCACCAGCACCCCGGGGGAAAACGGCTGAGACAGACAAACAGGCAGAAGACAATACGTGGCATTTCCTCCGAGGGTGAAATTGTTAAGTTAACTCAAGGCAATCATGCCACAAAGCCCAACCCCCGGCCCGGGGTGCAATTATGACTGTGGAGTCATTCTCCCCCTTTCATACTTCCATGATTCATTTCTTTCCTTGAAGGAGAACAGGCAGTGGATGTTTTTTTTTTTTCATCTAATTGCGAGAGGCGGAAAGCTGACAGGAACAAACAGTGGGAGAGACAAGGGGGAGATTTCATCCTACGCCAGCATGGGTGTATTTAGTTGCGGGGGCGAGGGGGGGGGGGGGGGGGGGAGGGTCTGAATCACCACACCATTCCTGAGATGGTTTCCTTAATAGCTTGAGGTCACAGCTATAAAAGGCGTCGTCATCACGCCTGGGGCCAATTGATTTACAGTAATGACCAAAGGAGGAAGTTCTGTTTAGGTTTTGTATCACAGCGATACATAATGGTAAATCGAGAGAGGAACACGAGGTCAAAGGTCAAACAGTAAAAGAGTAATCCAAATGAAGGTGTCATCAGTCATTCTGTACAAGCCAGTTGTCCGTTAAATATAGATATTACCACAGTAAAGTCACTTACTGTAAAAATTGATACAGTGGTGGCCAAAATAGTATTGTTGGGCTTTGATGTTGTTTTTTATTTTGGTGATGTGTTTTGTGTTGTCAATCAAACAGTGTGTCCAGCACTGTGATGTCTTTCTCCTTGGATTTTCTGTTGATGGAGTTTGAGTTTCTGCTAACTACCCAGTTCTTCTTCAATTTAGAAATGAGCCAGATACGTAAAACACATCACTTCCTGTGCATCAGAAGATTTTTTTCCCAGGAAAGAACTACCTGCCACCGGGTGTTTAGAACAGCAGATGGAAAAGCTTTCATGAACTGGCTGGAGGTTGGATCACTGTTGTGTTGTAGCAATCAGTGATAGAAAGAAGCAAAATGGAGATTTATTTATATGAAAGTGGTGCAGACACAGCATTGGATGTAACTATCACGTATGGGTGAGCGCCTACTGTAAACCTAGCTTACATGGTGGAGGAATGGAGGGTGGGTGAGTTAGAGCGGGTACATAACGGGGGTTATCACGCCCGCCATCATCGATGTTTCATTGAATTAGGCCCGTGACACCAGAAGGCTCAACAGTGTCTTCTGGTGTCCCACAGCCTCACCCTCCAATCAAAGTAATAAAAACCTGAAAGCTTCACAGGAAGTACATATTTGCAATAGGAATATTATTGTGTATGTGAGCTGTTGGAGTACGGCACCCATGTTGAAAAGACTGACCGATCCCTTTCATGGCTCGGTGGAGGACTTCAGCATCCTGCTTAGCATTGAAGTTGACGAAAGGTCTAACGCTGCCTCTGGGAGCCTACGGGAAGAGAACAGAAATAAATGTTGATTAAACATTAAACTAACTTTTTCTTTACTGGTTTTCTTTACGGTTTGTGGCCTGGTTAGGGACAAAATGTGTACAAAACAACAATGAAAATATAGTACAAACTTTTAGTGAGAAAGGTGAGTTTGTCCTTCTATGATGACTGAAAATTAAATGTGTATTTCTTTTTATTCTTCTTTTACTCTCCATTTCTTTTTTTTTAACTCCACTGAACTACTAATGTAACCACAGAAACAGAGACGTTTTTAGTGTAACGTATTTTGACCGTTCAGAAAACAGCAGTCACAACACACAACAGCTACATTAAAACTGTCCGTTAAACCCGCAATGAAATTGTATTTTCTTTGCACACTTTCCCTTTTTCATTTAATTGTTCAGTGATGTTTTTTGTAAATTAATTCTTCATTTAAAGGCGTCGAGTTTCACCACAGAATAAGTGAAGTGGGACACAACGCCTTAAGGAGCTTCTAACCCACCTGAAAGAATTTCATTTAATTTTCAGTGGAGAGGTTTAGTGTCCCATGATGGTGTAAATGCTGTTTCAGAGGCTTTTCCACCCTGACAAGAATACAGTTCTGGACTAAAAAGTCTCACTTTTTGGGCATAAAAATGGTCAAATGTGAATATCGGTGCAAAATGTTGTCTATCAGCAGCTTCAATATTCATCAATACAGGATAAGGTGTTACTATCCCTTGTGCCATAATCCAGGGCAAACATAGAAACCCAGATTCAGATATTATATGAATGATACCACCACCATCAAATGAACACCATAGCAGACCCCATCGTCATCTCCAGTCATTCGTCAGATGGCACCATTCGCCAACTACTAGCCAATAGCACGACGCGGCATGTCATCAGGGTTATCAAGTGGGCACCTTCCTTCACCAATACTTCGTTGAGTTGGGCCCAGGACACCTCAAGAAGGCTCAACGGTGTATTCCAGCGTCCTGGAAACACCCCCCCACCTCTAATAACACGTTGGTATCGGTACTGGCCTTCAAAAACCCATATTGGTTAAACCCTAATGCTAACCGTCCTACACCCCAACTCTGGTTGCTGCTACGTGTCGTGCAGGGGAATTATAAAATGTGCCTTCTCTCTCTTGTACTGTGATTATTCTCAAGGCGGAATGTCATTTGAAAAGCAATAAAACACCTGCCTCGGTTTTCGGCTTTGTTCGGAGCGCCGCTCAGCTGGAAGATGTGGAGGAATATTGTCTCCCCCTCCCCTCAGCCAAGGTTTCTATTATAATTTCTCTCGCTGGTCATCAGCTTTGTGTGTTTTTCAATCGCTTCTGTGTGACGATGATCTCAAGAGAAGAATGTGTTTACTTTGAAGTGTCATTCTCACCCAGCGCTCACACGGCCTTGATTGTGTCTGCATGCTTGGCATCCTGAACTGAATGAGGCCTTATTCTTTCTTAAGATAAAACCAACTTTTTTCATACAATAAAATCAATTATTAGACATTTCAAAATCAGTTTGTACTCAAATTTTTAACATTGAGAAACAGTTTTCATCTTCTGCAGGCACATTTATGGAGACCAGCTTATTGGGAGACTGTCACACCATTATCAGACAAATACTTCCCATGCTGACGGTTCCTGGTGGGCTTCAAATATTTGATTTAATTGGACATCACTAATTCCTATCCTGTTTTCCTCCCATAGCCATAGAAGCAATAAAGTGAAGACAGACAGCTTCTTTGAACAAGCGGCAATTAGCAAAATGTAAAGTGGGCCTATTGAGCAGAGTGGAGACATGTCATTAGCCCTGCTTGCTAAATTAGCGGTGAAAGCCATTGTTAATCTCACCAACCATGAAGAGCCACTGGAGCTGAGTATTTCAAAATTTCCAAAACGTACAGAAGCAAGTGTGCTGGCGCCTTGCTGTTCTCTGCTGCCATCGGGGGTTTCCTTTCCTATACCTGACCTGTCCCAGCGCTCCCCGGATGAAACTGTATCCCAGTGGCGATAAACTAGACACACGCAACTGCAGTTTCCATGTGAACGGTAATACAATATGCTGCAAATTAGACCACCGTCATGATGCAACTTGGACTTCACATCGCCCTGTTTCTTAAATCGACTTATCAAGCTCACCGGTCTGACGGTGAGGCTACAGAGGATAAAATCAAATCAAGGATATCAAATGAAGCTGTTTCTTCTCTTTTCAGTGCCAGTGCTTGGTGGCTGCAGGAGGCCGTTGCAATGTTATACTAGTGAGTGTATCTTCACAGCAAGTCCTTTCGAGGAACTGAGGATTCAATTAAATTTGTGGAGAGAAAAATGTTGATAATTGCATAGAGATCAGGTTTGTGGTGACAGCTACTTGTGATGTCTATTGTTTAAGGCTGACCATGCGGTGCCGCTCCCAAAGGCACTGACCTTCTCAGGTCAAGACACAGTCCATTACACAGAACATGAGGTGAGTTCAGGTGCTGTGGCTGAACCACATAGATCGTAGGAATATCTCTACAGTATATTTGCACACATGTTGGAATTTGTTTCATACCAGCTAGCTCATGATTTCAGGAATTCCTAATTTGTGCGAGAAGATTTGGGTCCTCTTCACACAAAAAAATAGAAATAAGGAATAAAAAGAAATACTCACCATTCTTCTTGCTGATGGAACAAAATGGTCCTAAACTGAGAGAAGATGGAATAGATGTGATAATCCTGATCACAGGAAAAGGCAACACATTGAAGTGAAGACGCTCATGTGTAAAAAGTCTAGATCAATTTACTCACTAACCATACAACTCTGCCATATCAACGCTGATGAAACACAATGATCACTATGCAATGGGTAACTAGTTTCTGTTCTTACCAACAGGTGAGTATTCCCCTCGGAGGTGCTCTGTGGCTCCGGCTGAAGCTCAATACTTTCACACCTCGTCTGCTCTGTCCCTTATAACCCCCGCCGAGTCCTGTGCAGTGTGGCCACAGGGGAAAACTGACAAGGAGCACTTCCCCAACCACATGCAGTATTCCCTTTCACTCACTGTCTGCCAAAAACAGGAATCATGACCTCATGCATTTGGTCAGTTTTTGCATGACTTTCATGAATGGAACAAAAGCCTTTTTTCCACCTGCTCATGTGCCCAGGGTGCTGATCAGAGGTGCTGATCTCTGGATGTGTTTTCAGAGCGGTTCCTTAGAGCCCTTTCCAACATTGTTTTCCATAGGTTAAGTTCCACATATTTAGGGAAGTCCATCCATTTAAGTTTGCTGATTACGATCCCATGTTTTTTAGGTGTAGTCTCTTTGCAGATACAAATGATGAAAACTGAAAAAAGAGAGAGGAAATACAAACTGTGTGGATGAGACAATCAAACCCCAAGGTGCTTATAAAACATCTAAAAAAATCAAGATACCAACAAGACACGTAAGGAACAGAATCAACCTCTGATCTGGGTTTAAGATTTTGATGTTCAAAGGAATTTTCAAACATTTGAAAGGTTTCATTTAATTTGCATTCAAAATGCTATATACAGTATCTTTTTTATTATAAAATTGCCAGCTGAAATTCCTGAATATTCAAAAAACACAGATGATGTGATCCTCAAAATCCGATCCCATTTCGATTTTAAGAAATTTAAAGCCTTAAAACAACTTTTAACTTCAATAGTAATCCATAATCTGTTTTAGTTCAATGCCAGGAATCAGGTTGTTAGAGTAGCTGTCGTTTTTTTCAAATGTCGTGTGCCTCATTTTGAAATTAAACATGTTAAGAAGAGAGAATTTTTAATGGCGACACTAAAGCTAGTGTACAGGTTGTATATTGTGTAGTGGGCTGGTAACTTCTGGGTGCAGAAACCACTGTAATGTATTCTATTTTACAACATTGACCAAAATGTTTCCATCGAAAAGTAAACTATGTCACTAAAACCACTCCTCCACATAATAACATTTTCTATTGTAAAAACAAGAGGTGGTCATGAGCCGCCCTGACAATTTTATTACACTCTCAAGAAGGTGGTTATGGTTAAAGAGGGTAACCATTCAATTTGAAGAGTAGTTCAAATATGTTACTCTGATGTCTTGATTCTAATAGTAATAGTATAGTATAATAGTATCAACCTCCCTACTGTCCCCTAGAGCCAGAATTAATCAGAGGTTGATGAATTGAATGACAATGTTGAGTACCAAAGAGAACTGTTAGAACTGATATCAGAAAAATATTTAGGTCCTGATTTCACAAAATGCTATGCTATGCTATGCTATGCTATGCTATGCATGCTATTCTATGGGCGTTATGTCATTTCTGGCGCTATATTTACACAGGCTTTCAATGTTGGTGCAGACCGTCCTATCAGCATGTATTCACATCAAAATGTTTTCTGGGTGCTTCAGGTAGAAAGTGTGTGTGTTGGATACAACATGCTAAAACATGCTGTTATACAATCAAAAGTGGTGCGATAGCCCGGAGTAAAACAAACAAGCTAACTTATTTTTCAGTGGCTAAATTAGCCTAGTTGGACATAATTTGATTGAAAAACTTTTAATTTGCTTTAGTTTTAGTGCTAAAAACAAATAAGATCACCTTACATTGCGGGGACTTGGGAAAGCCTTTAGCAGCATAAGCTTTGCAGGCGAGACAAAGGAAATCAGTGTGACATTAGAGTCTGTATATTTTCACAAATATTTGCTGGACTGTCATACACCACAGGAATAACACAGGATTTTTTTAATCAGGTGATGTTTTTTTCTTTGCCCATTGTTAATTTTGAGTTTCATGCTCTCCAACTCTGAAAAACATGTTTTCGTGCTTATCTGAGCTGAACCTGGCAGGAAGGATGTCACACTAGAGACAAAGATAGACAGGAGATGTTTGATAGGAGCGGCGGGATCAGCAGAGCGAAGCGTCGCAGTGCAGCTCACATATCGCCGTTCCTGTCGTCAGCAAACCTTAATTAAAGTGAGCGCTTGTGAGGAGATGAGAGTGTGAACACCGTCTCCTATCCAGTTACAGTCCCTCGCTGTTTCATGTCACTGCTTTCCAAGTTGACGTGGGGCTAAATTTCCTTTAATCACAAACAAACACAGATACAAGCAGCAAATAACAAACGTCAAAGTAAATGGGGATCTCATCCACATAACTGAACAGTATTACAGTTTATCTCAGTCCACTGGTGGCATATTTGATATCATACGCCACAATTTGATATTGTTGCCTTTCATTTGTAGTATTAGGATGATTGTATTTGTGTCATAGCTCAGTATGCAACTCTCCTCCTCCACTGATGCCTGATGGGGGCGCTATAATTAAAGGGAATAATTTCTAACTTTGAAAGGCCATAATTGCGACATCACTGGTTTGATTTTGACGAAACTGATGGCACTGTGTTCTGGTGTTCAAAATATTACACTGATTGGCCTGATGGGGGCGCTATACTTAAATGGCAAAATTCAGCCATCCTTACAAATGACACTGACTGGCCTGATGGATAGGCTAAAATTAAAGGTCAAATTTGTAATTTCGACACAATAGGTTTATCAACTTATAAATGTTTAAACAATTACACTGATTGGCCTGATGGGTTACCGTTGCCTTGTTGTCGACGTTCTCTGCTGATTTGTTCTGGGTGCACTTCACCCCTGCCTCGATTGCTGATATTGTCACAAACATGGACATTTATAAGGAAATTATCCTGTCATCAAAGATACTGATCTTTACTAACAGTTGTCTTTAGCGTTCCTATGATATAGTTTTCAAATCAGATTCACATTAAAATCAACAGACGAGGGCGTATCAAATGCTTCTCAGTGGCTTTATAACCCAATTCAGTGAGCCTGGTTTGAGTTCCATATCAGCCCCGAGTCTCCACTTCAACTGAATCAATGTGAGATTTTCATTCATGATCAGGGCGTTGTGGGACAGCGTGATATGCCATGTTGTGGACCTGCTCACTTGTCAGGCGCTGACTGACAGACAATAAACCCCAATCATCAATCAAAAGCCTCCCCAGCCACCACCGGTCAGCTCTGTTTGATATCTTCCTCTCCATGGGAGGTCTTATCAAATGGAGATGGATCAATTTCCACGGATATTGGCTGGTTTTACGGACCTTTAGAGAACTTCTAAAATCACATCATGAGGTTTGGGGTGGCATTATGAAACGTCTGATGCCTCTAGTGGGAAACTGCTTGTCTGTGCCTCTGAAATAAAGAACCAAAGTGAGACGGACTCATTGATATCACAATAAGAAACCATAGCATTTATTCAACTCGTCGGCCATTTTGAATTTATGTGGGAAGAGTGCAAAAAACAGTGTTTGTACTTCAACACATATGTGAGGACTTCAGATAAACCTTACAGTTAATTGGCTAACAATCACAACTACAACTACAACGACTGAATGAATTTAGCAAGGATGTTTACTAGCTAGCTACCTAGGCTAGATTCTGGTAGGTATAATGGGCCAAATGTATTACCTTGAAATGGATTCTTGAGATCCATTCTTTTCTAATACAATTTTCAGTGAGGAATCTGTAAAATGATAAATATATAATATAATTGTCTTATTCTTTACTTTTGTACAATGAGCATCTTGGTACACAACAGTAGGCCATAGCTGGGCTGTACTTGCTCTGTAGCGTTTCCCACCCTGAGTATAATGCAAGTTCAAAATGGCCACCGTGGGAATAAGGTCTAAACCATGAGATTTAATTTCTTCTCTTGCCTTAGTCTTTATTTTTCTACCAGGCTGCAAGTGTTTGATCTCCTGTCTACCAGAATCTCAGAATGCAACAAGAGGCCCTGAGAGCTGGTTTAAGAGGATATGGGCTCAACATTGTTGTGGCTTCCTTCAGGGATATTCTCTATTCCTAATCTTTCATCACATCCCACCAAGTGTTTTTATCTCTTCCCCGCCAGAATCTCCTTTTCCATAAAACCATTTTAATTGTTTGGGTTGATTTGTGCAAGGCTTTTCTTTTAACACCTTCCCATAAGAAAGCAAAATCCAAGGCGAGGTTTACATTTTATGTCTCCTAGACACAAAATGAGACTAAAGGCATATTCTCCTATTTCTCAAATTCAACTCAGGCAAAAACAATCACATACAGCTCATGTTGATCTCACTCTGATCAAAACAAGAGATCTCCAAATGATCTCAAATAAATCCTACTTGAATATGAAACCATAAGATTAGAGAAAGATCTCAAAGAAAACTCAATACTGTTGCATTTTCCTGTTGAAGCCACGGGGCCAACGGTCATATAGTAGGAGCTCATCACCATTATATATGTCACATGTTAGCATCTTCACATTTATCTCATAAAGCCTCAAGGACCCTTTTTCCCGTCCTGGTGGCTCAGTGGTCTCAAGGCTCATACCACAAAACCGCAACTTCCTGGATTTTAATGCAGTTTGGGACGTATGTTACATGTCATCCCTCCTCTCTCACCTGGTCTTTACTGTCTCTCTCTCTACTGCTAGAGAATGAAGGCAAAAATATATATTTAAAAAGAATCATTTTTCTAAGGGGGTTATTTCAACATTTCAGATGAAGGTGATCACAAAATTAGACAAAATTGTGATCTCCCCTATTTCACACATGCTGCATTCAGAGACATTATGGCATTGTCTCAAGCCAAGAGAAGGATGGAGATGGTAGCGAGGTTACTGTTAAAGGTCAGCCACAGGTTTATTAAGCCCTGCAGATGACCGAGTGAGGACATTTGTCACCGTAACGTCCTGTCTGGGCGGGCTGCAGGGGTCTCGCACTGTCAGCTGGTGTCACACCATTCACTGCAAACAATGCAGAATCATGGGATCTATCCGTGACCTCGGATCTTATTAATATATAGATCTGTCTCTTCACTGAGGGCAGCAGGCAAGTGAACCATTATGCAGTTTGAAATCCCCTGGCTTTAAACAGAGGAGAGAGAAGGAAGGTTTCATAGTGTCTGAATAGACAATAAAAGCTTGATGACTACAGTGACAGCCACCTAATAATGGGTGCTGACACACAAATTGTTAATTGGATGGATTGTCTTGAGGGAAAAAAAAGAAACGAGCATCCGGTGCAGCTAATTTCTAGCATTTGATTAAGTGATTTCATTCTCCAGTGGGGACCTGTCATTCTGTTCAAGCACATGAGTAATATTAAGATTGCTGACGCATTACATGGAAGAGCTCTGAGCTGAGGTTTGGGTTTTTTTCGTGGCTGAATAAGAAATCAACTGTTGAGGTATAATTAACGTGTTCCCCTCAGGGCTAAGGAGCTATTGATTGCTTGCAGACTATTCAATCAAAGACAGCCTGGCCACCTCCTACTAATGGCTGAAGAAAAACTGAATTTAGGAAGTTATTCTGAGTGAATAGCGTGATCTTTTGAGGTACAATAAATGTCTACATCGGTGCATGGTAAACACTTTATAGAAATACTTGAGAAATATCAAGCAGAAGATATTTAGCAGAATGTATTCTCTGGATCTTCTCTCTGGGCGATGTGTCCTTGCCTTACCCGCCCCCACTCCCGCTGGACTCTTGCTGATATTAGCCTTTCGCCTCAAGGGTTTCATTCTCTTTGTGCCTTGACATGGATTCAGGACTTCAGAAAACAAATGGCACAGCTACTTTCATATTTTTCATTGGCGGCATTTTCTCAATATCCCTCCTGCAAATTCACCGATGAGATGAGAGGAGTGCAAATTGCCTTCCTGAATGCATTGCTTTTATCAGCATGAATCAAGATGCAGATTTGATCTTGGCTTGTGCTTTTATTTAGCAATTTAGATGTTTGAGCTTGGCTATGAAAATTCATCTGAAAGATGAAAGAAATGAATGTGTAGTGCAGAAAAACAACATTTTAATAAGAGCGTAGTGGATAAGACTCCCTGTATCATGCGTATCTAAGAAAGATAATACTTTAACTCCATGTAAAGCTGTTAAAAGGATCGACAGTGGTACTCTAAGTAAGAACATGAACAATTTTATTCAGTCTAAACATTTTATATGTATATCTATGTATATATACATTGGAGTCCATACCAAAACAAATCAAATCACAATCACAAAGTTACGTGGATCTTCATTTCTTACATGAACCTGCAAGGCACATTCAAGCACTCCTCCAGCAAGCCACAGTCCCAGCAGTCTTTTGGCATAAGTGTCCATTTTCACAGCACATCCTGGCATCTCTGACCAAAGCAAGGCTGTCTGAAAGAGCGCGCCGGCTGCAGGATGGAGTTCCCAACTGAGTTCCTCAGCTGCTTGACGAGCGCCCAGAGCAGGAGCAACATCAGCAGCAGGAGTACGAGGAGCATCCCTACATACAAAGTCAGATTCCAGCCCCAGCCCAGCGCTAGGGGCAGCGAGGTGGACGCCACCAGGAACCTCCTGGGGGAGGGCATGGGGTTAGTCAGGGACCCCCCCTCCCCTGCTCTTCCAAAGGGCCGTGGAGGGCTTCCCAAACCTGGATCTTCTCAAAGGTTAGACGGGTGCTGTGTTGTGGCCGTGAGAGCCATCTCTGAAGTGGGTATCCGAGTGGTCTGGCTATGTTATAAAATCTCCCTTTGTTTCCATGGTTTAATTCTCCAGTTGGTCAGAGGTGTGTCATCAGTGAGGAAGAGAAGCCGAAGAGAGAGTGCATGGTCTTTAAGCAGGGTATTCTCGTGAGAAGAATAATGAAATCGGGAAATCTTTCTGCTGCTGGGTTCTCCGCTCCCCTCTCCTGTCAGACTCCTCGTACAACGCCAGCCTCACAATTTATCATGAGGGAGAGGGGGAGAGGGAGAGAGCGAGGAAGAGAGCGAGGGAGAGGAGAGGAGCGAAGAGAGGGAGGGAGATGTCAACGCCATTGGCCATCTTTGCTTTTACTTCACTTTCAGAGAAAATAAGATGAATGGGGAGAAGAAAACATCAATGCTTCAATTAGTCATTTGTCAATTGATTGACACTTTATGTGCAAACGCACTTTTTCAAAAAGCAAAAGGGCAAACTTTGTGGGGTTTTTTTGCATTTTATCTTACAATCATTCAGTAAAACACATGAACTGGCCCGCACAGCTTTAACAGTTCAGTATCACCTGAGGTAATTCTGCCAATGACTGAAATGCCAGAGTCCAGATTAATCTAAGCTTTCAATCATTTTCACTTGCTCCTGGCGAGGATGAAACCCTTCACTTTGTGACCAGAGTTTTACAGAGAGAACAAATCCATTAGTTTGTAATGTAAGGGTGACCTGCCCCGTATCATTAATAGTATGGATTTAACAACTTACTGTCCAAGGACATTGAATAAACCTGTGTGCTGTGCCACCTTTTGTCTGCTTTTAGGAGAACGCCAACCTCAGGTCAGGATTATAAAGCCTCAACTAAACCAATGAAATGCATTCAAAGAAAAACACCCCGTCGGGGTCCTACACCTTTTTGCTTGTCAAATATCTGGCCAAATCTTACATTAACTGATCTGAAGGTCCCCAGGTCTTATTTCTGACCAACTAGGACATTTGATTAGAGTCCTCAAAAGGGAAGTGGAGGAACAAGCAGTCAAGTGTCACATTAAACAGTTCAGTTTGGAAAAGATATTTCCATTGTATTTCCTAAACTACACACATTGCAGTAGCGTTCCCAGGCCTGGAACAGTTTCAAGTCCATAGGAATTTAGCAGGGTTCCTACACATTTGACTCAGTTACCAGATGCTAAAGTTCAGATATTGCAGATTTCCCACTATCATCTAGAGGTTTGCGGTATTCGTTCTACTCAAGCGTGTAAATAATTTGAGTTAGCTCCCATGTTCCTCCCCACATCACTGTAAGACTCCTGATAAAGACCAAGGCTGGTGCTCTGCTGCCCCCATGAGCACAACCTGACAAACAACAAGGAAGCAGTCTTACTTAAATGAACTTTATTTACAAGAGCCATATTTTACAGAGCAGAAGATGTCTTGATTGAAAAGCGGTGACCTTCAAAACACCCATTTAAGGAGGCAGGTGACTTGACAGAAAAAGCAGTTGCTTTGTTCTGTATCCCATGAGGCAGAGTGATTTTGGGGGTACATCTTTCAAAGACATACCAGCATAACATTAAGTGTGCTCAGGAGAACATCAACCACTAAGATCTTGTAAAAACGGTCAGAAAACCAAAATGCAGTTGGTCTGGGTCAGAATATATTCACAGGTCTAGTTAAAGACAGACTGCAGAAAGAACATTCATTTTACAGCAAGTGGCACAAGACCATTAGATGTTTGTCTTGTGATTAAAAGACAAACTATTAAAACTGCTTGATTAACTAAGTTACAACTCACGGTCGCATCAGGTATTAAGAACAGTCCTTCAGGACTGCATATATAAAAATAGCATTAAAACCTCACTAATTGTCGAGCTCCACTTGAAAAAGAGGCTATACGTCATTAGAAATGTGGCTTAACGCACTTTGTAAAAAAAGAAAAAAAAGAAAAGTGTAGAGGTACAACTCAATAGCAATAGGGGGGCAGGGGGCTCATTTCAACAGCAATTTTGTTGGAGGGTCGATCTGAGAGACTTCATGGTACCTGGAAGAAACAAAATACAAATCATTTTAGAAATCTTTCAACCTGCATAATCTGGCTCTGAATAACAGAACAAATGTATTAGCGACACTTACTTTGAGCCCTTGTACTTCTCCCTGACAGACTGCTGGGCGTGCTGAGCAGCGCTGAGGTAAGTCTGGTGCAGATCCTCGATGCATGGCATCAGGTCCTCCAGGGAGTAGCCAGTCATCTCTGCTAGAGACTTGGACTGAAGGGAAGATAGAACAACTTAGTCATCTTGCACACGTCACAATAAGCCAACTCTTCATGTGAAACAAATTAGTACAGTACATCTTTTCTGCACTGTTGTAACCAAACTGTCAATTTCAAACCGAGCTGTCTGACTTTAACAGAACTAAAACACCAGATGGTTTTCCCCTGTTGTGTTCCAGAAAACATTTCATGTCAAACCTACCCAGGAGCCACTGGTGATAGTGTTATTAGCCAGAATGAAGGCTGCAGCAGCTGTCTGCGATGGTAGGTACTTCAGGGAGGGATCTGAATCAACCAGACTGAGCTCCCCAAGGAACTGAAAAAAGAAAGAAAAAGAAACTCATTTTAGGACTAGATCTAGGTAATCCACATGCAAGAATTAAGCTTCTTCTGTAGACTAAAATGGAAGGTTAGCAGCTGGATTCCCACCTGGGCCAACTACGCAAAAATAACACTTTCAAGCTGTGCTGCAGGTTGCACATGTAAATGTATGAATGCACTTTGTGAAATCAATGCCACAAGCTCACCATTGCCAGGCTCTCCACCTGTTTGCTAATTGACTCGTGGAGGAAGTACTGCGTGAGAAATTGGTTGATGGTTGGGGCTGCCAGATCAAAAGAAAGCACTTTGAGCACCAGATGCTCCATCCTCAACACTTGCTTCTTTGTGTAAGTGTCATCTGTGATGTAAACGAACTCTGCCACCTCTGGGGGGTAGATTTCTTCAAATTTCCTGCGTTGACGATAAAGAGTAAAAAAAATTTTTTTAATTTGACTTTAGCTCAGAACCACTCTTGAAATCTGACTTTGGTAAATTAGTGCATATGAGTGTTTAAGTGGCAAAATGCCATTAGTACAACTAAAAAGGTTTAAACCAGCGCTCTAAGAATAATTGATACGTACGAAGCCAACAACATAGCAGCAGTCCCGACCAGCTGGAGCTTTCCCCTCAAGACAGACATGGAGGACAGGAAGCGATCAATGTAGTTGACAGCCAGAAAGAGCGTCTCATTGTGGAGCTTGTACTCTTCTCCCACCTCGACCAGCCAGTCCACCAGAATGGCCCTCATGCTGTTTGTGATGTCAGGCTGCTTCTTCATATAGCCCGCTTTAGGCCTGGTTTTCAGCTGCGGGGTGACAGATTCAACACCACTGTATAGGTTAATCAAGAACACATTGACGAGGCAAAGTTCTGATGTTGCCAATGCTGAAGTCTGTATAAGATAATATAATGGATCACTTATAATTGTAAGAGGAAATGACAAATTCATAAACTTGCATTTTAAGGCCAAGTGAAATGTAAACCCTGTTCAGACATTTTGCAGAAATGTCAACTTATCTTGGAGGAAAATCATTTGCCATCCACACTAAATGTTTGATCTTTGTTAACAGCTGTAGAGTCTCACCTCCATTTCCCTCAGGTAGGTGTGAATTTCTGCAGCGTATTCTGGGACGTCATTTACATTGATGGTTTTCTCCTCAGCCCCAACCATAGACATGTCCATGGGAGAATCTGTTAAGGAAATGTTAAACATTAAGTAAGGCAATAATCTATTGACTGTGTTGACTAGTGAAAAGCCATCTCGCTTGCTTTTCTGATTTAAACAGATTGCAACAGTGCCTGGTGAATTTCAGGGATTGTGAAAGGAAATTTCCTGTTTAAAAAAGTCGGTCTGCCAATTACTACTTACCAAAACTGACATCCATTGTTGATGGTAGATCAATGGTGGCAAGTGGCTGTCTGAGGCGAGCCACGGCATTGCTGATAGCCAGGGGAGAGTCCTCTGTTGTGGGTTTCGCTTTGAGGGCCACCTGCTTCTTAGAACAGGCACCATCAGGCTCATCCACATGAATCTGGAAAGTGGGCTGCTTGGAGGACACTTTCTCATGGCAGCTTTTGCCATAATCATCATTTTTACAAGACAGTACTTGTAATGATTCCTGGAAACGCACATAAACAGTACAGAGAGCTTGTGATTAGCTTTCACTAGCAGGGGATCGTCCATCACTGAAACGTTTAGCTACAGCCTTCAATACATTAGGCGGGCACTATGCACACTACACAAAGACGACCATGGGAACAACCTGTGAGTCTTCCAATTAAGCAGTAACATTTGGCATTAAAATGGCGGACATCCTGGAGAAAAGATGAACGTCTAATTTCGTTACATTTCGGTGGCATCTGTCAGTTTCAAATGAGCGCTAACGCGTATTCTTGACTGCAGAGCCAGCCTATCACGACCTGCGAGTAACGTTAAAGTTTGGTTATTGCAATAACGACTCAACTATGTTGGCTCCAACATCCACAGCACTAACGTTAAGCCACCTTAATGGCAAACTTCAGCTAACGTTAAATTAGTCATTCCATTTGTGTGCCTAAGCTAATTTAGTGGCTAGGCTAGCTAAATTAGCACCAACAACCATACCAACCTGTTTCACGCCGCGCTGGTTTTGTAGTTTACTGCGTTGGTTGTTTTGCAAGGCTCCCAGAACAGTTCTGTTTCCTTTCGGGGCATTGTTTTCTTGGTTTTCCGCTGCAGGAGCTCGGGGTTTGACTGCACCCCTCAGTCTTGACAGCATATTTTCTTGGTTGTGATATTCATCAACCGCGCTTCCTTGTCCTCTGTTTGTGCCTGACATGCTTTCTTTCAACAAAACGCCCAAGCTTTCTTCACGTGCTCACCAGATAATAGTGCCGTTTTGTGCTCTTGTATTTTAAGAAAAACCAAAAATGTAATAATGTTCAGTTACAACGGATCACGTATAGCCAGTTAAACCGAATGAGGCTAGCATTAGCTGCTACCTCGCTATGGAAGGCTAACGTTATCACTCACAATCAAATCTAAACTGTTGAGATGGCAACAACAGTCAGAACTGCAACTTTAAAAAGTCAGCAGATTTAAAAACAAAATGCAGTAGACAGTGTAATCTCTATAGTCGGAAAAACGATTTTAACTGGCCATACTTTCAATTTCCGAGCGCACTACCAACCTGCAAACAATGTCGCTATCCGTAGTCCCTTTACACAGAAACATGCAGAGTTGCCCTTTCTCAGTTCAAGTAGCCCGCGACTATTGAAATGGACCAATCAGAGGCCGCCAAGGCAATTACGCGTTGGACATACGGTAGCCGAAAAAGCACAATGCTCAGGAGTTGCCTTTCATATCAGCGGTTTGGAACTGTTATAGTGTAAAATCAGACGTTGAATAGTAACACCTGATTATGATTACCACGAACAGCAGAGATAGTGGAGGGTAACCACAGAGTTTAATATAGTTTAACCTTTTTAGGCCGACACGTCATGGTGTAAAGTTGTGTATGTCATCGCAAGTGTGTTATAAAATTGATTTTAAGTTATAGTAAAAAATAAAAATAAATAATAATAATAATATTATATTTGCCTTAACTAGATGTCATAGTTCAACCAGCTTCTCATTTACCACTACATCACTTATCACAAATTCTCATTTTGGTGCTTGGCATTATTATGGACAATTAGAACAGAAACTTCATAGAAAATGATGTGATTATTGATTTACTAATATTCATTTGTAAATATGTCCATTTAGCAAATGAGTCATGAGTGGGTGGTGTCAATAAGTGAACTGAGGATGGTTCATGTACAGTCCAAGCCTTTGTTCTCTTGTGAGTATAAATGTTTTTATTGCATCTGTCTGTCTCTCTACTTGTTCATTGAACATTTTACAGGAATGTGAGATAGGTCCATTGAATATTCCCAAAATGAGGGTACTAATCAAACTATGTTTGATTTTTGTTTTCAAAAGGAAAGCTTTTTGACTACAGACAGATCACTGTCCTGTAATAAACATATGTGGAGACCCGTACTTTTCATGTGTTTTTAACTAGCTTATAGCTTTCCAACATATGTAAGTTCAGCCACCAACAAAGACTAGGAGCCTGAGTCCTCCTGCCTTGTAGTGTTTTATTACTTGTCCTATAGTTGAACATAATAAAAATAACATTCAAGTGGTCACAAAACAGTTTCATAAAGTACACTATAATAAGGTCAAACAGTATCTAAATGGTATGACAATATGACGTTGACACTGCTAGCAACATTATCTTACATCACAGACACAAAACTGTTTTATTTACAATACAAAAACCATCACAAATAAATAATGCTTAATATCAGGCCTCATTGAAAAAATCTAACAGAGAATTCAAGTCGTAGTTATCCAGTATCTCCAACAGCGAGGACACCTTGGTTTTCACATTCTGGCCTTTGAACTTGAATTTGTCGATGAAGAGGTCTGTTATCATGCCTACAGGAGGAACAGCAGAAAAAAAGAGAAGATCCAAGTTAGTATGAACCTGACTGAATAAACCTTAATAGCTTCAGGCTTATGAAACAGATAAGCCTCACAGATAAAAACTGGGCTGTAATCAATCATTAGATTCCACAAGTAGCAATTGCAGAATTCAGTATCCTTTCATTTGCAACTACCACTGCACCAGTAAATAGCTAAGGTGTTGATATAAGGTATAAGGTGTTGTTTCATAAATCACCCAGACCATCCAGATCGTGATTAATAATCTTGATCACAATATCTAGAAAAATAATAGAGATTATCATTTTAGCCACCATCGTGCTGAGAGAGCTGTGGACCTTTAGTCTATTGAAAGTCTTTCTGTATAAGAGTGTCAGTGAAATGCCTAAAATGTAAAATGCAGTGTAAATGAATGAAAGTGAATTAAACATGTCTGTGTAACGGCACACCGTAAAGCCTCTCAAGGTGGGCTGGCTGCTTCTTGTACTCCTCGAGGAGATGGGCGGACTCATCCAAAATGTTACGATACTCTGGGATGAGGAAGTCAGCGTTCCCCTCGTGAACCTGAAGCTCCTACCGAGAGAGGGAGTAGGGGGAGAGGAGTGATCAGCAGGTTTTAGTGATGCCACTCGACGGAGTCTTGCTTCCGTAATTTGATGTATTTCCGGTTAAAACAGGATGTTGGGGCGGGACTGTTAAAAACAATAGGCATTTTGGACCAGAACCAAGCATGGGAAGTGACTCAGAAGAGCTGGATGCTCATCACTGGACCACTGGCCTCCTCCAACACCTCCATCACCCCAAAAAGTCATTTTTCATTTCATTGTGACTTTAAGATGGTGCATAAAACCAATACTTACTTTCAATGCATCGATAAGCTGAATTTTTTTAGCCAGCAGCAACTGACACTCCAGCTTTGGATGGATCATCTTAAGAGTATAGCTCACAGATTCGTCATTGATATCTGAGGGGAAAAATAAACAAACAAATACATAAAACCAATCAGGATTCAATTTCGATCATATATTGAGCAAATTCTGTGAACAGCTGCTGAAACAGAAAGGATAATGATAGACCTACCATAAGAAATGTTTAAATTGATTTTCCTTTTGGTAGCTTCTTTAGAAATGACATCACTCAGTATGGAGATGGTGGAGATGTTGTCTGACCTGAAGTGTCCCTCCCCTTTGCTAAAATGATAAAACACAACACATCTTCCAAAATAGATATACAGCGTTTTGGAAAGTAACTATTTGTGTATTTACAAACAAGCCTACATGCCTTTCTAGTGCATCTTTGCATTTACCAGTAGGTGGCTTCAAGCTGTGTGCCAAGGAAGGTGTTGTGGAAATGGAAAGTGATGCTGTCTCCTGCTGGGGTCTTCTCAGGCACCTCTGGCAAACAGAAAACCACCCAGGAGTGGACCTCAGCAAAACTGAACTGACCCACAAGACTGAGCCTGTTCATGGGCCTGTATGGTGGAGAGAGAAACAGAAAGAGAGGTAGGCATCAAAGGAGTATCACAAAGAAATTGGCCTCTTCTTGTTAACAGCAACTTTGACAGGGAACCCCCCCATCATTTGGAACGTAGTTGGCTGGTAAATAAAGGAATTTAAAGGAATTGGAATTTCTGAGTAACTTTGGCTTGTCTATGTTATATCCCTATCACCAGTTCTATATACAGTACACCAAGAAATTGTATGTATGTATGTAACTGGTGAGGATGTGGGGAAAATACAACATATATATTATTGTATATAGAAGGGGTTGGGGTTAGGGGAAGGGATTGTTGAATGAATGATGTGTTGTTTTAAATCCAATGAGACTTTTGACTGTAAGTTCTTATTCATTTTATTCTGGTGCAGCGAATAAAAGGAACATACAAACTCTGCACGTTTTCATATTGTTCCCTCTTGTCTTTTGGCCTAGCAACATGTTGTAACATTATGTATCCAGCAGGATAGAGATCTAATCAAACCTGGATTCTGTAATCTTGATCTTGTGGTCTCTGGATCAGAATGATCCTATCCTTTTGAAAAAGTGACTCAAAATCAGCAAGATCAGTCTGATCCTGGATTGCAAAAACGGGAATAAGAACATCTGTATAATTCTGATCCAGATTAAAAGTTTTGAAAAACTGGTTCCTGGTGATATCCCACTAATATACTTGAGTTGTCCGTCCTTACCTGTCTTGGTCGATGCTATGTGTTCGCTGGTGGAGGGACAGCGGCTTAATCTGGTACTGGCGGACCTGGCATGTCTTGGGCTGCAGCCTGGGGGTGATGTAAGCCTGCAGGGTACCATACTGGCCCTCGATGGACCTTACCTGGAGCACCAAGTTATTACGGATGACACACATTACTCTGCTGCAGTGCATTATACAAGAAGCAGCAAGAGCGAATGGAAGGTGTAGGCATTTTCAAATATAGCAATAATACCCAAGAGGATGTTCTTTACTGTGATTATGGGTACAACAGTGATGCAAAAGGTACAATATACAGCTGTTGCCACAACAGAGAGCTAGTTCCCAATAAAGGAAGGAATGGAGTTAGGCTTCACTGAGAAAAAGAACATGCCCTGATTATGCAGTTTTGATGCAGCCCTACCTTGAGCTCAAGCCTAGTGGTGTTAGCCTGACATCTGTACGTGGCCAGGAGGAAGTTCCCGTTAGGCTGCTGGAAACAAGGTCAGATAGAGTCAGTCCTCTGGGGAAGCTGAGCAGTAGAGTGTTGGTTGGTTTATCTGTGTGCTGTTTGTCCTGTACAGCAATAGTTTAGAAAGCTCACCTCTGAATCGCATTCGCTGAAACTGACCACGGCTGAGTTTTTATCCACATCCAGCAGGTCTATAGGTACGTCGCTCTGCATAGGAGATCAATCAGGTAGTTTATCTACTCTGTTATGTGCAAACCAGGTATTGTGCTTCATGATTTCTGGGTATTGAAAGTCAACATTTTTCAAACATTTACCTCTCGCTGCCATTTAGAGCAGCTAACAGGTAAAGTTTCCTAGTGCAACTTAATGGCAAAATATGACTTTGAATGTTTCACTGGTACTCAAATGCTACTCAACCTTGCAACCCCTCCCAAGGAATCTTTTCCTGAGAAATAAATATTTACAATTAATCAAGTAAAATAGATTAGTTTATTTTATACCTGCAACAAGGGATTACAAGTATTGCTTCATTTTTTGGGGTTGTGAGAAAGAAAGGTTGAGAATCGCTGCACTATATTATCAGGACTAAGGATTTCTCAGGCAAAACACATTCCAACAAGTTCTACTGCCACAAGAGGGATTGTGACTGCAGGGGTTTATCTCTGAGCAGACCTGAAGCAGCAGGTTGTCGATAGGCGGTCTGCACCTCCAGGGTGAGGCTATAGCTGGCGTCATCCTGGCAGAGGGTGAACTTGTCGTTGACACTGAAGACGGGCACAGCGGAGACGGCGGTGCTCGACTGGGAGGTCTGCTGGTACTTCTCACGCCCGTGGAGAACCTTAACCTGCAGCTGCTCCAGCTCTGCCCTGAGGGGGGGGGGAAGATATCTTGATCTGTATAGTGGATTATTGTGTGGGTACCTCTGATTAAAAAAAAAAGAGGATTTCATTACTTAAAATAAACCCTTTATGAGCTGATATTGGACAATCGAGTCCAATCGAGTAAACCCCGTGTTGGCGAGAATGAACTTCTCAAGAAGCGAGTACAGAGAAGCATCTTAATAGTTTGAGATGGACTGTGTGCTTGACATCGCATGATCAACTAAGATACAGAGCTGTTCAATTTCCCATCTCTGTACTTTAGACTATAGTGCTGTTTGGAAGTGGTCCATCCTTTTCACAGTGAATCTCGGGGCATCCCATCCATTCTCGTCGGCCAAGTCACCATCCGATGCATCCTCGGTTGCTAAGTAAACTTCTGGGGTCATGGAGGACTCAAGAACACATGTCGAGAAAGAGCCCTATTTTGTCAATACCTGAGTGCAGCTACTTTTGACTGGGTCTCCTTGCTCATCTTGACCTCGTCTCCGGGGCCGGCCTCAGCCTTCTGGGCCTCAGTGGTCAGACCGGTCACCCATCCTGGAAGAGAAAATGGAAGTGATGTGGATTTGCTGTATGTTTATATGTCAGATCCCCTGTAATTCTCCCTCATCACAAGTAAATAGACCAACAGATACCTTTTTCATCTCTTACAAATTACACTGGGCGCATGTTAGGTGAAAGAGTGTGAGCCTAACCTGTATAAGTAGCAGTCAGGACCTCATCATAAGATTCCTTCCCTACACATCCACCCTGGATGGACGTCACGCTCTCAGACAATACCTGAAGACAAAGGGACAGGAAACCTTGACAATCGATGAAGGAGCACACTGTTACTATGATCTGTGTCGACCATTTTTAACACTAGAGAGGCCAATGGGGTCTAAGAGAAGGCCAAAAAGACATACATTACTATTTCCTTGCGTGAATCTGAAAATCTAACAACACTGTTTTGTACAGAAATGGAGTATAAGAAAAGTAATGGAGGGCATGCTGAGGTAGTTCAATGCTAAATTTTAAAACAGCAGTCTATGGGCAGTGGCTTGGCCTTTCTACTGTTAAGATGAATAGTGTGCACATCGAGTCGGGTTGGATGATACTGACAAAAATCTGGATCTTTTGCTGAATATTACAATATGAGCTGTGATACATGTGGACACGGCCTTTCTACATAATTCTGTTCATCAGCAGTTGAAAAATACAAATTGGGGTGAAAAATAAGATGCCAATACTTAGGATTTATTTGATATGAGTAACATGAAAAATATTCTCCAACGTGCAATGTAATTTGTACGCCAAGGATTCTGCACAGCGTTTAGGGGCCTGATTGACAAACCTTTTCCTCTGATAAAAAGATGCCGCTCCTTGTGATCAAGAAATTACTGTACTAACCATTCCAATTTGTATTAGTTGTGCAGTGCTTGGCATAAACTCACATGCTCAAAGTGTAATGTGGGCTCACTGGAGCTGTCGAAACCATAGACCTCCACTGTCCCATCATCCCTGCCCACCAGGATGTCACTCACACCGTCTCCAAGGATATCGTAAGAGTCAATGCAAAGAACACCTAGTGGGAGACAGCAAAGAGGAACTGCATTGTGAAGGGTTCAACGGAAATAACAGAGAAAAAAAAGAATAGGGAAATGCATAGGCCTACACTCTGTGAAGAGAAATAATGTAGCTAGTTTTAATTCTTGGACACTCAAAAATTGCAAAGTCGGTGGTGCTGGTGTTAATACTATGACATATAAAAAAAGACAGCATACCTCCTTTCTTTTTGTCATTGTCAATCTCCCATTTAGACACAGCCGAGGCTTCGCTAATCTGGACCAACCCTATTTTGCCATCTGCAGTTCCATAGAGGATTTCCTCTCCTGTAGAGGAATGGGTCACGTTATGTTAGTTGTATTTAGTACAAAGCACTTTTAGTTGTGTTATGTCAAAACAAACAGCATAAATAGGGGCAAACTTGCCTCCATCTTTGTTGTACAGTTCCAAGACAGTTGGAGGGCCAGGGACTTCAATATCATAGGCAAGTTGTGATCCCTATGGAATATGAAGAAACACTAAGAAGAACAAATCTCAACTCACTTGTTTGAGGTAAAACCAGGTACTGCATCAAAATCAGTGTAGAAAATATGAGTTTGTTCCACCTGCAAGACTCTGAGAACACGATCTTGGCATGCCAGAACAGGGAGGGGACGAGCTAAATTCTCTGTGGACAAACACGTGATGTCATTGATTTTGTCTCCAGAGAGGTAGTAGTCTTGGTCCTTGCAGTCACAGTAGTGGTTGTAGATGTAGCTTGCACAAACGAAAAGGCCAGCTCCTGCAACATGCCTGGAAAAAAGATTGCCAACACCATTCAAAGTACAGTACAGTTCTGTCTGTGAGTCAAACAAGTTTCAATCATAGTTTTCTACTGATGCGTCTGTAGAAAACTATGTATGGGAGCAGTTTGCTGTTTCACTTGTGCTCCGTGTTTCATGGATTTGATAAGTATGGTTGCATGTGTTGAAATACAATTAAGTTGATGGAAACAACAAGCAGCGATGCGTACATGGCATTAATGCTCTCGGTGAGGTTGGCTTCAAAGGTGAGGAACTGTTTGCCTTTCTTGGTAAATCCTCGGACCTCAGAACCACAACACACAAAGATCTTTTCCTGTGGAGTTCCCGCAGCCCCTCCAAGGTCCAGTCTGGCTATCTTCTGCCCTGGGAGTGTTTTGAACACGGGCTGAAACAGAGAGATTTGATTCAAAATCGATGCATTCTGGTCCCATTGGCTCTATGACAATAATGAAAAGGCATGAGCTCAAAATAAATACTTACCACTGCCTCTCCCTTCTTCATCCCAAAACATGTAAGTACACCATCGTGATCAGCAATCGCAACCTGAAACACACCAACCAAAATGACTAGGGTATAAATCCTTTTGATATTCAATAGAATGGAAAACAACAAACTCTATATTCTGTTTTGGCAAGCGGCATTACCTACTGGCATTACCTAGCTTTAATACAGGTTAACAGTACCTTTTGGGTTGCCTTCTTTCCCAATGCTGGGAGCAGCCGCATGGTTTTCTGGGATGTTACGCCCACCTGTGATTATATGTAGAAAAGAGGGTATACCAAGAGGTACCAGAGATACATTCATTCAACTATGGATGGGTATTTGCTGACTCAATTCCATTTAAATAGAGTAACGTTAAGAGAGGATATCATTGTCAGTAGACTAGTTTGATAACATAATGAGCATTACACACACCTCTTGGTCAAAGTGAAAGAGCAATGTAAACCTGACAGTTCAACAGCCGAAACGAAGAATCTACTTAGTGTTACCTGCATATAATCGACTCTATTAAGGTGGAGCTCCATCTTCTTTCTCGACTGAGTGAGACACCTCTGATCTCAGTCTTGTGAAGCAAAAAATATGGTGCAATTTTTCAAGTTAAAGAATCCAGCTATAAAGCTGCAAAGATTAATAGTCTCGGTCGACTGTAACCAGTTGCCATTCAGAACTTCTTGGTAAAAATCCTATGAGAATGACAAAACGCTAGTAATGGAAGAGACTGGGATTATCCAAAGGAGATTAGCAGGCGTTAGCTCAACAAGCTAACGTTACCTAGCAAGCTAATCAGCTAACACGACTTTTTAGCTCGCAAACTGAGTAGTTTGAAGAGAAATGGTGGACAAACATCACTAAAATAAAATATCTAGTGAGCGAACTGGAGAAAACTCAAGCAAAACGCAGACAGTGCGTATTGTTATCTTGGAAGTGAACTATATTTCCGTTCCATTACCAAGCAATACAACACTTGAAAAACTGATGAACGCAGTGGACGTTGCCAGTGACAACGTAGCGGCTGTAACAAGCTCCAACGTCATTGGATGACAGTTGGACGTTTAAAAAATGAAGCGCGATCTCGATTGGTTCGCTCGCTCACACGAACACACCAACACACCAACACAAAAAGGTTTCCGTCCACCGACAAACATGGATTTTCTATTTGGCTCCGAAGTTATGGTATCTGGAATTGTTTTGCTATATTAAATAGGTGTTTTAATGGAGAAATAACCCCATCTTCTTTATCTTAAGAAACGTAATCCATCCGATCAGCAAATCCTCTTTCACAAATTAATTTGTCCAAAGCCCGTGTTTCTAGCACATATGGATCAAAATATTTAAGATTTTATATCTCTGTAAAGGCACCATAACAATGAACCACCTAACACTAGGTGCATGACTAAGACGTGTTCACGGATGAGTAGCGCTGGGAAGGTCAACCATCATTTTGAGAAATTATCAGCATAAAATCAGATTGTTATTTAATATTTTATTGGTGTAATTAAGGGATCAATTTATTGTGGTTCTAGAAACATGGTTTATCTATAGGCAAATAAATACATTTAACATGGCAGAAAATCAGGGCATGCGAAAGCCAGAAAACTACAAAAGCCACAACTGAATGCAAATTCAAGACTTTTTTTTTTTTTTTTTTTTAAATTGAACATTGTCAGAATGTAACTATGCATTTGAAAGCAGCATGATTCCCTCTTACTGCATGACACATGCATTGTGCAATTCATCTCAAATATGAATCTTCAAGCAAATTTCCTTTTACCTTAAAATATTCTAGAAAATACAGCAGATCGCTAGTTTCTCAATTCAACATTTTGACATTACACCTACCTATAATTGTTGTATTTTTATTTTTTTTAATTTTTTAAAAAGAGTGAGTTAATGGCATTTATAGAATGTATTTAGATTTAAATGTTAAGACAAATCAGAACATACAATGCTTTGCACATAAAAAAGGAACTGGAGTATGTAGAAACCGCACAAAAATCCATCTTTGAATTTGAAAAAGAAATATTCTAAAATAAAAAGAACATCTAACTATGTATAGTACATTTTCATTTAAATTACTAATCTCAAAGTTAATGTTTTAAGCAATTGTCATGAATAAATAAGGTCATAACAGGAAAGACCAAACATGTGTTAGCATAGGGTCGATCTCAGCTGAAACATGATACATACACAACAGAGCTGATAGTGAATGTTCGATTCAATGAAGCTGACAGTGTTTTTTTTTGTAGAGGTGATGGGGGGTAGGGTGGGGGGGTATCCAGCAGTTGAATGAGGTCACATTGAAAAGTGGAGAAAAATAAAAAAAATAAAAACACCATGAGGGGGATCAGTGCGTCACAGGCTGGTCCTCTACTGTAGTCAAATATACAGAGAAGCAGGAACACAGACTATATTGTTAACATTCAAAAAAAGTTTCTTCTGTTGATGGCATCGTCTGTCCCCACCAAAGTTCGTCACATCCCTCATGGTGACAGAAAAAAAAGACAAATAAAACAAACAAACCCATTTAAGTTTTAGGAGTCAAGTCAGATCCCTGTGGGGGCCAGGCGGCTGATGAAGGCAATACTGCTTAGGCACATCCTCCTGAAGAAGGCAGGGCAGGTAGGCTTCATGATGAAGTGTTCCAGAAGAATCCGCAGCTCTGTGAACAAGGTGCTAGGGACCGGATGGACGTTGGGTGAAGAAAACATACATCTGTTTTAAAACCTCTGAAGTGGCTACATGTTTGTTTAAGAACTGATTAGATTTTTAAAATTGATGGATTTGTTCCTGATTTTGCTATTTTGCTCATGAAGCATGTTCCTGGCAGGTCCCTCAGATCCTCAAACTCAAGCTTTTTGGTTCTTCCTACAACCAGAAGCAGAGCTGGGAAAGCAGCCTTTAGCACTTAAGGCCCCAGGTCAGAACAGCCTCCAGGAGAATATAAGAGCAGTAGAAACTGTTATTATTAACAAAGGCTGACTAAGGAACAGTCTCATGGCTTTTACTGTACTAAATGTGCGGTATAAATAAAGTTGTAGAAATATACCAGTTTTTTGTGTTACTGATCTGACAGCCCTGAGCGCAATCAGCCACAATGAGCTGCACCCCCAGAGCTGGTTGGGCTTTAGTACCCTGCTCAAAGACACTTCAACAGTATAGATACTTTGGCTCACAGGAGGTCAAACCTGGGATCCTCCAGTTAGACTTGTATTGTGTAACATCTTACCGGCAGTATGGGTTTCTTCTGGATGTGTAGCGGAGAGTGAGGAATCGGTAATAAATGAATGGCTGCAGCAAGCTTCCCTGGCCACTGTCAAGATATGAATGACATGAAAAGGTGAAATTAATAAATGTCACTGCACACTTGAAGTATAAAAGGGTTAAAAGATATCCATTACCATGGATCTTCGCTGTTCTTTGTTCTATTGCACTTGTACATAAACATACCTGAAGAGCATGAAGACAGTGGCTGGCATCAAGAAGATCTCATTGCAGGCAATGAACTTCAGGATGTTCTGCTGATTGGATGTGAGTTTGTCCAGGAATTTCCTAATGAACAGTAGGCTGTCGGGGCCCACGGACTGCAAAGAAAAATAAAATATCAGCATTATTAAGCAGCTTTGTTGAATAGTCAATTCTGATTGGCCAATGCATTCTGAGGTCTGTTTCACTAATCATATCAATCCGCAGTCAGTAAGTCCTGTAGATTGTGTTGATTTAGCAATGCCTGGTGCCAAAAAGAGCGTCACTCCTTGGTTACGGCAGACAAACACTCGCTAACCGAGGTTGGAAAAATGGAAAACGTTTCAAAATTGTTTTTAATTTATTTGGGAGGGCATAAAACATTTGATTTGTCTATGCCTATAATATGTCTATTCTATGGTTACAGTTTTAAATCAATAGTTTGTGTCAAATGATCGTGTTTGGTAAGTAGGTGTGTAGTAGTAGGCGGGATAATGTACAGTCAGCAAAATAAATCCCTTCAACGCGATCAAGAATTCACTCCGTCAGGGCTTATTGATAATAACCAGCTTGCTATATATTATCCCTTACATAGGAGTTGCAGCAGGCGACTGAAGGCTTTATACTTACATCAAGGACTTTCTTTGTGTAGGTGGTTGCATGAAGCAAAGAGAAGAGGAAGACTGGGAAGATGCTCACTGGAGACGATGGTTAAGGTAGCAACAGCAAGTGGTTTCCAAAATGTAATATATCAGAGACAAACAATCACACCAAACAAGGCTGCCCAAATGACTCTAGTCAAGGCAAACAACTATATAGGAAGAATCTATCAGCGATGGGAAGCTGTAAACCAAAGCCAGTTTAGTGTTAACCCTTATAACATCTAACTATCCTTAGTGAAACACCACCACCTCTGTCCCTTTTCACTCCCTTTGAAGGTGAGAGGATACTTGTGATGGGGTGGGAGTTGACCAGAATGAGCGAATACAGTAGGTAATGACAGCTGTCCTCCTGAAGAGCCTGGGCTAGGAAAGCTCTGCTCAGCTGGAAGTGGGGAAGCCTCTGGTGCAAGCGGAGGGCACTGGTGAGGGCGTTGGCCAACAACGCCCGCTGGTAGAAGTTGGCTGCTGCATGGGGTCTGAAATACACAAGCGGTGATAGATTTAACCATTTTGAACACATACACCTCTCTGTTACATCTTACTAACATGGGAACAAATACTTTAGATGAGAGTACAAATCTCCAGTCATGCCGGTCTCTTGTTTCTTTCAGATTTCACAACAGACATAATTAATATGGGTGGATGGATAGACAGACCAACATAGATAGATGTTAGTCTTTTGCGACCAGTATTGTCTAATCCACCTTCGTAATGCATCTACATCGCTGATGAAGACAGAGGCTAACACACAGCCATTAAGTGCACTCACCCCAAGAGTGGTAGAATAAACATTACAGAGCAGTAGACGGTGAAGAGCCGCGACAGCCACATTGCAGTCTCCAGCTTGTTACTCAACAAAAATTGCTAAGACAAGAAAGAAAAAGTTGTTTTAGACACACCAAGTAAAATTCTCTGCAGTGAACTTATTGTCATTATGGTACCTAAATGACTATCCTTAGCACCACACACACACACACCACAAGTATACACACATTAACTGTGATTCTGCCTCATCCATTCCTCCATCTATTCTCCTGCCACTTTTGAACCCATTATCTGGGTATCAGATGTTTTATTTTGCTGCATCATTCCATCATCACCCGGCTCGCCTGCCTAAATTTATGATTTATTAAAGGCCAGGATAATACCACACACATATACAATAGAAACATTACTAACAAATTGAAAATTGAACAAAAAATTGAACAGAAAATTGACAAACCGCAGCTGCCGCCACCATGCTGCAACAGTTTAATTCAATCTACCACCCAATTTCACTGCCATGTTATCATCAACACTCAGGTGATAACACTTAGCTTGACCTAATGAAAGACCCCACTGAATCAGGTGACTAGTAGTTCTCTTGCCTACCTACGTTGAATGCACTTGTTGTAAGTCAGCTAAATGACTGTAATGTAATCTTACATTTCAAACTGGTTCTTGAATTGACAGCTTGAGTGGATAAAAAAAGCATTCTGGCCCTGCCTTGCAGTTCTCTCAAAATGGTTGAATTACCTAAGTGACCAAAAGGAAAAATAGAGCTACACTTGGTGCACACTTAGTGTGGTTTTACAATTCAAAATAGTCTATGTGGTTAAAACAAGTTAATTGACGTTTTTCCTTTAGATAAGATGAAATTTGAGCCCCATGGGGAAATTAGGTTGTTGCAGCAGTAAATATTAGGATCGAGTATGGAAAAGGAAATGGAATATAAGCACACAACTAGAATCTAAAAATATATATATATATATAAATATAAAATGGAAAATAAACAATTGCCGGGTTATGTAAACATATATTGCCCTCAATGTCCACGCGTTAAGTAGGCTGTAAAAGTGGGACTTATGGGAACATTTAACAAACTAACATTTAACTGTGGTATAGACAATGTACTGCTCAGGAGAGAAAGTTATCATTCACTCACACACACACACACACACACACACACACTTTACAAACAATGTCTCCAAAGGGTTTAAACCAAGACAATGAAATTAGACCTTTCTTGCAACACCTTGTTTTACATGTATAAGAGATAAATACAGGTGTGCAGACTCTACTTGTCCTTAATTGAATGCTTTGCACCAACTCCAGCCCCTACTGTTCATGTGCGTATAACTAAGCTCCGAACAAACATGACTGTATGGTAAACACAGTAAACTTACCACGGGCCCCAAGCGGGGAGGAGGGCTTTGTTGGTCGGCGTCAGACATCTTTGGGAGCGTGGTTGGCCCTGTTGAAGTGAACAGAAGTCTAATGTCACTAAGGCAGTCGTCTGACTACTTGGGCTAACCTGACTCACGCTGTCAACGTGAAGTGGAGTTGAACCATAACCAAGTTATCCATGTAATGTGTATTTGATTATTCAGTGCAGCAAACAAGGAAGTGACTGTGGTGCCTTAAAGGAGAGATTCTTAATCTCAATAGGACGAACCTGGTTAAATGAATTAAAACAAGCAAAGGAACAACGGGACTATAACCAACATCACGTCGTCACTGTGTCTATTTGCATCATAAGATTCTACAGCAACCCATCTAGTGTAGCTATGAATGAACTTGCACGGGTAACATTGCCTAACATTGGTTGACAACTCTGCAAACTTTGGTTCAGTCCAAGCCCCAATACAGAGAGAAATGTATGTATCGGGGCTTTATGGATGCTAACGTAATGTTAGCTAGCTAGCAGCAGTGTCTCTAGTCTAGAATATTCTCACAATTGCTACGGTTACTACTGGTGTGCAAGCTAGCTCCTTGGCTAACGTTAGCTACCTAATGTAGCTACTGCATTAAGCTAACGAGTTAACGTTATCCTGGTAACGTTGACAAAGGTTAGCTGCCTCGGTTGGTAGGACAAGCATGCAGTTGGATAGAAAGGAAAGCCACAGCTGCTCATATTTATAACAAATAATGTGAAGCAGCATGTAGCATACCTGAATATAACACGTCGTGCTGTTCCGTTGAGTGCCGGGTTCCTAGAGGCATGCGTCGCTACGCTGAAGTGAATGATCACCTGACCTTCTTTCTCAACAAGGGGAATTACTATCGCGATATTTTAGAAGTTTGCGGAAGTATAAACTCAGTATAAATTAACTCGTTTTCATTCATTTAAACCAAGACCTTTATTGGCATTATTCAACTTTAATTTCCAAAGCAGACAACAGCAGTGAGAACTGGTAGAAACAGCAACAAGAGACCAGGCCTACTACCTTATCAATTCACTTAAATTTATACAACGACCTCTGACCCATAGCCTATTGGTTTGGATGTTACTGCCTTGTCCTACCATTGGTTGACCTTGTTTGGCTACTTGACTTACCCCTCAATAGAAGAGGTACATTGTTATTTGTGGTTATTTAGTGTAATAATGCAACATATTATGTAACATGTACATAAAAAACTATAAAATAATATAGGGAGCAAAGCAATAGGGAGGGAAAGTGACAACTAGTGCCCCTGCTGGTTATTTTATTCCTCCCATCACTGGCAAAGACAAAATGATTTGTCATGGATTGATTTGATGATGATTTGTATAAACTTTACCTGAATAGTCGTTTTTGAAGAGATATGGTTATAAATAACCTACAATTAGGTTAATTTCAGTAAAACATTGTAAAAACTCTACAGGCTACAAATAGACAGAGAGATAGACAGACAGACAGACAGACAGATAGATAGATAGATAGATAGATAGATCAGCAGAAGGAGAGCGCATGCGTAAGGGTAAACGCCTATTTGCAGACCAGAAGGTGGGTCAGTAAGTGAAGTGATTCATCTTGTAAATATATATCCTTTGGTTAAGCCACCGATCAAGAACTATATTGTTTGGTAGAAGAATCATAATCGTAATCGTTTGCTTTCTTCATCTTTTAATACAATGCTCTCTTACCTTACTTAATTCAAACGTCACCTCAGTGGGCTACCACAAGAGGGCACACTCGACCATCCTATTATGCTAGTAGAGGGTAGCCTATAGCCTGTGTTAGATAATTATTTTAGCTTTTAGCGCACCTTATTTGGTCCCAACATGGTTTAAAATCTTACATCTCACTCCTACTGTAAAGCCTACCGCATATATCCGAAGATTATTGGCAAGAGTGTCGCAGGATGATGTGTTTGCTGTAGATGCCATTTGAAAATATAGGCAGTGTAAGCACTGTAGAATCTAATTATTTCTTTGCAAAACCTAATTAGGCATTAAAAAAGGTTAACGCCAGCGCCTGAAACGTTTTTGTTTAATAATCCCATTACTGACGGCTCATCATGTATAAAATGGTGCAGGAGGACACTAAGTTTCCACTTGTTAAAGCGAATCCCTGAGAAATAGTCGCAGATTTTTTGACACCATCTGCGATTGGAGATTAGGTTTATAATTAAACTCCGGAGACTCAGCACCAGAGTAAGTAGGCTACAGCGTCCTGGCTTGCATGCATTTTATATGTTTCATTAATTATTCTGCCTGCCTGTTGAAAACATTCTCCCTGTTTTATTTTCTATTTTCACATTGTTGACATATTCATTCGCTCGAAACGACAGATCTCGCCAGACGGCATGTAGTCTTGAGAAAATAGACCTTGATGATTTTTCGGCGTCAGCTCCTCTAGGACCATTACCAGTCACTAGAGAGCTCCAGTTGTGAATTTAGATGAGAAGTTTTTTTTGGGCCGTGTTTTAATAGGACGAGACCTTCCGAAGAAGAAATACAGTAATTCTGTGATAATATTTACAAGGATACTATGTACACAGCAGAATAATAAACTAATACCCTAAACGAATATTATGTCAATATTATATCGATAACATAGGAGATTAAAAATAACATAAATTGTCACAAGGTCACTATAAACTCACTATATCACAAACACAGTTTTAAACCCTATATAATATAGTGATTTTTCGTTAAATAAAACCACGTTTTGAGACGCCAAGTCTAAACTATTGGCAACGAAAGAGCGCAAAATTGTTATTTTTTTCATATTTTTGGAATGAATATCTATTATAAAACGAGATATGATGAGATTTGCTTTTGCTTATAGCACCTGCATTGGTCAAGTTCGCCAGCAGAGACGCTTTTAATACTATTGCAGCCATTTTATTACAAAAAATCCATCGAATAGCTTTATTTATTTCAGATGTTATAGCGGGTTGTTTTTGATAGCGTCAAAAAACGAAATCAAATCAAAATCAAATTCTGATATTGCAAAAATAGCAATCAAAATACTCGAATGGATATGCTGAAATGCAAGTTGGAAAACGAATGCATTGTTCATTTCAAATGGTTCGGGTAAACAGAATGATGATGATGATGATGATAATAATAATAATAATAATAATAATAATAATAATAATAATAATAACAATAATGATAATAATAATATATCTTTCTTCTACTACTACTACTAATGATAAATAAATAAATAACACTAATACTAATAAAATCTCTTATGAAAGGAGTTTCTCTCTGACGTAAACCAACGTTTTGCTTCCCATCATTTTATATCTGCACAACAAAGAAGCTTTCAACCTGCGCTCACTTTTTCCACCTTTGACCTTTTCCTCTTTCAAAGCTTCTGCATCAACAGAGACCCAAGTTACGTTTTCAAATAATAATAATAAAAAAAAACAGCCATGAAAGCGGGTGACAGAATAAAAGTGAAAGCCTGCTAAAAGAGATCAAGCATCGTCTCCTCAAAAGGAATGCGCTTGTAATTGGGAAAAGGAGAGCTGTATTTCAGCCGCCTGGCTCTATTTTGCCAAAACAAACAGGGTGTGGAATGGGATGAAAATCGCGACAAGCGAGGAAGACGACTGAAAAAAAGAGTTGGGTTGATAGGAAGGAAAAGGAGGACACGGTTCATTTAAACTGGTTAAAGAAACTGGTTAAATAAAACAAGTTATCAACAGGCCTTTTATCTCTTTGTTGCCTGGTTGAAGAAGAGGGTTTTCAATTCCCATAAGACACAAGTCTGTTGCAGAATATTTCATGATCACATCTGAATGCAATTCCTTATTTATAGTGGATATCAAAAGTATATACCCTTACACCCTTTCAGATTTCATAGTTTTAATGCCTTGAGGCCTGGAATGAAAATGTTTTAAATCAGACTTGTTTTTTGCTTTCATTTGGAGATGGCAACCTGCAAAATGAAGGTATAGAAACAAAAGGCTGCTCATTTCAAATTAGAAAATTAAAGTTAAATCCTTCGGTTAATACTCAGTTGAAGTACCTTTTGCTTTGGTTACAGCATTAAGCGTTTTTGGCTAGCCTTTACCACATCTGGATTTACCAATTTCCCCCCTGATTTTCTCCCATTTTCCTCTGCAGAGGAGTTCAAGCTCACAACAATTGTAAAGGGAGCTCCTATTCACACTTTTCATGAGGTCAATCTACAGATTTTCTACAGGATTGAGGTCTGGGATGCTGATCTTCCTTTTGCTTGTGTGCTTCAGATGGTTGCCATGTCAAAATATAAAATTTTTCTTTAACTTGAGCTTTTTTGTGCAGACGGCAGCAGATTACACCCCAAAAATATCTTGGTATCTTGAACCATTCGTTTCCCCAGGAGAGCAAAAATCGTGTAGCGTGATGCTGCCACCATAAACTGGGTTCTTTGGGTATCTTTTGGAATAGAGACCAAAAACTTCTACCTTGGTTTGCTCGGACCACAAGATATTTTCCCACATGGTTTTGAGAGTCCCGGCTGTGTCTTCTTGCATGATTACAACAGGACTGGATGGTTGTTTTGGGTGAAAAGTAGCTTCCGTCGTGCCACCCCCCATCTACAGCCCATAATACTGCAGAACACGCAAAATGCTTGTTACTGTACATGCATTGCTCCTGGCCTCCTTGCATGCAGGCCATCCATCCTGCAGCTTGATTACAGTCTTCACTGTGTTCAAGGTCTTTGAAATGTTTTTTTAAATGAACATTTCAACATCTCGAGGAGCTTGCGTTAGCTCCTTGCTCCCCGTGTCTCTGCACACTGACAGAGAGAAACCCTTCAGTGAAATCCTGCTTTTAATTGATCTAATTAGAATTGCTTCAACTGATTTCAGGTGAAGGAGAATTGGCTCCATGAACACTTTGGAAATGGGATTAGTTAGATTTTAACACAGTGACCATCCTTAGTGATAAAGGATGTGGACATTATCCAACCAAGGTGTTTTATTTTTATTGCCTTTTGTTTCTATTTTGATTTGTGTGGAAATCAAAATAGGAAAACGTTTTTATTTCAGAGCCTGCAGGAAAATTTTAAAAAAGTGTGTAGAATTTTGAAATATATACCTCTCATGAAAAGTCACTATAATATTCCTATAATGATTCATATTGTATTTGTGATATTCAATAGTGAGTTTATTGTGACTTTGCTGATAATAGCAGATTGTAACTGGTGGTGGATTAGTTGTAAAGGTTATAAGGGATCTGATCTCTGCCGCAAGCCTTGAGCCAAAACTATTGACACAGACAGCAAATGGGATCCACAAGAAAGTGGACTTTCTTCTTTTTAGGAGTAAGCCTATGTTTGTTTCTGGGTTGAATAGGGGCCTATAATGGAAGTGATGGCGTCAGGATTGTCACCACAAATGGTCTGGGCGTTTTGCAAGGCTGTTTGACAGAGCCTATTATGTCATTGGTCACGTCCCTCCACTCCTTGCTCCCTTTGGCCTGAATGGGGGTGAATTAATCAAATGGTTTGAGAAAGATCAGCCAGCTTAATACACTTTGTGTCAAGGCCTACACTGATCCCAGATCCTGGCCTCTCTGTACCTGCGCTGTTTCCATGTGACCATATTATTGGACAGGACCCTAAAACCACTATATTACTCCTATAGGGTACTTAATGTGACTATGGCAGTTAATAGTGAGTTAATAGGTAACCTTATTGTACTCACCTATGGTATCACTATAATGTTCCTATAGGGACGTAAAGTGTCTGTGGTACTCAGAAGTGAGTTCATAGTGGCCTATTACTCAATGGTACTTTTAAAGATCTCCTATAATATTCCTATAATATTAATAATATAGGGATTTATAGTGTGTCTCAATGGTGAGCTTATAGTGACTTTATTGTATTTAATATTTTTTTCTCCTATGGTATCACTATAAGATTCCTATAATTTTCCTATAGGAAAAGTCCTATAGGGACCATATCACACTAAATTATAATTTTTGTATCTCCTATAATATCCCTAAGTTTTGTTTTATAATATAATATACTTCGAACATTATTTTTTTTTATCACATTACTATTGTACTTTTTCATTGTACTGTTGCTGTGATCTGGCCTATGCTGTTATGAGACTATTGTACAGGTCTGTGGAGGACATCTTGAAATTACATTTTTCTCCATCCTTGTCTGAGTTATCACACCTGTTTATAGGATGTCAAAGGCCTGTAATTGGGTTTCATTGCCAAATTACATATCTACCATTTGAAATATATAGAAAACAGTGACATTTTGAATATACAATTATAAGTTATATCCTTTATAAAAAGGAGGGGGTGAAGTTTGTTTATCTTAGAACAAGGGGTTTTAAAACAAGGGCCCATTTGATGAAATGTGTCCCCATACAGAGGATTTCTGTGGTTATTGATTTAGCATTGCATTGTTTGACCGTCTACACTGTACAGGCGGAAAGAGTGAAACCTATCAGTCTTACATATTCTCTAATTTGGATAATTTGTAGTGAACAGTGAAATTAAACTATTCCTCATTTTGCTTGAGGACTCCCTGGAAATTCCCCATCAAGGATCCCTGGAGGTCAGCGGACCCCACTTTGAGAACAACTTGATATCAAGACCACCAAAATAGACCTAATAAATTAAATATTAATATGGTTTTAAGAAATCAAAACACAGCCACCATCATATCTCTTTTGCAGATGGGGAATTGGCCCAATTGGTCCGCAGTGAAGCCCATGCAGCGCTGTAATGTTATTGCTTTATCAAACACAATCAAAATGTGAATTAATCAAAGCACTGCGCGTGAGAGCACGTATGCATGAGCATCGTTGGGCTGTAATGGATGGCTTTAAAATTTGACGTTATTATTTCCCGTCATTTCAGGAAACAAATTGAACATTTATTGCATATATATTAAAAATTATACAGTCGTCGAGAGAGGCTGATGTGTCTTTTATTGAGGCGCACCGAGAGGTGAGGTCTCACCGGATCAATTTCCCTGTCTTGTTACTCCCGCAAGAGGATGTTTGGAAAATGCCTGGAACCGCTAAATTGATTCAGAAACGAATTCATAACTTGGGGGGTTTAAGCAATTTTGTGGCACCCAGCTTTATCCCTTCTCTTTTCTCTTGTTTCATGTTTTGATTGCTTTAAGCATCCAAACAAAGTTTCTCTGTATTTTGCCTTCGCATGGAAACCGGTTTATTGTTGGTTCTGTGGGCTATAGTCCACGTTATTTTTCATTCTTTGGAAAAAAAAATGCACTTAATATACTGGGTTTTGGGTGGTTTCACAAACATAGTCATTAAGCAGTCACAATGCTTTTATTGTGCACTTGATCTCAAAATAGAGCCTGGTCTGACTGCAGGATCCAGACAAACCTATGGAAGAGGCCTTGTCTTTGTCTGCCTGTAAGGAGATGAATGGCCCGTGTCACCCAGATGATTAGTTTGCACTATTAAATTGTCAAAAAGGAAGGATTTTCCCCTAATAGTGCCTTTTCGCAAAGAATTATGGAATTCAGAGTTGTTTGCGACTGCTGGGGAACTTGCAGGGCTTTGCAGGGCCGAGGGCGAAGGTCAGACAGAGTTCTCAGCACTGCTTCAGTGTGGCACAGCAGCCACAGAGACAGACAGACGCACTTGTAGGTCTGTTTCCAACATTTCCAATATGAATCCCTATAGCTTGTACCCGATGAAGGATATCCAGAGAGATGGTGATAAATGAAAAGTTTGAGAAACCATGACCTCCACTGGGTGGTCATCATACGGTGAACAACTTATTGACAACAATATATTATCTGAAATTATGTCATTAAGATGTAGATTAGATTGAAAAAGGTGTAAACTGGGTTTAGGTGGGTTCACCCTTCACCGCACCCCTGAGGATATCCAATGATCCAAATGTGTAAAATTTGTGCGTAAAAGCGCCTCGGCACCATTCCACCATTCCCCTTCCCAACACTATATGGAACAGGGCGTTAACAAGTCAACTTGGATGATTTCATTTCACTGCTGTCAGAACAGCCCAATTACATGTATTAGCCTAAACTCGTCATGCTGGTGCTGATGTTTCAAGGGAAAACGTGGCCTCCACCATGCAGCGGCAGATCTCTCCTAAAAGATGAGCTGTCTGTCTGCATGACATGACCGGGAACCCCGCTTCTATTCTGCTCGACTTCTATTCTAGTGCCAACGTTTTGTGTTAAATGTTAACAACTTGGCCTGATCCATTTTATCGCCAACAACAAACCTGTGTTGACTCTAACACTCGCCTCCTTTGTGCCCATTATACGCCTGCCCTCACTTGAAGATTTATGTATTTTTGATATTAAATTCCTTCTGTCATCAAGACTGCTCTCTTGTTGACTTTTCTTGACCCGTCGACCCCGTTCCCCAAACTTTCCCATATTTAACGCGGGATCTCTCCCCCCTTCTCTCTCTCTCCCCCCTTCTCTCTCTCTCTCTCTCTCTCTCTCTCCTGCCATACTAATTCGGCTCCACCACAGCTGAATGCTTTGTGTCTCCTTTTGTTGGCATGTGCTGTTTGCACTGTTCTTGAACTTCAGTGCGCTGCCCTGTCCCCATCCTGTACTTTGAACCCAGTATCTCCCCCCCACCCGCCCCTCAAATAACGCCTTATTGTTCCCACAAGCCCAGGGGCGTCAACTCACTAAACCCCAAAAGTATGTGAGTATGGCAAAGTCTAATCTAGTGTTATTTACTCAACTGTATTTCTGGAGTCCAGTGGAGCCACAACTGATGAGATAGGGTTTTTATATATTTGGTCAATGTACATAAATGATCAGAGATATTAGTCCTGAATACTCCCCCAATGCTTCCAAATATTTCTGACGATTTTGCTTGATGTTTTAATAAAAAGGTAGGCCTACAAGTCCCAAATTTGGACCCACTTAGATTACACACCTTGCCATACCCAATTGACTCCCACGTCGCCGACAAGCCTCCCTCTGACTGCCCAGCTTGCTAATTAGTTAAACAAACGCTCATACTAATGGTCCCACTGGCCTGGTGAGCTTTGGGGGTTTTGTTCGACGACTTTGCCCGTCCTGCTGGAAACTTGGCCCCACTGACCCGAGCCATCCCGGCGCTGTAGAGACGGTTGGACCGCCCTGTCCGGAGTCCAACCCCCAGGGGCCAAAGGGCAGCGTCCGAGGCCCGGGAATGCCACCACCAGCTGCTAGCGGTGACACCAGTTACAAAGGCGCTTGGTGAGCAATCCTTCTATAGGTTGTCAGTATCAGTGACAGTGTTGGCCTGACATTTATTTACTCTCTCATAGAGCCCAAACGACCCGGTTTCGTTTCAGGGGCCGTGGTTTCCTCGTCCAACGCCTCTTTGCTGTTCTAAATTCACTGTTTACCACGCCTCGGGCGGGTATGCTTTTATAAAACGGCAGTAACAAACCACTATAGTATATTAAAGTATAGTAAAAAAGAGATAGTAATTGTTCAAGAAATATAATATTTTTAATCAACAATAATTAAATCGATATAACGTTGCAGCCGTCTTGAACAGTAGCTAGCTTAACAAAGTGGTTGCTAAGCAACACGTAAGCACGTGTGGCTGGTGATTAGGCCGGTTAGCGCATTCATATTTTAATTAATTATAATAAAACAGCTTTAATTGTAAAGTGTTATTTTTCACTAAGAGATACAGTAGCGGAACAACGTGGTTGGTAAGGACGTCTAAGCGGCGGTATGAGCGGTGGTTTGGGTTGGCGCATTACTATTTATATTAGCTGTAATGCGTTTATCGGGTTATTTTACTACAGCTTCGAACACGACTCAGCCAATCAGAACCGAGAGCCGGAACTATGATGTTAGGCGTTCGAACGTTCCCCTTTTCCCTGCAGCACGTCGCGCGGTTAACACTGGCCCCATTACACGTTGTCGTTTGTGGCTCGCGGTGTTCTTTGGACAATGTTTGGCCATTTACCCGGCCTGAGCCTGTGTGCTCCGCGGAGGTCTCGACAGAAATTGATACTAATTGCAGGGACTGTACACTGCTGGCTGGTGGAGCGCCTGCAGGCAACTGGAGGACCTGCTTGTCACTGCCTAATTGACAAGGGCTTGTCTGTCCTGGGAGCAGCTGGTCCTAAGCACTGCCACACAATCGCAATCTTGACACGGCCTCCACTCGCCTGGAGGAGTTTTCAGGGAAAACGCCGTTAAAGGGAGATTTATTGAAACTCCCTTTGGGTGCTGCTGTATTAAGTAATATAGGCCCATTTCCGCGGGTGCAAAAGGGAGCCACACTCCTGGTATTAATAACAGAAGGCGCCAATTAGCCCAGACAGGTGACATTTCTTGTGACATTATGAATCATTCCAAACAAGACAAGCAGAGAAATAATGCCTAGGTGTAGTCCTGGCCTGAAATAGGCTTTAAGCAATAGCTATTTTACTTTCTTTTATACAATCTCAGTTATATGACATACAATGAGGTATGTGCTTTGCAAATCGGATTAATGCAGGGGGATGTGTTGCACCAGCCATTCAGCTGGCTTGAACTGACACAGGATGGGCTTGAACACACACAAATAACATCAACCCTCACAGTAAAATAATCAATTCATTATTCTGGCCTGTTTCTATGAGCCCATGCCTATATAGCTGAATGCATCCAGAGGAAAAACCAAGCAAGTATTGTTTTCGCCTGCAAGTGGAAAAGGTTTTCCTCAACTTTCCCACTGCCTGTAAAGAAATGCTGCTTTTCTGGCCCTTTTGAACTGAAATCGTGATTTTTTTCCATGGTGTTCTCCGGACGCGCTCCTTTATTTCTGAGGAACAATGACAACACTGGAGCACCCCGCCGGTGCGCCACAGTTGGGGATCCCCCGGATTGTTTTAGACATCTTTGGATTTCATCAATCAAAATGACTGCAGTTTTCCATAAAAATGCTGAATTTGGTTCTGGAACCGAGAGAGCTAGGTAGAAAATACGAAGCTGTCCTTCTCGATGATAAATGGCCATCCTTTGATTGAACAAATAGAGAAATACGTGCCACAGTATACTGAGAAACAGGCGAAGATTGTTAAGAGGACTCATGGTCTTGCATCAAATCATGCCAGAAATGAATTGCCTCGTAACATTAGAAAAGCAATTGCATTTTCTCCAACCCGCCCCCCTAAAAAGGAAAAACGTTTTGTGATCACTGATGTGAACAAATATAATATAACCCACAAATCTTTGACTGGAATTTGATTGAATGGTATAAAGAGTCTATTATTCCTCACAATATTAAACTATATCTCAGCCAAAAGGACTAGTACATCAAGACCCGACTTCTTGTGCTTCGCTATCGTCGGAATAACCGTCCAGCCTTTTGTCTTCCTCTATAAAAAATATCAAAATGAAATAGACAGCAGCCACGATAAAGGTCACCTATTCTAAGGAAAAGCAAAGGACCAAACATAAAACACTGGCAGACAGGCGCACGTGGGTCAACTATTGGTGTCTGATGTCATTCCAGTAATATTGGTCTTCCTCACTGGGTTAACAAACCAGATTATGGACCCATAAATATACAGAAGACTTTGACCTGGTCCTGCTGGCGGAAAGCTCAGCCACTATCCCTACACGCCCCTTATCCTTAAAGGCCCGTTTACATCCAAATAACACATTAGACTGACAAATACAGAACTAAACCCAATCAGCCAACCGTGGGATTTCACAGCTCTTGTTGCAGAAGACCCAAACAGAAATCTGAAAATTGCAAAACTTTCAATTTTCTAAAAGCAATTATGAATTAATCGCCGGACGCGCCTCAAGGTGTCCTTTCTAAACAGCCTTATTGCTGCAGCTAATTATCCAATACTGACATTTTGTCCCGCCTCAGGTCAGCGGGTCAACAGTTGGAGATTAATGGAGGCGGATTGAGGTTATAGGACAACGAAAAATCACTGTAACATCCCTATAATATTACTACAGGGAGGTATAGTATATCTGTGGTACTCAGTAGTGATTTTAGTGACCTTGTTGGATTTTTTATCCTGCTATGGCATCATTAAAACATCTCTATAATATTCCTATAGGGACTTATAGTGTATCTGTGGTACTCAATAGTGACTTTATAGTGACTTTATTGTCCTTAATGTTTTTATCTGCTATGGTATCACTGTAAAATTCCTATATGATCATTCCTATGACTTTACAGTGACCTTACTACTTGATGGTATTTTTATATCTGTTATGGTACCATTTTAATATCCTTATAATATTGCCATAGGACATTCTATATAGTTCACGATTTTGCTGTGATATTTGTATGGTATCCTTCCAAAATGTATTCTAGGATAGTTGTTTTTGTAAGGAAATTGCCCCCCCCACCACCACCTTTTCAAAAAATACAGGCGACTCTACTAGGCCTTGTCGGGCTTGAAGAATTGTTTAATTTCAGGGCCCCGGCGTTTCCTGAGGTGAGGTCTGCATTGGCTGCTAATAGAGATCTAATTGATGGGCCGAGTCCCGTTTCCGTGCTCTCTCCCTTTATTGCGCCTCGGCGTCTGCTGTAAAATAGGACTATAATCAGATTCCGCCTATTCCTCCTGGAGCAGGATGAGAGCTCAGGGCTGGGGAGAGAGATGGGGCAAAAAAAAAAAATCGTTATTAAAAAAGTTAAGCCCAGAGTAGGAATTCGACATACTGTTGAGGCTTGATGAAAAAGAGGAAAGTGATCTTTACGATACGTTTTCCCTCCTCCTAAAATCACCTTTTCTAGTTTTAGCTTTATTGCACCCCCCCCTCCCTTCCCTCACTATAACATCCCTATAGGAACTTATAGTGTGTTTGTTGCAGGCTTTAGTGTGTTAATAGTGACCTTATTATGTCTTATGGTATGTTTTATTATAGTATCACTATAATATTCCTCTATTTGAAACTTAATTTTGTTGTATCTTTATTTAGTCCTTATTTAATCCTAATTTTTTTAGCATTACTGTAGCATAAGGGTTAGCTATTGGTGTCAAAATACCTGCTATTATTATTATTACTACTACTGCAGTGTGTTTAACTTGATCATATGTGCTTTAATGACTCTTACCACATGATCAAATGAAATGCAATATAGGCCAGTCCTTGTTAATCCCAGTACTGTAGGCAGAGGGGACTGTCAATCAAATCAGACTGAGACTGGCAGCCACAGAAACAGAGTGATTCTCCCTTTCTTCCCTTCTCTCTCTCCCTCTCTCGCCATCTCCTATAGAGCTTCCTGGAAGGCTGTGATTGGCCGCCTGTCTGGGCTGTGATAGCAGCCCTGGAGCCGGGGATGATTGATGATGGTGAGGGCAAGGCCGAGCGCTGGCAGCATAAAGCCCCATAGACGCCTCAATAAAGAGCCTGGCTAGTGGAGAGCCCGGGCCCCGCTCAATAGGGCCCCTCCGCCTCCGAGGACCCACGGCTAGGGGAGAGCATGGGGAGAGAGAGAAGGAGAGGGAGAGAGAGAGGGAGAGGTGCTCTGTTGTTGGATAATCCGTTTAGCTATCGAGCCAGCAGCCGTCTGAGGCTGGATAAGTGCAGCGACGGATGTGTGTGGGGTGAAAATAGCAGGGGTTGGCTGGTGGAGTGCTTGGGGGGTGAAAGGATGTAGGGACGAAGGATATAGAAAGAGAAAGAGAGAGAGAGAGAGAGAGATGGATCATCCAGTCTCAGGATTTAATGGGGAAAAATCAAAGCGGATGAAGCAAACTGGAAATCAGATCTGTAGGCTGCTATCCAAACTGTAATACGCCAGAAATTATCTCAGGCCAAAAAAAAGTTTGCAGCCAAAAAGTTATTATTCAAGGAGATGTGGGTTCTTTTTTGCCTCTTGCCCACTGCATGGCCAGGAGCTTCAAAACAAAGTCGAGCAATATGCCCACATAGATATCGCTATGGTGCAAAGAGGAGGAGGGAGGAGGGGCAGTAGCCAGTCTACAGATGTACAACTCCGCTGACCTTTGCTTCAGCAGATCAATGAGACCCTGCTAGGTTGAATTCCATCGGTCCTGCGTCCACTGCTGTGGCCCCAGACCGCATGCAGCCCTGTTGTAACCCCCAGCGCACAGCATCTCTCAAAAGCACAATTAGGCAGCAATCTGCTCCTACCAAGGCAGCTTTCAGTGACTCCAGCATTGCTACACGATGTCCTGCAGACCTGCCTGGCTGGAGTTGGCAGGACGAGGGTCTGGGAGAGCGTCTGATGTCCTCAGCAGGTCCCGGGTTAAAGAGACCAAGATAGAGACCAGGCGTGAGGACAATGGGTGTGTGTTTTTGAACCAGAATCTACCCGGGGAAGATTTGCCGAGCGTGTATGTCACATTTCCATTTGACTTTCTGGGGTTTTTAGCTGAGCCAGACTGAGAGGACAATCGTAGAAGAAAGCTTAAATACTTAAAGACCACCAACCCAATAGCGTCATTCAGTCACAGCCTTTCTTATTGTAACTGTAATGTGTGTGTTCTCTCTTTGCTTCCTAACCTAAATCAATGCCATCATAAAATGTATTGATATATGGGATGTCACACCTTATGATTCCTGTTTTTTCATGTCCTTTATGGAAATAAATGAACAAAGTTTGCATACAACAACTGCGTTTTGTCATTGTATTTCTCTTCATGTATTGATTACGTGTGTAATATGTTTTTAATGAAATTGTAATTCTATAAATACGCTTGCTTCTTTAGGTTATTAAGAGATGTTACTGAAATTCAGAAACCAGGTGCAGAAACAGGCTGTGTGTAAATACATTTCAGTTCAGTTTGTATTCAGGGCAGGAAACTTAACTTCTTTGCCCGCCAGCCAGCACATCCCAACATATACAACCACTTAAAGACAGTTGCCAGCATCAAGAAGACGTCGCTGCAGACGGTGAACTTCAGGATGTTCTGCTGATGAGCGGCAGGGTGCTGGTGCTGAAAGCTGAAAACACACCGGTTAAACCACAAACGGTTTCAGTAAGGCTTCAAATATGGACGTGACAGTGCAGGAAGCTAACTTTGTATTGTCTATAGGACAGGTAATAGGTCTTAAAATGATGACTGGTACAGGAAGCTAACTCTGCAGCATTTGGCTAGTGGCTAGTGTTCATTTCCAACCCTGCATATGTCTGTGTTGTTATGAAGTTTCTAACCCTTTTCTAACTAGATATAGCCACAATCAACGACACGGCCTATTTACTAATGAACTTAAAACTACACACCCAAAAACAAATGATGCATTAGTGCTTCAGAGCCAATTAAAGACAGAAAATCTGTGAACAGCTCAATAGGTTAATGAAACCACAACAGTCACATGTGTCTTTGTTGATTTGTGATTAGAGCAGGGCCGTAGTCATGGGGTATCCATAACTTGATTCCGCCTTGGGCTTTAATTGCCTAATTGGAGTGATTATTTAGCAATGGGAAACCGTTCCACCTGTTCCTCCGTACATGTAGAAGCATCTACCTGGTTCCATTCACTCACCACTATCTCAGAAGAACCCTATGAACACACACATTGTTTACTGGCTGGTAAGATCAATTAAATGTGCATTAGGAGGAAATTCATACACCCAAAAGGGATATGACCTAGTGGTGTGACTGACGGTGAACAAAATATAGCGGCTGCTTTATGACTGACCTGGAAAACATTGCTATAAGGGACTCATATTTCCCTCCTGATTCTCACATCAGTGTTCCAGTTTCAGCACGCGGCGTCTGCTCATGCACCGCACGGACAAATCCAATCCTGCGTGGGCTTGGGCCGAACCATTAGCCGGCACCGAGTTATTTCATATTGCGCGGTTGTTGTTGTTGTTGTTATTGTGTGTATTGTTGGTGGGCAGAGGTTAACAAAGGGCCAAGACAAATCCAAGCCACCGGCGTTGGCCGCATGGGGAAATGTTGGCAGGCGAGCCAGAGAATAATCATAGGCTAATCTGATTTCCAGCTCTGATAATGGAGGCCGGGCTAAATAAGAAAAATTCCAGGCAAATTTGTGCAAATGAAAAAGGATTCCTCCTGACATAATGGTACGGTGCTCGGCAGCCTCTAATGAGCAATAATCTGTCTAAGAGCTTCTCTCTCTCTCTCTCTCTCTCGCTGGGTTTCTCCCTCTCCCTCTCCCCCACCCCTCCACCTCCACACCGGCTCTCATCAGCTTCTTCCCTTTGCCTGAGGAGCAGCATGTTGTTGTTATTTGAGACAGATATGGAGTAGAAGACGAGGAGAAAACCTTCATGATGGAGACCAGAGGCTCGTGTTTTCCTCCAGTCTAATGGGGGAACACGGTCTTAAGTGGATTCCTGTTGATGAAGGAAAACCACGCATCTGCAAAAAAAGCACATCTTGTAGGAATGATGTCAACAATGCCTTTGTTTCTCATTGTGTTTTCTCCATGAAACCCTTTGAAACTCAACACACAAACACACCATGTAAACATAAAAACAAGCCAAATTGCAGTTATGTGTTTTTTCCTCCTCGACAGCGGTGATACATTGTACTGTTATGTGTGTTATAACATGTGACCATTCACACACACCAGCAGCAGTAGCAGCTGTAAGACAATTTTACCTCCACAGAAAAATAACCCCCGTCTCCCCCTCCTCCCTCCTCCCTCCTCCCTCCTCCCTCCCCCCCCTCCCCCCCTCCTCCCTCAGCCAGCAGCAGCAGCAGCAGCTTGGCTCGGTGCTCCTGACAACTTCCATAAATTATTGGAGATTTTCATATTTCAAATTTCATCTGCATTCATGCGCAGCGGCCAGGGCCCCGGCGGAGGCTAGCGTCGGGGTGTCGGGTATGGAGGCAGAGGCCCCCTCGGTAGCAGCGCTGCCACCGGCTGCCTGGCTCGGTGGCCCCAGAGACCCCCAGCTAATTGAATTGCATCCCCTGATTAGATTATCCTTGCGGCAGCTTGCTGCCAATCTGAAGTATGGGTGCCTTCTATCCTACTTAACCCTTCTGCCCCCCACCCGCTGCTGCAGGCACACACACACACAGCCGAGGCAGAGTGCCCAATATATTCAGGGGCCATCAAAGTTGGCCAGTTTTGTTATTTTTCTTTTGCATTGTCTTGCCTTGTAAAAGTGACCATCTTTCACCGCCTGGCCCTCACCACTACTCTCTCTTTACCAAACAGCAAATCTTGGCACACTGGAATCCCATTTGTTGTTTTTTTTTTTTGTTTGTTTTACTTTTTGTCCCCGTTTTTTTTCAGTCTTCATGTGCTGCCAACCATTTGAAACATTGGCTGAACAGTGGAGAGAGAACTGGTGCCATATCAACATATGGGCAGCAACAGAGCAGCACTAATCAGTGATTAAAGCTGCATTTTCACAAAAAGAAGTTTTTCAATAAACAAGCAACACCTGACCTCAGTTATACCATGTTTCTATTGATGGCTGCCTATTCTTCACTACAGCCAACATATGGCAGATGTTTACTATTGAAGGGGATCATTTCGTTAGAACGATATTAATATTGATCTTTTGTCTGCACATTTTGCCATTGACCAAAATGTACAACCCTATGTAATGTAAAGATATAAACAATTATTAAATAAAATAATTACAATTAGATTAGATTCATCATACTGATTGTATTAAAACGATGAATCAGAAATCATTTGGATTATGTTTACCCTTATACACACATTTACAACCATAAAGGCTGCTCAGTGGTTTGCAGAAAATAGATATCCTTTTAACTGTGGTCGCGTATCACAGGGGTTTGTTTCCCTCTTGGGCCACACATGCTAAAAATATATACGCACTCATGGTACTGTAAGGCGCTTTGGATAAAAGCATCCACCAAATGGCACAAATGTCTTTGACTCCGGCCCCATGGCACTGCAATGACTGCAAATACTGTCTGAGCCCCAGTCACCGGGACTAGCAGGCCATGTCATCTCATGCATTGCCACATTTCAGTTTTGGGCCAATGCATAACCCAGATGAATATAAGTGTTCGCTGAGGAAAAGTCATGTTGTGATGTAATTATCATCTATTGCTTCCTGTAATCATATCAGATCTCTTTTGAACAATAATCTCATGGTGAACGTCTGGAACGGAGCCCTCCTCCCTGTTTATTGTTCTCCACTCCGGTAAAACACAATTGAATTGAGGACTCCACTATTGGATTTTTCGCTCTGTAGAATAAACTGAAATTGTATTTTTGCTGGAAATTATCAATACATCTTGGAAGGCAAAAGTAAGAAGACACAGAGCAAGAATAGACCCTGGGCAGAGGACGGTGGGAGGTGGAAGATGGAGTAGATGAAAGATGAGGAAAGGGTGATGGGAAGAGTTTCACCAACAGGCGAAGGCATTTATTGATGTGCGGGGTCAGACGTATATGTTACAGTAAATCATATCAAAACTGGAAAATACTCCTCATATACAGAAGATAAGAGCACTTTATTGTGTTTCAGTTAAATTCAGTAAGCAAGATGATATATACAGAACTGTAACGGATGCAAGATACAGTATGTAAACATGCTGTGTTGCTGATATCACTGGTGTTTTTCACAGGAGTGAAGAGAATAATGTTCATTTTCTCAATGAGTCTATATTTGAGAATATACAGTGAGGTTTTAACAGATCTCAAAGGACCAAGGGTTATGAAACTTGTTCAGTAGATAAATGACCACATCAACTTTTAATTCAAGTAAGAAAAACAACAATATTGCTGTCATGTAGCAACAGTGGTGATATGCTCTATTGCTTTCTATTGCTTTCAGCCATATGCTGCCATACACTGTACAAATACACTTCACTCATAATATTTGTAGGTATTTTGTGCTTTTCATCTGTCACTCATCAAGCTTTATTGGTCAAGCTTTTGTTTTGGATCTTATAGCAATTTGATTCACTATTAGTGAGTCCTTTTCATCCTGCAAATTGTGGGTGGCAAATTAAGGAAAAAGGTTGGCAATTTGCCACCTTTGCCAAAGCGTGACACCTACTAAACTGATTAAAACATGATTGAACTGGTTAAGCAAAATGAAAACAAGTTACAATGCGTTATAAAAGGCTATAGCAGGTAATTTAAGCCACTGGTTGAGAAAACTATACCATCTTTATAGTTTTGATCCTTTATATTTTAGGCATATTGAAACTGAGGTTAAAGGTTTTTTTTTATTAATGGATTTAGAAAATGTTTTGGGCCCTGTGTTGAATAGTGGCACTGGCACCTATCGAATCAAGGCTGAAAGAGTGTAAGGGAAAGTAATTCACCTGTTTACGCGGCGCCGGGAGGGGAGGATGCTCAGGCATGTGCAGAAGGCCAGCAGCCTCCCTGCTTTCCCTCGGTAGCCATCCAGCCATCCATCCATCCAGCCGGCTCTCCTGAGTCACTTTTCATAATTATTGAATTACATTCCTGGCAACCCATTAAGCAGGACATTCTCTTCTTAACCACCTGCTCTTCCCCCCTCCTCCACCCCATTTTACGCCATCAATCTTTCAGCGTTACCGGAGCCCCTAAAAGCTTTCTGACTGCTCTATAATGGGGGACAGAGCGGGGTCAGGGGGTGCTACAGGACTGTGTGCTCAGGAGCACTGATGCCTCAGCATTTGGGCGGGGAGTGGGGCAAAGGGACGGGTGGTGGTGGTGGTGGTGGTGGTGGGGGCAGTAGGGGTCACCCTGTGCAGCATGGCTGTAATAGGTCACTGTGTGGACCTTTGGCTGGGAAGAAGAGGAAAAAATTGTCTTTGTATGTGTGCATGCATGTGACTGCGTGACTGCATGGGTACATATTATTGTGTTTTTGTATGTAATCTGTTCAAACAGGACAGAATTGATAAGAAAATCCACCCTCTTATGCTGCCTGCACATGACCGGCGGTCTGCAACTCGCTCACCATGAAGTAGAGAGCAGGTAGACAAGTTGGCGAGGTCATACGTCATCACCTTCCTACAAGCCTGGTAGCCCAGCCTGACAACTGGCAATTGGCCATGCAACTCTTTTCCCCCAAGTTCTCATTCCAGATGTTGTAATTTACGTTCCCTCAACCTGCCACGTCTACTTCTACTTCAGTTGATGATGTGATTTCCTGTGTTTCCCAGAATGCTTTTCGTCAACACCCAGAGAACGGACATGAACTTGTTGCTTTCAGCTGTGGGCTTTACGTGTAGGTGGGAGAGAGCGATAGCGGTTTTCCTGTCAAGAAAATGCAAAAGTCCATGAAAGGTTTGTTTGGAATAAATAGAAGTAGAACTGGGTAGTTAGCATGAGCATCGATAGTCACCGTGGCTGAACAGACAAAGAAAAGAGCGCCACCTACAGGAACTCAAACTCCATCAACAGAAAATCCAAGGAGGAAGACGTGACAGTACTGGACACACTGTTTGATTGACAGGTGATCTCTGGGAAGTACAGTGCAGAAACACCACAGCGACGAGGCTGAAAGACAAAGATGTCAACAACATTTTAAAAATCAGGATCTTGCAGATTACCACTTTAACTTGCGTGTGTTTATAATTCTGTATATATTTCAGTATGCATGTATCTGTGTGTGTATGTGTGTGCATGTTTCTGTGGTGGTCTGTGAAATGTCGGAGGGGTTAGGTTGTGAGACGGCCCCTAACTGACTGGGTTTGGTCAGCATTTAGTTATGATGATGTGTCTTGTGCCCCGGGGCCCGTGAGGGATGCTGGAGCTTTGACCTTTAGTTCTACTGGGGCCAAAATGAAGGCTCTGTTGTGCCAGTGGAATGAACCGGTCTGACCTCTCGGCTGAGGACAGTCATATCCCACACACAGTAAAAACCTCTGCATCAATAAAGTTGAAATTACATTTTGCATTTTACATTTTTACTATTTTACTAGGCAACATTTTATTAGCTTACCCCCCCACCCCGGTCCAATTGACACGCTGTAGATTTACTAATTGCCAAAATACATTTTCGGGTATGGACACTGGTGGGAAATCTTCTCTGCCCGCAGGAAGTGATGAAGAGAAACTAAATGTTGCATTTCATTCATATCGTAAATTCCCATCTGGTAGGTTACAACTTCCTTGGAAAAAAACTGGGAAGAAAACACAAAATTGTCTGTAAAATACAGTTCACCTGTGCAATAGCTGATATTATGTCAATGATATTTGGTAGTGTTAGCTAGCTAGTTAGCATAGAATGTTAGCAACCAATTTGATATGTTTAACCATTTACCACACGGTGTGTTGATAGATTTAAGGTCATGTGACGCTAAAAATCAAACCTATGTGTTTTGAGGATTCGAAACATGGTCAATGCTGTGTAGTATTTACAATGTACGCTGCCATGCTAATGTGGCATCAGATAACTGCATCTCAGAAAAGCCGGGTTGGAGAAATCTTGCTTGAGTTTCCTGCTTGGAATTTGAAAATTTGAAGGGCAGCTTTCCTAGTTGGAAGTTGGAATTTCCGACTTTCCGACATCTCTGGACTGCAGCAATAGGAGCTGAATCCAAACCGTCTCCTACACAGCAGTGAGCGCTCCGTCCAGGGAAAGTTCGACTCACCAACGTTAAATCTTTTGCCTCTCGTCTCCCTTTGGTTTCCTTTGGTATAAAGCATCCCAGACTGATCGGGTTGGTAAAGATGAGCGCGAGTATTGAAGTTCAAACATTTACCTCTTGTTGCCATTTGGCGCTGCCAACAGGGCAACGCTGCCGAATGGAGCTTTAATATTTACTCCAGTATATCTGTTTTTTCGGCGTCACCGTTAGGCATGTTGAAAAGCAAAATCTTTTGGCACTTATCACAAGATCGTTTTGACATGCAGATTGTTTGGATATTTTGACGTACAATGCTGTTGTCAGTGTGTTGTCCAGGGTTCAGTCAAGTCAATGTTAAGTGAATACTAAGGTTGTGTTTGTCTCTGCCCTACCGGGCTATTGACTAGCCTGTCAATAGCACTGCAGGGAAAATCCATAAAGCCAGCAAATGTTATCTCAACATCCGGCATGTGTGTGTGTGTGTGGGTGTGGGTGTGGGTGTGTGTGTGGGTGTGTGTGTGTGTGTGTGTGTGTGTGCGCTCATGTGTGGGCTGACAGAGTGAGTCACCAGAATGTGCATGCAATGTATGCCTCACACCATATACTGGATGTGTGTGTGCATGTTGGGGCTTTCAACTGAATGTTTAACTGTAGCGTGTATTAAATGAATACCTCACATCATACAGTCTTCTTGTGTTTGTGTGTGTGTGTGTGTGTGTGTGTGTGTGTCTTTGTGATTACAAATAAACAGTATCAGCACAGATGGAGGGTCTATGCCTCACCTCACAGCGTGCTGCTCATTACCTAATGCTCAGAACCCAACACATATTTTTCATCTCTGACAGCTCGCCTGCTTTGCATGAAACACACACACACACACACACACACACACACACACACACACACACACACACACACACACACACACACACACACACACACACACACACACACACACACACACACACACGTGCATCTAAACAAACAGGCTATCTTGCAAGCATGCACACATACTGTACACACACAACACCCACGTACTGTATGGACACACAGAACACACACGTGTGCGGCATGCTAAAGTCACCTCGCACAACATGCGTACGCACGCACACACACACACACACACACACGCACGCACGCACACACACACACACAGCATATGAGTAATGAACAACCTTAATAACACCTCCAACTTTTCCTCTTCTTCTCTCTGCTGGCTGTTTAAATTCACATCCCCCTTTAACGTCGCTCTAATCTGATTACCGCTGGGCTAATGGCTCTCCTTCTGCTCCTCCCAGACGCTCTGCCCAGACCTTGAAAGACACACACACACACACACACACACACACACACACACACACACGCACACACGCACACACACACACAAATGCAGGGTGTGTGCTGCTGCAGAAGGGCTACATCTGCAAAGTATGGTGGAGGGAGAGGAGCTGAGAGAGAGAGGTTGGTGTATGGTGTTTATATGCATGTGTGTGTGTTGGGGAAAGAGGGGGTGGAGGGAGGGGGGTGGGGGTGGGGTGGTGGTGGACCAGCAGCAGCCGACTCCACTCCTAAACCCTCCCCTCACCCTCCCTTTCTCTTCCTTCCAACCCCCCCCTCCTCCTCCTTCAGTAAATCTATAGGGAGGGAAGGCAGAGACAGGTGCATTTCTCCACAAATTGAGTTAGCCAAGACATGCCACATCCAATTGGGCTAAATTGATGTGAGAGTTTGTGATGTCTGCCGTGGGTATTACAGCAAAGGTCAGTGTGCCGAGACAATGACATCAATCTGGTCCACGTGGCCGAGTGCTCGGGCCCCCGCCAACCCCCTGATTCAGATGCAAACCCGCAAACACAGCCAGGGGAAGGAGAGGGCGGACAAACGTGGATGCAAACTGGTGGGCATTTTGTGATTGCATTTGAATAGCGACTAAACAAGACCTCGCCACACCCGGCGGCGTCTCTGGTTGTTGCATGGTGTCTGAGAGACAGGAGGGCTGCGTATCAACAAAATGACCACCAATCTTTGGTATTGATTTTAAGGCATCCAACCGGTATCGAAAGGTATCGCAGAGCTTCATAATGTTGGTTTCTTACAAAGAGAACTCGTCGCAACTTTTTATTGCTTATGGTATTTTGTACTGAGGAAATCAATAAAGCAGCTTTGTGTGATCTGATTCCATTTTGAAAAGCAGATGTCATGTGGAAATGTAAAACTGACCGCAGTTCACTCAGTCACACGACGGCGTTCAGTCAACAAAAGCCAGATATCGTAAAAAGAAGCGGTACTGAACAGGAAGTAACCCGTGTTGGCATTGAACATTTTCCGGTGATACCTAGCTGCATAATTGTATTTAACCTTTATTGATCTTGGGATGGTTGACGGTGTACGCGTGCTCTTTTTCAGCAACGCTCCGTTTCACATTCATACCCGGGACAAATACAACTGCTGGCCACTGAGCAACGGATGGTTGTGCCTTGCTCAGGGGCAGTAATTGAGGGAGAGCATTTCTCATTCACTTCCCCGACTCTTTTTATGGTGTGGTCCACATATGATCACCTGATAGATAGTACTAGTACCTGGGATTCTAGTTTGGTTACTTTGGGTTTTCGATTTCAAGAAGTCTCCTTAAGCCTCTTCTACTACTACAGCTACTACTACTCAGAATACTGCGAGTACTAATGGCATTCTGGCTTTGTTACTATGAGTTTTGATTTCAGACTACTACTACTACTACTACTACTACTACTACTACTATGCATACTGCAACCACTAATGCATTGATCCACTGGACGCATTTCTCACGTTTTTCAATCTGGGATGTTTTTCTTGTCTTTAATCAAGTCCACCAACGTAATTTATTATACATGAACACATATTGCCTATCAATTTCATATAAATACATGAGTGGTAGCAGTTTATGGCTACTTTGCTTCTACTCTCAGTAAATCCAATAGAAACTCCATCATTCTGTCACCTCTGCCATGGTCTGCGAATCCAGATTTGAGGGGTATGGCTTTCATCCCACCTCTATTCAGAGAGCCACTTTCTTTGATCACATTAGCTTTATTGCTTACGGTTTGCTCCGTCTTCTCACTGCTACTCTATATCAGCCCAGGGCTATTGGTTTTCATTCTGTGGCTTCAATCTGGACTTGGACCAAGCCGAGCTAGACCAGTTTACATTGGCGTAAATTCATATATAAAACCTATATGAACAGCTCAAGTTCAACTCCTAACTTCATAGGTCACTCCGTCAATGGGAAACATAAACAATACAAACAAAAACATTTTATATTACGTTTATTAAAAGTGTAAATATACAGTAACAATAGTTAGTCGTTAGTAGCGATAATTTATCTACCTTTACTCTAATCCCTGATAAGACAAACCTTTGTTTTCCCCTTTTGATTTGTTTGATTTCACCTTCATATTCAACAAATGCATATAAGAAGGTATAAACAAAACATTACAATCAATAGCTGTAATTAGTGTAGCTTTATCACTTTCCTTGTTGAAACCAGTGATGACAATGCTATGAAGTGCTGCTGTGCCTTTTCGGTTTTGTTTAATTGCATCTTCGTATTGGACAGATGAGGTGAGAATGACCCTTCTTACACAGAAGGACCAGAGAATATCTGCCTATTAGGGACCAGTCATCATCTACTCTCCTTTGACAAGGTTTCCTGGAACCTGTGGGATCCAAGCAGGTTGAATTCATCCCCAGGCGGTGGAATCCCAGGCCAGGGATTTGTCTGAGAGGCAATTTACTGTCATTTGCCAGAGAGTGCCGGCCTGATGCATAAACATTGTCCCTAATATGCCAATTCATCATCGGGCAGCCAGGGGATTCTGGGTGTGTTCTGATCAAATTTGCACCCACCGATGATGAGGGGCATGTTGGTTTTGCTGCAGAAAAGTGCAGATCCAGCTATTTGTCACGTCAAGCTTCCTCGGGGGAGGCGGAGAAGGCAAGATACAGGACATAGAAATAGAAGGGGTAGAAAGGTGGCTCCTTGGCGTAGCTCGGCAATCTCTTTTGATAAAACCAAGATGGCTACTAATATTTAATAATGTCATGGAAGCAGCTTTGCCTCATTTTCCGGACAGCATGAAAATGCAGAAATCAGAACCATGGGATATTGAACACAGCTGTTGGAAGTCCAGGTAAACAAAGTCTCATGCAATGCCATTCACTAACATTGTCATAAATTCTACGTCAGCCATCTTATGTACCAGCCAACTGATCATTCAAAAATACTTAATTTCACCCGGACCGCCCAATCTAGCCATTGAACTTCTGTGTTGCAGGATCATTCTTCAGAGCCTGGCCATTCCGGAGAATGGCCTTCTGGGAACAGGAAGTGAATCAGAGTCTGGAGTGGACAGACTGCCTCTGATGGCTCCCATCTGGCAGTTCTTTAAGGATTACATCCAATCAAATTAGGTTTGATTGATCAACAGGCACTGCCATTGGACGATGGTCATGGCGCTATAGTTGTCCATCAATACAAATGGCTTCCCTGATGAAAGGCAACAGTGACAAAGCTCATGTGAAATCCAAAGAGGTTGACTTCCGTGTGTCAAACTATTTTGTGGTTTACAAATGTGAAAGTTTCCATTAGCAGGAGAGAGATGATGAGGTTGTGATGAGGTCCTCCAAAAGGTCTGCACTAATTGAGAGTAACTGAAGAGTTTCATTCCAAAATGAGACATTCAATCTGAAAATGTGTCACTTACTCTGATAAAATGATTTCACTGGCATGAAAGTAAAACTGCTGTTCATTATTGACATTATTAGCTGGTGTTGACCACTTTGCTTGCAAAATAGTGACATTCAAGAGATTACAATCATCTATCTTTATTTGAGTATTAATAAAAAAAAAAGCATCAGGTAACAAAATTGTTCCAAACTGGATAAATAGTTTTTCAGAATAAAACCGCTTCAGTTCTTATCAAGGTTACCAAGGTTAACTTACCATTAGGCAACAGTAGGCGATTGCCTTAGGGGCAGCCAGAAGGCCAAAGAAAAGACAAGAATATCACATACTATATGCTTATTTTTCATCAGTTAAAAAAAAAAACTTGAATACTTTAGTTCATTGAAAAATAACCCCCATGGCCACGCCTCTACTCAGTCAGGCTACAGTGAACTATTCCACTTGACTTCTAGTGCTATATTGACTCTTGACTTTAAGATAATTTTCTTTCCCTCAGTTGCTGCGAGAAGTAAAAACATGAAGCAAAGCTTTACATAGAAATGATTGGCATCGTTAGTGTTGAGACGTATGAAGTTATACACGTACAAAAAGTTCACATATTGTCTACACAGGAATGCTGTCACTATATATCATGTGGTTCAGCATAACAGATTTCATCTCTGTTGAAGAGTGAAGGTGCCTTGATAGTATGGCTGCTGTTATTAATTATATTACATTTCCCTTTGACTTTCTTGTGAATTATTTATGAGAAACCTAGTCAAGTCGTCTCCTATCCAATAGGAAATAAGCGTAGGAATAGTCCTAAATATGATTAAATCCTGGAATCAATATTTGAACCAGTGCTGAAGCATCATATTGGCCATATCAATAGGATTGTTCAAGTCCTTCATTCAGGCGATGGATAGTATGAAACCACCCTGGATGTGACCATTTATTTCTACAGATTTCATTGGTTTTATTGGTACAATATGATGGGTAACCTCAGTCAAAACATTTAAATGGAGAAAAAGTTAAAGGTATCACAACTATTTTGTAATTTTAATTTTATACTTTCTCTTTATATATATTTACAATATGCAACAATATGTCCCCCTGGAACCCCCTCAGGGACCCCTGGATGTCCCCAGACATGGTATGGGAGCCATGCTAGCCTATGTGCAGCCAGCTGGGGCGCCTTAGTAAGAGGAATATGGGTACTGATGACCCAGGGCCCCAAGTTGAAGGAGGGGCCCTAAAGTGTGTATATTTATATTTATAAATATTCTATACTTTTATTTTGCACTGCTTTGGTTTTGAAACAGGGTTTGGTTAAAATCTTGGTTGAAGTCCAAACAAATAAAAACTTGTTGCGTTATCTGAGACAAACTGGAACAAGCAGGAATAAAAGCTTGTTTTTTTCTGTGCAGACTAAAACAGAATTGTCCTACATAGACAGATTTTGAACAGAGGACTACTGGTGGAAGTTTACGTGTTATGACAGCTGATTAGTGATATCAGAGAAGTGTGATAATTGATCAGTAAGTGAATGTGTGGAGGTGTGTTTGAGTTGTGGATGTGTGTAGACACAGATGGAATAATGGTGGTATGGGCAGGAAAGTGGGGAGGGGGGCCACAGTCACCTCCTGTCCACAGGCCCCATAATTCCTCACTGCGCCCCTGTCTACCACAGATACCATTTTTCTGGCATCAGGGAAGCCATGTGACTCCTCAGCTCTATATGATCCCATATTATTGGTTCTGAAATAGGCTTGGATGGATTCCAATCGGACCCTGTCATACTTAGGAACCAATCACAGGATGTTGTTCTTGTTTTTTCCTGTTACTTTTTGACTATGGAGAAATAATTCAGAGCAGGGTCGACTGGTGGTTTGCCTGGAGGGCTGTCTGCACCACGAGCCTAATGTAAATCTGAGCCCACGTGCTTAGTCTTAAAACATCAAAAGAATATGAATATGGAAATGGCAATGGAGGGGGGGGGGTAGGGTGAGACAAATCAGGCAGCTTTAGAAACTGATGGCAGGTGTTTACATGCCCAATGTTTTTTTGCATATTCAAGTTGGGGATGCAATAAACATATCAATGCGCCGTATAATAATCAATATAATACACAATGACCTTGACGTTTTATGATGGATTGGGAGACACGGCCTACTGTAATTGCCCTCCCATCGCCCCCCCACCCGCCTCCACTCCTGCAGGCCAATCTTTCTTTTTTTTTGGTTTTGACATTAAAAAGCGCTCCATCATTCTCGATGCGCTGCCTTGTCGCCTGCCGCTCAGATGACCATTAATCGCTTAATTCCAGTAAACCTACGCGCGCACAATAGGCCGCTGTCTCCCGCTTAATGCATGTGTGATTAAGCTTTTAGGGCCGACCACACGGCATTATTAGCCAGCAGGTCCTTGTATAGAGGGCCAAATGCCTTCAGGGGGCCCGGGGGTGAAGGGTGGAGGGGTACGGGTGGTGGAGGGGTGGCGGGGACCGGGGGCCAAGTTAATGACACTGACCCTCACTTCCCCAACAGCTATTCAATTCAACAATAATAACGGGTCACGCAGCTGATTTATGAGGCTGGGGCTAATAATTGTCAATTGCTAATGTGTGTGTGTGGGGGGGATAATGCCAGTATAGACTATGCTAAATAAAATATGCCTTGACCCCACCGGGGTACAAGGGTTGAAATGCAGGCAGCCAAAAACTGACAGACTGGCTGATATGTTCGGGAGTTTACTACTAAAATAGGTCTTAACAACAGATTAAATGTCTCCTATGAGATAAACAGTATGTGTTTGCAGGCTATATATTCTAAGACTGAGTTAAAGTCATTTAGAGGGCAGATATCCAGCCAAGCTTGGGCTGATGCAGTCCCATCCATCCGCCCCGCTGCAATAAATTAATAACAACCAAACAATGTGTCGTGGAGAGGAGGATTCAATTACTAAGTTTATTTACAGGGGAAATCTCATGAAGGCCATTGACCAATGTTAAACAGCGCGGGATGAAACGATGACAAGAGCTCCGATAAGAATTTAATTCCATCTCATTTCAGACAATTTTATGAATCAAATTCTTGAACACTGGCAAGAGATTTAATGATCACATCTTTGCGAAATCTTATTTCAGAACCGGTCGATGGCATTTCTCTGCGTTAATGTCGACTTAGAGGTTGGAGTAATTTAGTAATTGATTCCTTGCCTGCCTCTCGCTCGTGCCAAGGCCGCGTTTGAGGGTAATACGTTTCCTAATCTCATCCCCCGGAATAAGATTTTTATGTTAATCCACTCGCTGGTCTCTTGGTCACTTGGGAAGCTCCGGAGAAGCCTCATAAGGGCAGGAGCCACCCGGGGAGACGGGCTGCTGGCTCCGACCTCCTGGCTGCAGCATCTGGAACACAACAGGGCAAATAATAACAGGGACATATCACGTACAGGGCGCTGCTACTGGTAACCTACAGTGTTGGGGAATAAATAACATGCTCTCCACCTCACCAACAGGTAAATTTAGCTTATTTGTCCCATAGAAGCTGAATAATGGTAAAATGACCTCCAGTTGATCATAAAGCAACCACCGTTATAAACCAAACATATATTATACTTTCAGAAAAACGTGAATTTATGCTTTCGTCCCATTAAAAGAGCTTGCATCAGTATTATACTTCTCATGGTGTTGACCCTGAATATCGTCATACTAAGATTTATATCAGGCTAAAACCCTCCACTGCATTTCACCATCACCGAGGCGAGTAACAACCCTCAGATTTGGGACCAACGAGGAATGAAACCCCATCAGGTGAAGAAATACCTCAAAACTAAAAATAACAACAACGTGACTATAAACCTGCACGCAGCAGACAGAAACACTGACGTCTTTTGTGCAAGTTTTTCCTGCAGACACCGAGAGAGGACACCAGCTTCTAATTGAATTTCCCCTCTTCCCCAGATGTCACTTTCCATCTGTGCGCTTGGAAACGCGATGCGGCTTTTACGCACCAGCCCGGAACACCTTTAAGTCAGATTTTTTTTAAATTAACATCTTTGTGCAGTTTGAGCTGTTAAAATGGAGACAGTTCACAACAATGACACCAAAATAATAATAATAACTGAAATTGATTAATAATTCATTATAGAAACAAAGGGGTTCGAGGGTAAAGGTTTGGATAAAGATGGCAAAACCTTTTATCATGCGTTTTTTTTTTTATTCTCACGCTTTCAAAAACGTAATATCACTGTCCGGATAGCTGATTGCCCACTTCATATTTTCTTTTCATTTTCTCTGTTTTTTTCAAGGCGTTGTGCAGGTGAAAACATGGCACTTCTAATTCTCAATCCCGTCAAATTGAGATATCAGACTAAATTGTCATGAGAGCATCCGAGAATGAATATTTGATGTTATCTGCTGCCGAGCCCCTCCCCGCCAATACATGGCCTTATTAATAACCGTTTTGATAAGCGTGCAAGATTTCCTCAGGCGGGGGAGTGAGACATTAGGTGAAATGTGACAGCGGGCCCTCCCATCGCCCTTTCTCTCTTTATCCTCCTCTGTTCTTCGCCTTTTTGGGGGAGTGGATCCATCCAATCCATCCAGAGACAATGGCATTTTGTTCCTCTTTTTGTCCCTCCTGTCGACCCGCATTCCTATATTGCTGAGCAACGATAGTGCGCACTAAATGGAGAGGAGTTCCTCGCACGCCTTTAAAAATGTCCATCCCGGCTATTGTCCGGCACTTGCCAGGGGAGTTTAGGGGTCTTGCACACATCGCATTTCCCTGATTTATTTAAGTGACCGCATATGGCCGAAGCTCTTTATATGCCATTGAATTACAAATTAACTACCGCTTTACTTGAATTAAAGGATCATTATGCTACTGTAAATCACGGATTCCAGGCACTGCTGCTGTTTGCTTTTGGGAATGGTGCTTAATATCAAGAGCTGGGGAACCAACAGGCTGCAGGCCCGTTCGCCTATTAACAAAATACATCCGAGTCGTCACATTTTGCAAAATTCGTGTTATGCAAAAGCCAAAAACCCTTTATGTGTGAATTCACCTTTAGGGCTGTGAGCGCATCATCTGACGTTCAGCCCAGACTGCACGGTTCAGCCTTTCCAATTGTCACATGAACATATCAAAGCATTAACTGTGAGATCTCATTCATTTTAAACCAGTTGAAAGAATTAAAAGATGTTGAAAATATAAAAGGCAGGCGTTTCAATAGCTGGTGGACTATGGTGGATGGAACTATAGACCGCAAGAATAAAGACCCGCTTCAGTGAAAGAAACCGATGGCTAAAAGCTATAATTGTATTTGCCTCGGCAAAATATCAGAAAAGACTTCTCGTTTCTTTGAGCGTTATTAGATTAATTCCCAGAGATGGGTTTCTTTTCTCGCTGCCAGACGCGTGGAGGGAGGACGGTGAACCATTTGGGTTCTTTGGTTTCAATAATTAAATTAACCATTTGGTACAACTTTTGGGTCCCAGCTCGCGTGTAGAAAGGGAAAATAAAAGAGAAAACATTTACATAATAGGGACCGGGTTGTGTCAAGAAAGAATTAACTTTTTTTTACTCGTTGATCTCTGAAAAGGGAATGTACACACTGAAGAAAAAGGGAGAAACACACTGCAACACGTCAGCAATTGTGGAAAAAAATAATTGATGGCAAACGTCTTGTCTTCTCTATTTTAACCAGAGCAGTTTGTGCGTCTTGCACCTTGCGGCGTGAAACCTGGAGAAAAGTAATTTAGTCTCATATTCAGTCTGAAAATCTTCTAAAATAAATAAATAAATAAATACATACATTTCTGCAAATGGGGTTTCACTTGTTTAGGGAATGTTCTGGTGCCAGTATCTAGAAACAAGGCAGCAGAAGGCAGCAGATAAAATCAAGATATTATATTGACACTTATTTCTGGAAAATCGATAGTTGAAATTAAAATTGAAAGTTGATTTGCACTGGAAACGTGAATTATCTCACCCCACTGGCAGCTTGTTTCACTTGTTCTCAGAAAATAAGACTTTAAGACTTAATACTAAATGACTTGCTGAGATGGAGATGGTCTCTTTTTAAAATGTCAGCATGAATTTTATTTTAATATTCGTTCTACCAAGACGTCCAAGAGATAAATCATAAATAATAACCTCTAATTCAATTTATCTCGAAGAAGACTTACCTGTCTACCTCTGGAAACAACTAAAAGCAACTTACTATATTAATACTATAATACATTTCAGAAGGTTACCATGCAAAACTTGAAAATATAAAAATATCATTCAGCTGCTATAGATCGAAGCTCATACCACAGAAACCCCTACAGTGATACCTCAGAAGACACAAAATACCAGAGTGCGATGAATTCACCAAACACTCACTAGTGTGTACCGTAGATAAGACCCTACAGGAATATCATAGGAATATCATAGGAATATTATAGACTTTTCGTTATAGAGAGCCTCTACAGCATTACCAGACAAATTCAATCACTGAATCAATCCCAGTCGTTTCCATTGGTGAACAAAATTCTTATCTTTTAAATCTTTATCTTAATTTAGTCGATACATCATAATTCCTTGTTGTGTCTTTTTTTCAATAATCTGTTGACTTCAGGTCTGTCAGGCCGTTTCTATTAACGAAAAAAACACGCCGCTTAAACGAGGACTTGAACTCGGTCCAATGAAATAACTGAGTGTGTAAACACCATACAAAAAGCTTCACCTTATTACCCAAACCAAATTAACCACTCAGCCAATATTGTAAGCCTAAGAGGTCCGATGACTGCCTCGCCAGTTCGTTACTTTCATTAGAAAGATGTTATTCGCCAAATAAAAGGAATAATGAAAGTAATAAAGTCAATTACAAACTCATTTGAATCAGGAAAACACCCTCCGAAGTTGAGGACAGTCTGGGCTCCGGCTGCACAGACATGGAATTAGAAATAGGTTTTATATGTATACAGGAAAAAAATTGTTATGGCAAAAAAACATGTTATCGTCAAATAGTGAAGCCATGAATTCGTTTATTAATGTACGTAAATTGTAATACATTTGGCTTCTACTCCATGGAGACAAATTTGAACTTTAATTTCGTTTACTTTCATTATACCAGGTACAAGGTCATGACCCATCGATGGCAATGACCCGATTAAAAAGCCCCAGTTATTAAAGAATAATAACAAAATATATTACAATTGACCCGTGAGGAATATTTAACAACAACAACAAGCCAAAACAAGGCAGACAATTTGTCAACTAGATAACATCCCTACAGCACTGCTATGCATGTAATTCTTGGAGGGAATATACTGCAAAAAAATACGTGATTCAGACTCATATTCAGTCATAAAATCGTATTTCGTTAAGGAAAAAACAAGTGAAGAAATCTGCCATTCGAGGTGAGGTATTTTCACTTCAGTAATATTTTTGAATCAGGTGTCGTTCTCTTGATGCTGATGGAGTGATCTGCCCTTTTTCTGCCTTGTTTCAAGACGCTGACACTTGTTTTCTGGCAAAAATCCTGAAACGAGTGAACCTGCATCGAAACAAACTATCTCACCCCATCGGCAGATTATTCAGCTTTTCACTTGTTTAAATAAGATTTTAAGACTCAATACTAGATTATTAAAACATTTTTTTTGCAGTGCACCGCTTCAGTGCAGAGGACCAGAATAGCTTTAGAGTGAAAACAGTCGGATAAGACGGACAGAGAGAGAGAGACAGAGAGAGAGAGAGAGAGAGAGAGAGAGGGGAATACTATGTGAAATTCTGCCCAAGGTATACGGTCGGTTAAAAGGCTTAAAAGCTTGGAGAAAATTGGATCAGGGAGAATCGTCACCCAACTTTCATTATTTCCAAGTGGTGTGATTGAATTAAAGGGCAAGATGGTGGTTGGAGAGGAGTGGGGTGGATGGATAGGAGGGGGGGTGGGGGTGGGGAGGAGGAGGGGGGGGTGCGTAATGGCGTGGTATTAAATTCTAATTAGAGATGCAGGGGATCAATGATAGGGAGGTTGGACAGCCCGGGCCCCCAGTGCCAGCCCAATAGACTGATGAGTTATTGTCATGTAAAAAAGCGCTAGCAATAAGACCAAACGCTTTGCTATTGTCCAAGCGGAAAGAGCCAAGTTTATTATGAGGACTATATGCTCTAGAGACCTCGGGCTAGGCGGCTCTTAGGGGGCTTTTCATAAAACAGGGCTAGGTTCCTATAAAGGAGGCCAGTTTTGGAGCAGGCGCTGAGCAGTGAACATCTACCCACCGTCCAGCCTCCTTCAAAACAGTTCAAACCAAGCAAGTCATCTTCAGCCCCCCAAACTCAGATCGCGCGTCCTCATCATTTTATTTATATTTTTTTTTGTAACCCAGTTTTTTCAGTTTTGTTTGACTGGGTTTTTTTTCCCTGGGAAGTGCAGCTTTCTAACGCCACCGAGCCTTTTCAAATGTATAAAATGGAGTATTCTTACCTAAATTCCTCTGCCTACGAGTCATGTATGGCCGGGATGGACACGTCGAGCTTGGCATCGGCCTATGCGGACTTCAGTTCGTGCAGTCAAGCCAGTGGGTTTCAGTACAATCCCATCAGGACCACTTTCGGGGCCACCTCCGGCTGTCCGTCCCTCACGCCGGGGTCCTGCAGCCTGGGGACCCTGCGGGACCACCAAAGCAGCCCGTACGCCGCAGGTAAGCAGCGGCTCCAGAGCCTCAACCCGGGGTATTATAGGACGCCTTGATTGCATTTGAAAATGGAAATGTGTTTAGTATTTACCAAACGAAATTTGCTTACACAAATGAAAGAATTTATCACGTTAGAAGCGATTGCAGGCAAGCGGTAATCTGGTTACGGGGTTATACTATCCCAGTCACACCCAAAACCGCCAACAAAATTATCTTAAGCTGCCAAAATGATAGGCATAATTTATTTACTTTGCGATGAGACATAAAGCTTCGAAAATAATTAGATAACCAAAGACTAAAGCTCATTATTGACACCGAATTGGAGGTACAGTAGCAACAAGCGAGCGGATGGGAACATTATGACAAGTTTCCAAACTTGAGCCTCAATTTGAAGTGCAACAATTAGTTTAACATTACAATTAACCGCATCACAGGTCAGCAGCGTTATCAATTCACAGCTAATTCACAGGTAATCAAAGCCATAATAGAATAGAAAGCCTCACCCCTCCGACCTAACCGGATTTTATACTAAATATTGAATTTGAATTTACTTCCATTTGACAACATCGCATGTACACTCGACCATATCTTTCTATTACTCCACAGATAAGAGCAGTACACGTTTAACGGTGACATTTCATTCCGTTTACAGTTCCTTACAAACTCTTCACGGATCACGGTGGACTGAACGAGAAGAGAAAGCAGAGGCGCATCCGGACCACGTTCACCAGCGCCCAGCTGAAGGAGCTGGAGCGGGTTTTTGCTGAAACCCACTACCCGGACATCTACACCAGAGAGGAGCTGGCTCTCAAAATCGATCTGACTGAAGCCAGAGTGCAGGTACAGCCACCGTCCACCTCCATTACGCACGAGTATATTTAGCAGAGTTATGATCCAAATGAGAAACATTTCAACATAATGTGTCTAATTGATCATTTAAAACAGATTTGTAGTGATTGTAATACTTGAATGATGAACTGCCAGCATCCATGGCACCGCCTGTATGCCAATGCACATAGAAAGTGTTTTGTTTAACAGACTTTTGTCCACATGATAAACATTTAAACCTGAAAATGCATTTAATAGCGTATCAAGGATTTAGTGATTTGAAGATAATATTCACCTTATCTGGGATAATGGGACTTTTTCCACTATAACGATTATTTGAATACTGGGAAGGAATGTCAAACGAGTCTAAGTGGTAGTATATGAGGTTTACTGTATGAACACAGATCGGCTTTTTCATCTTTATTTGATGGAATGACACATCAGTGGCTGAACTGCGCTGTTTGCCTCCTCTTCGATTTTAGGTGTGGTTCCAAAACCGGCGCGCCAAGTTCCGCAAGCAGGAGCGGGCGGCTGCAGCGGCCGCAGCGGCTGCCAAGTCCGGTTCTGGAAAGAAATCCGACTCTAGAGATGAAGACATCAAAGAGACCAAATCTACCGACCCTGACAGCACGGGAGGACCGGGCCCAAACCCCGTGCCTATCTCCAACTGCGGCGGACCGAGTCCAACCGGAGGCCAAGTCAACACCACTGGAAATGGACAGGTGGACCAAGTGAAGACCTCCGTGGCGACCGGCATGGTGCCGACCGCACCGAGCCAAGGCTGGGCCACCGCCCCAGGGACCATCACGTCTATCCCGGACTCATTGGGCGGACCATTCGCCAGCGTACTGTCGTCTTTGCAAAGACAGAACGGAGCCAAAGCTACATTAGTAAAGACCAGCATGTTCTAATCGAGTTTAACAGCGGGGGAAGAAAAACAGAACAGAGGGAAAAAATGGTTTCCTCCTCCGGAGACTGAAAAGCAATGGTCCCAGACAGACTAAAGGACAATGACAAGCAGTTAAAAAGAAGATGAAGACTCTTTTTATTTTATTTTTATGCCTTGCGTTTTCTTCTGGTCCATCGTGGGGTCGTTTGACACACTGCAAAAAATGTCCATCTTAACAAGTCATTCGGTCTCATATTTACTCTTAGAATGTTATTTTTCCCACAAAAAAAGTGAAAAGTTGTTTAAATGAGGTGAGATACTACCAGTGCAGTTTCACTTATTTCAGGGATTTTCTGGAAACAATTATCAATATATAAAAAGAATAAAGAATAAAGCAGATAAACCCACTAGCTGCAAGAAAATGATACAAAAATTCTTGAAACAAGTTGAATTGACTTGGAAACAAGTGGAATTATCTCACCCTACTGGCAGGTTTATTCTCGTTTTCAGAAAAAAAATACAAATCTAAGGTTCAAAACAAAGTAAATGATGTGTTAAGATGGATATTTTTGGGGTCAGTTTTAGAGTAAACCACAGAAGAACGCATAGTGCCATCAGTGAGCAGCAGAGCCTCGTTTTAGTCCCGTTATGTCAGAGTTTAACAGCTGCTTCGTTTGGCACAGAGACTTCTCATTTCGCACTGAGGATGCTCACTCACAAGCCAACATCCAACGAGACGCTGATGCATTTGCTTTTCTTGCTGCGTGGAAGTAGCCTCTTAACAGTGTTTCTTTTTCAGGGCTGGTGAGAATTTAGTTTCTTTAAATTATCGATATAAACACAATTATTTCCTCGAGAAAAAAAAGGCACAAACTACTGCAAATGTTCACCTCTGACAGGAATATGTATGTTTTGTGTGTCTTTCTACGGCAGTGTTTTTGTGGCTCAAATTGTATAGTGTTAATACGTATTATTGTCTCCTATAGTTGACCATAGGCCATACTCCCTCGTAGATCGATCATACAGTCTTTTTGATGTTTTACAAAATTCCCTCGGAAGAATTTATTTTGGGTAAACAGGGAATGGATGCAAACATTGTATTTATTTCTATATAATTTGCATGTTGTCTCTTTGTCTGATTTACGATGATTTCCCTCCATTTTGTGAGCATTATGTAACATGTTTTGTCCAGGATCTGAAAGTTATTTATATGTAGGTAATGAATGCTTATATTTAAGAAGGAAATATTTCTACATGTGCACATAGTTTTCCAGGTGTACCATTGAAATGGTTGTTGATGATAAAAAAAAAATAATAGTCCCGAGTTGTATTGTCATGTTTTCTTTGAGGGGGTAGTTATTAGGATCCCTGTGTAACGAAACCAACAGATAGGCTTACAAAATGTTTAATTATTGCTCAGAAATTCCACTAAATTGATGAAATATGATGACATATGAAGTTGTTCACGGTCACGGTCGTCTACAAAGGCCTGTGGCTGCGGATTGATTTCAGGACCATGGACAGCAGCACTGCAAAACTATCCATGTAGTCTAATATTGACTATTAAAGAGTATTTTTTATTAAAACAGGTAAAAATCTGTCAATATTGTTACATAATTTCACTTGATGTCAATGCAATCATTTTCAAAATCAAATTTCAGAATAAGGCAAACCAGTTGGAAACAAGAGGCCTTGTCTCTCCCCATTGGTGGATTCTTTCACTTGTTTGAAGAAAAAACTGATTTTAAAACGCAATACTAGACTAAATGACTTTTTATTTTATTTATTTAGTGTGTTCAATCAGCTTTCCACTGTTTCCACTGTCCCTGAAGCCTGCTGGAAACATTTCATATAATTACAAACTTTCAGCTGCAGCTCAAAACATTTAAAATGCTTATTTCGTTAATTAATTTCCTTTTGTTCATGAATTTTCACAGAATTATTGCTAAATGAAAAAACCCACAGAGATTTTAATTTATAACATTTTATTTATAAACATACAGTATGCTATAAATGCCATTGCATTTGAACATCAAATTAATCTATATTTCGGATAGTGTTCAGGTGAATATTACAATAAATACAGAACAGACGTAAAGATTTCATTCCCAAGCTGTCCTGTCAAGACCGTCTGGATACCTCCGTCTCAAAGATCCCCCTAGGAGAGACTCAGCCGAGATTTATTCATAAGCTAGATGAGAATAAAAAATGTAAAATAAAAATACACAATCAGAACCGAAGCTTAAAAATACTGTATATCAGAGAAATGAACCCGCAGGAGAAGGGCTAAGCTTGGCTAGGACGAGGTTCTGTGAAAGCCAGGAGGAGGATGCTAGTTTGCTTCCATACAGCAAATCATTTGGTTTTAGGCTTAAACGTGCATTTTACATCCACAATAGATAACCGAGCTCTTCTCATACAATTTCAAAAAGAAGCAAGTGACTTAAAATGTCCAACTGGCGGCACAGATCTTTAGTTTCATCCAACCAAACATTGGACGAGTGCAACTGCTGGTATGTGTGTTCATATTACCTCTGCCATTTAACTAGATGTAACATGTACTGGTGATTTGTTTTGTTTAAATGAATCCTATCACTGAGCATTTATCAAAATTACCTCAATTAATAGCGTACAGAAGTCTATACTTGCTCTAGAATAAAACAACATTCAAAATAAAAATCAATGGGTTCCCCTGCAGAGATCTAGGCCTATATATCAAATATTTCCAAGTAGACGAACTGTATTCCTTTGAGGAAGTGAATGACATTGGCTTTATCACTGCAAATCACTGAGGAATCACAAGGGGGGGAAAAAAAAAGATGGAATGGGAGGTTTTGGAAGGGGTTTGTGTAAAAAATAAAAGTAATTAGCAACAGAAGAAGCAAGGGTGAGGTTAGGGAGGGTTGCATCCTTTCTGTCTGTGGTTTTGAGTTTAAAAAGTGGCCAGAACCAGAAAAACACCGTATAGCCGGTGCTCCTCGCTGCCATCACCTTGCTTTTTCCTAAGGCACATTAAGTCCTGACTGTCCAAGCTGATAGGCCGGCCGTGGCACAACCCGAGGTTCTAGTAGCAGAAACAACCTGATGTGACCGAAGCACAAAACAGCTCACAAGTCATGTTATTGCCCTATTGACGAAACATCCCAACAAAATATAAAACAAAATAAAAAGCAAATTTTAGTCCAAGCACAGAATGAGAGACATGTAGGAAGTTAGTGATGCGGGCAAAGTGATGTTGCTGTCCTAACGAAAAATCACTGTAATACTCCTATAGGGCTTTCTGTCTGGAACAGGGTTATAGTGACATTATGGTACTTTATGGTATTTTATTTCCTATAGCATCACTATAACATTCCTTTAATGTCCCTATAAGGACATAGTGTGTCTGTGGTACTCAATAGTGAGTTTATAGTGATCTTTTGTGTCACTATAATTAATCCTCCTACAGGGACTGTATCCTTATAAAATGTATTATAGGATTAATACAGTTCTTTTTCCATAAAGCTGCATTTTGTTTCAACAAAAAATAAAACATCCAATCTGATCTGTGTGACATTCAATTTTCTATTCAGGCATTGGATTTCTTTTTCAAGAGGGAAGATAAGACGAAATCTCAAATGATGACAAGAGCTCATATACCCAAGCCATCCAAACGGGATATATTCTAATTCTAAGGAATTGGATGGGAAATCTTCACAATTTCCTTTCCAAAAAAAAAAAAATCAAAAATCTGATTATACTAAAACCTGGATACCAGTGAATCATTCCCCCCCTCATGTGTTCATTCTGTCAGTATGGGACGTCAACATAGCCTACCTGTGTTCGAAGCCTCTGTAAATGTCATTAAGTTTCCACTGAAGGACCTCAAATTCAAAATGGCCGCTGCCCTCCAGAGTGGTCTCTCTCGGTGCATGATAAAACAAACAGTCTGTGATGGTAAATACGGACCAATCGGATCCATAGTGATTCATTTCATTCACATATCTGTTGACATAAACACACACATTTTTTTTCTTTTGTAACATTTCACTGCCATTCCCTGTTTGGCCCACGTCATAAATCTCCACGGGGTGAGTTTGCAGGGAATGCAAAGATCCCGAGACGCTTTGAAGGACACGATTTGCAGATAATCTGGTTAAAGAGGGATGGGGTTTCCTCCATGAACCTTGTGCTTTTCTGTCAGGCGGGCGTCGTCACAACGTGGTTGGCTGGCCGGCCGCTAGAGAGAGAGAGAGAGAGAGAGAGAGAGAGAGAGAGAGAGAGAGAGAGAGAGGGAAACCCGTAATTTGTATAAAACACAACAATCGTTTTCTACAAGATTAAGTTGAGACAAATGCAAAAAAAAAAAAATGCTCTTGTCAGGAGAACCGCTGCTGTGATGGTCTCTGAGCTGAGCAGGAAGAGGGAGATGTGATGTGGCCGTTTGATCGAGTCTGTGATCTGATATTGTGGTTTTCTACGGCCCAAACGACGACTGCTGCTGAGAGGTTATTGAAATGTGTGTGTTTTAGGAAGCGCGGACCTTTGCTCGCGTGTGGGCGAGGTGAATGTGACGGAAATTAGGTTACTGTCTTCTTCTTCCAACCCCGACACCACATTTCTTCTGAACTAGGTCTGGATCACACCCCTATTCACCGGTCTTACATTTCTTTATTAACGATGCAATAGGCAAGATTTATTTTCATGATTTTTTTTTTTCAGCATTATTGCTTTTATCTGACACGAGAACGATTTTCATGTAAAAGTAAACCCATCATATCAGCCTAAATCGTCCCGTCCCCCCCAGCTGAGACGCCGTGGTTTCACCCTGTTCTGCTGTCGGGTGTCGGACTCACAGCGGGAACGGATGTAGCACTGGTGGCAGTTGAGGAGGCCGTTCCTGATCCGGACGTCCGTCCCCGTGGTCGTATCGCCTAGCTGTCCCTTACACACCCCACACTGCAGCAGAAGAGAGAGAGGTAGAGAGACATAGTGAGAGAGAGAGAGAGAGGTAGAGAGACATAGAGAGAGAGAGAGAGAGACATAGAGAGAGAGAGAGAGAGCAAGAGAGAAAACAAATAACTAAAATTACCTTTAAGGCTCACCAACTCCATCACACACCCACACACACACTCACCAGCAATAATGCAGAGAGAGAGAGAGAGAGAGAGAGAGAGAGAGCCAGAGAGAGCCTCATCCATATAAAACTACTATTAATCACTCTTATTGATCAATCTTTGCAGGACTGCTCAGGTAACATCCGTGCCAGTAAACGATACTGAGATGAACTGAGACCAAAAAAAAGACTGAGATTTGATTTTTCACCGCCCCAACGTGACATGACGCCCTGCGACCGACCTTAAAGCACTGGATGTGGAAGTAGAGGCTGAGGGTCTCGATGATCATGGCCGCTCCCTTCCCTAAGGGCTGCCCACAGCTGGAGCACAGCTTCTTCCCACTGACGGACCTGGACAACAGAGCGAGAGTTCACCAGCCGTCCATGTTATTATTACATTTAAAAATAGAGAGTGAGAGAGATCGAGAGTGAAGGGAGGAACGGTGTCCTGTCGGGGCCATGTTGATCAGTCCACTAAATCCACTACATTTCCAATCATCCTTCCCAGAGTGTGAACACAAATAAATATATTACAGTTATGAAAAAAAAAGGGTTTGGAAGTGAAGCATTCTGCTGCCGTCTTGCCATTTTCACACTCTGTCTTGTCTTGTTTTGCTTTTAATTTTTGCAGATGAATTTTGTTTTCCTGGATAACTCTGGCACAGAAATGCTTATTAATGCACATTGTCTCTGTGGCATAAATACTCCTCTGCTCAATTATATCATCCACTGATCGAAACAAAAGCAATTAGTGCGAGAGGTCGTGTAGCTTCTCCTTGTATCCGCTGATTATTCCCATGGATTGCATTGAAATCCTTGAGGGAGGGTCATGCTGCAGTGCTACCCTGTATGAGATGGGCGGGGAGATGGAGGCGGCGAGGCACAAAATGACGAAGCAGAAATGAACTAACCTTCCCCCCCCCTCCCCCAGTGGTATCTGTGATGCGGTACCTGTTGGCCGTTGGAGGCAGCATGTCTGGCGTTGAGCATGGCGTGGGGGACTTAGATGGGCCCATGTTACTATCAATGGGGACGCACCTGGAAATGGACAGCAACATGATGATGACACACCGCCGGAGCAACCCTATTGGCTTCCACAGTCTGAAATGAACCAATCCAAGCCTGAACGGGCTGTAAAAACCCAACCTCTCTCATCTCGGTGTTTCTTTGTCTTATATTAGTAATGCCAAATATACTGCAATGTGTTACTGTGTGACTCTTATGGTAGCCAATGTTGAAAATACCTTCTAGCTTTCATGGGGGACTATTACTTGATGAGGAGGAAGAATATGAGGTAAACAAAGGTACAAGCTGCCACCTGCTGGCCATTCAGGTGAATTGAAAGTGTTTCATAAAGGCGTACTCTTAACAGTGGATCTCAGTGCTGGTCCTCTGGAACCAGAGCCCTGCCACTTTTCATTTCTGCCTATTTCCTGTCTAATCAGGGACAGATTTAGACCTGGGATACCAGGTGACCGTTTACAATGAACGTGCTAAAGTTGCTCATGCAACCATTGAAACATGCATCATGCAGCCATGATATCATCACAGCACCTTCCAGTGTGATGGAAGAGGAAATGGAGACATTTTACTAGAAGGCAACACAACCGATCATGTGATATTTTTCAAGCACACACACAAACACACACACACACACACACACACACACACACACACACACACACACACCTCCGGTCTCCCGCTGGCCGGCTGGCCTTGTTGCAGTCCAGTAAGAGCTCTTGCTGCTTCTTGACTGGCGTCTGGGTTTTGGCCGGGACCTTCTGTCCGTTCTGCAGAGCCTGGCTGAGCGTCTCTGTCTGGATGCTGTTCTGGCTCAAAGAGCTGAGGAGGATCGAAACAACGCATGGAGAGATGAGATGAATACATCTGCTGTCTTAAATGTGTCACATAAGGTTTAAGGTTTATTAAAAGGTAGTGTTTTAAACTATATATCATTGTCAAATGAATTGTGATACCTAGGCATTATTACAAAAGGTCAATCTGATTGGTAGCCTCTATCTAACACCAACTGTAATGTTTATGCTAGTGTTTGTCAAAATTAAGACTTCATTTCCCATAAACCCCTTTGCTTCCTGTTGCAAAGTGGATGTTGCTTCTTCAGTTTTCTCTCTGGCTTTACTGAAGATGATAAATGTGTTGGAAGTGACTTTTCCATCGACCTTTCACTCCTTCCACCCTCTCTGAAAGCTTCAGCTCTGTTGGCGCTGGAAGAACAGCGCCCCCTTCCTGTTTTGTGCCATAAAGCATTCCAGCAGGTTTCCCTCCAAATACATAAAATGCCGTCTAGAGGCCGGTAGAGGCACTGAGCCTTTGACCGCCACTGTATCCTTTAAGACACTGAAACAAACCTTTTGCCTGTTTTCATGCTGTCGTCCGCCGTGCTGATGTCACTGGTCCTGTCGTTTTCTCTCCGTTTCCATTCCACGCTCTCTGAGCTCCCCCTCTGCGCCGTCCAATCAGAAACAGGGAATAGTTAGTCAAACACCCAATCAAAAAACAATATGACCAGTAATGTCATTTCAACCAAACACTGCCCCCCCCCCCCCCCCCACAGAGCCCCGCTGTGCGTTGACAAAGTCAGTGTACATGTATCTAACATTCAATCAGTCTGTCTACAATCAGTCACTCACCGATTGCCTCTCCAGCAGTTCCTGCTTGCGTTCCCAGTCGGCCAGCGAACGGACGATGGTGTCCTGGGGCTCCGAGGCGGAGGAGAGCTCCCCGCGGATGGGGGAGGGCAGGGCGGAGGAGCGAGGGGTCAGGGGGGTCACCGTCTCCTCTAGGATCCTCCGCTCCTGTTGGGAAGGCGACAGTCGGTGGGTCGTAGACGGAAAGTGATGGAAGTGAAGCTGCAGGTCGAGGTATCAGTCAGCATCCACACTCCTCTTTTACATCTTCTATCACCCAGCTACACCCCCCCGCCACCCACCCACCCACACACACACACACACACACACACGTTTTACCATTTAGCCATTTAGCTGACACTCAAATCAAAGTACAACAGCAGAATAACCTAGAATTCCAACAGTGCTGAAATTTCAAGCAACCAATAATAAGGAATACACACACACACACACACACTCACCTCCTCGTGGTACTTCTTCTCCTCCTCTGCCACCTCCCTCTGGGCTTTCTCCCACTCCTCCTTCAGCTTCGCCTGCTCGCGGTGGTACTTCTCCTGTTACCACGGCAACAGACACATGACATACAGCACAGAGCCTCAACGAGGAAGCGATGGGGCGGCTAATAGGCGGCTGCATCGGTAGAAAAATAGATATGAAGTGATGCATGTGTCCATCTGGGCCCCAAAAGGCTTTGAGAGGTTTTTTTTTTGTTTTTTTTTAGATGTTTAAATTCCCTCTCAGTACGTCTGTTTCATTTAAAGCAGGAAGGGAAATCCTGATGTGATGTGACGGGTGGAATACCCACGATATATACTGACAGTTTAAGACTGGTTTTTGGGGCATGAATGAACTTGCTATTCTTGCTGCGTGGCTAAGTGATAAGTGCTAAGGGTGCTTGTAAGGGACAAAGGCAAACAAAAGAGGCCAGAAGCAGGTAGTGTAGACAACAGGCAAAAGCAGAGCATGCAGAGCCTGCTGGTCACGGGGTTTCTACACAACGTACTATCCAGACATTCATTTCCTGGTTGCATTTTTAGATTGTGATCAATGTTCAAAGTGATGTATGCTAACAGCAGCTAGGCGATATGACCGTGAACTAAGCCATATTGCTCTAATGCTGACACTTATTCTACACAAGCACAAATCATGAAATCATATTGAACAATACGCTCCCATACTTTTCTGGAGCTTTTGGAGCAATTTCCAGACTTTTCAATCCCTGCAAATGATCAAACTAGACCCGTGTAGGAACCCTGAGAGCAGTCGAGATTCAAAGATCAAAGAGGGAGCAAGACAGAGATGAAAGGCCAAGATCAAGGCACAGAGACAACAAAGGGTTAACAAGGGAGGCAGGTAACAGGCACATCCATGCACCAGCCATTCATCCATTTCGGTGCATCTCAACTGTGACAATCTCACAGGAGAGAAATTTGCTTTCTTCGCCGTTGTTTCTCAAGATTTACTGATGATGATTGTCGTGTAGATGATAGTATTTGATTCCAATGAGGCTTAAAAAGACGTGGACAAGGAGGGTGATTTTTGAGATGCACCTCTTACTGGTTAAGGAGGAGAGAGAGGGTGATTTGGGCAGCAGCAATAGCAGCAACCTTGGACAGTGATCAGATTGTGTGTGTGTGTGTATGTGAGTGACAGGTAAGAGGCAAGAGACCAAGCTAGAGGTTCTTCCATTGCACAGAACCGCCCTCTAGTGGTCAAAGTGTGTATAGGGGTAGTCTGTGTGACTTGGAGCAGGCTGATACGCTAAAGGCAAAACAAATATGGAGGCAAACTTGCAAGGGGGGTAATGAAATGTGGTTCATCCACCTGACTCTGAGCTCTGAGTCAGGGATCGTCACACAGCAGCTGACCGCGTCTTTACATGGTTTGAATTAACTGTCTGGTTGTGGTTCAATGGAGTTTAAGAAGCAGTAAAGATAGCTCATGCCTTGCTTATGCATTAACTCATGCTTAGTTTTTTTTTGTTAGCAAGCCATGTGTGAGTGCATACTTTTGTGGCCTGGCCCCAAACCCCTAAGCCCCGTTTTAGTGCCTTGCTCTACCGATTCAGCTACACAGGGAATTGAACATCCAGCCTGCAGACTTAGTTCTACAAACATTTTTCAGAGGCAGAGCTGCTGTGGAGGCTCATTGGTTGGGTTAAACCTCAATGGGCGGAGCCAAAGAAGGTCAGCTAGGCTAACTAGCTAACCTAGTTAACTCGGTTAGTAGCAAGAACGCTACGCTTCATAATATTAGCTAGCTTCTCTCTTATCTGGAGCATTTTTCACTTGGGTTCTGTCTAACGTTACTTAACCAGAAAAACTGTGGCTCTGTGGCTCCGCCCACTAAGGTGTGACTCAAGCAATGAGATTATTTCTGCCTCCAGAGCAGCTCTGCCTCCAAATATTTGTAGAAGTGAATCTCCAATCTGTCTGCACCTGACCCTGGCAGTGTTAGCGCCTTGCTCTACCCATTGAGCTACACTATGTACCTGCAGCATGCGCTCCTGCTCTTGCTGCCACCTTTCCTGACGCTTTCGCTCCTCATCCGGGTCCCAAGACCAGCGGTCACCCCGCTTGGCCTGGGGCAACACCAGGACTGACACCTGATAGAGCCCCGTAGGAGCGCACACACACACACACACACATATATCAACATGCACAAACACACACAAGCCCACACAGCACACAAATATCCATGCACATATTCACCCACCCACAACTCCCCATATACACACATACATACGCTCGCCCAAGCACCCAACCATGAACCCACCGACACCCTCCCACACACACACACACACACACACACACACACCAATAGATAGATTGATATGGCCACCAGCACCCCCCATACATCAACACCAAAGTGCACACACATCCACCAGAGGAAAGGAAGGAGGGAAGGAAAGGAGGAGACAGAAGTAGTTGGTCTACCACAACAGCACTACTCCAATGCTAGCCAAAGGACTCCTACTAAGGAGAGAGAAGACAGAGAAAGAGAGAGATGAGCTCAAAGGAAAAAGGAAAGCAGTATCGGCCGTCTTCTACAGCGTCCTCATCTGGCATGCCAGACCAGCAGCTATTCTGTGTGTGGTTATGATGGTGTACAGGCTATGATAGCTGAATGTCCTGGGGTGCTGAACGGTCACAGTCTGAGCCAAAACTGCAGTAAAACCACTTATAAAATGAGATATCTTCGATTACAAGTCAATATGGAATACTATTGTAGATATGAGCCAAACTAAGACCTTTACTTATAAAACATTGTGCAGGATTTTGGGCTACAATCATCCTTATTTATGAAATACCTGAGTAATGAATTTCAGGTATTATGTTTCCAAATGTATAGTATATATAAAGTATATAGGATGGATACTTTTACTTGTTGCTTTTGGAATTAAACCCTTCACAGAGAGCTATCAAACCAGTTACATGAGGAAAAGTAGATCATGGATATAAATTATAAAGCCAAAATGTGATTTTCATCTGAACTATGTCAGGTTATTGTAGGTCATCAGTTTCTGTTATCCAACTCGTGTCATTTTCATTTGTTGCTGTTGGTTTGGGTTACGTTTCTTTTGAGGTGAGATGTTCTTTCTAAGCCCCCTTGGAGATTTTTTTTATTTTTTCTCACCTGCAGAATTTTGTATTTTTTTGTTGTTGTTTTTCATTGTTTTATCACCGTTTTTATCACTTCACCTCTGTTTTGTCTCTGTGCAAGTAAACTCAACTAGTGACACCCGAGATGAGAAGCCAGATGAGAAGCGGTAAAAGGGCCTTTGAGAGTCCGACCAGAAAATATCATCAAGTCAGGTGATGCTTTTTACTCACGTTGCCACAGCGGTCCTTCTCCGTCTCCTCTGCAGAGTGACAGGATACAGCAGTTAGAATACATATCACACAAACCGGTGAACACAGATGATCAAGTTATGTGCTTTATTTCATGGAGCCAATCTGATATTGAACATTGAACAAGTTCTTGGAGAATGAAAACACTCAGAGTGGTGGTGGCGTGAGAAAGAGCAAAGGGCAGATGAAATGAAACCAAGACAAAGCCAGGTGATGGAGTGACGTCTGATGTCCACCAAAAGAAACAACAACATCTCCAGTTGACCAGTCAGTCAGAAACTGTCTGCCCAGATGAGAAAAACTGTATAATTTGCTGCAGTCGCCAAATAACCTTTTATCAGTTATGTAAGTTAATATGTTACTGAATTTCCCAGAAATGCACGTATCCCTTCTGTTTATTCATTTATTGGTTTAGATTTGCTCTTTAAAACTTTTATCTTCATTATGCTGTATCTTATGTTACTTGCAACATCCCGATTTCCCCCGACTACATATTGATCTATTCAGCTATGATCATATCTTCAAAATCACTCCCCATCTTAACTCGGCTTTGTTTAGAAGCTTGAGCTGGACCTAAAGCAAGCCAGATGCTGTTGCTTTTGGTGGGAGCTATGGTTACGACTAGGGATGCAACGATTATAGATTTTGATGGGACGATTATAGTCTGAGGAAAAATCACGGTTTCACGATTATTATGCATCAATTTATTTCACAACGAATAATTCACGGCGATCTCACCCATGTTCTTATGTGTTTGACGCTACTGTTAGTAGATTGGGTAACTATGTTTCCCATACATCCTAGGGGGTGATTATGTTTTGTGGTCTGTGACAACTAGGAAGTGAAGTAATGTTGTTGAAATAAACGAAGGGTGATCTTTTAACTCTACAACAAGGAGTTGTCAGCGTGTTTCCCTAGCGCACAACTTCCACAGTACCATAATGTCCCTTTTTTGAGAGTCAGAACAGAAATTTCGGTGTAGCTGAGTCTTTACGGTTACAAAACCGTGACGTTTTAAACCGCAGGTTAATAGTGAAATCGGTTAATCGCTGCATCCCTAGTTACGACAAGCTGTGTTTACGACAAGCTGTGTTTACGACAAGCTACGGCAAAAATTAAGCTAATGCAAAACAAAATAAACACAATCACAGAGGATTATCTGCTATCTGATTCGTGGGTGTTTATCTTTTGGAAAAGTCGTTGCAACAGTGCATCATAATCCACATGGTGATATTAAAACAAAATAAAACAAAATGAAACTCAAGCTCCTTTACAATCACAAACCTACCGATGGGTCACTTGATAGACGCAGAACAACTGTGTGCTTATTGTATGAGCATACAGTTGTAGTATGGATGAGAAGCTGTCAAAAAACATTGAAAAGGACAAAACATGTCACTTGGCATCCACAGGACTCCAAGAATGAGTGGGGAAAAAACAAGGGATGGGACTCAGGTGCTGTTGACTGGCCCCTGGAGAGACAGTAGGGAAACCCTGTACATTCAGCGCCCAGGGAGAAAGATGAGCGCCACCAATGAATGAGGTGGTTTACCTGGCGGAGCGAAGAACTCCCAGCGTAACTTAGGGTTGCTAGTTGCCAGCGGAGACCTGACACTGTTTGCAAGCTCTATAGCAAAAAAAAATGTGGGTAAGAGGGAAGGAAGGAAGGAGGGAAGGAGGGAGGGAAGGAAGGAAAGAAGGAGGGTGATAAGGAAGGAATAGACAGATGTCAAAACCAGGGGTCTGGATGGAAACCAAGAGAATTGGAGAAGTCAAACCTTTGGCTCTCACAGTGCTGCTCCTGTTATACTGTTATACTGATTTAACCTTTAAAGGGGCACTAAGTTAGATTGATACTGCCCCGTTACTGCCCCAAAAAAGAAAATGGTGATATTTCACCTCTTCACTTCACGTCTCTGCTCTGATTGGCTGATTACTCGTCTCTGTGTGAAATGTGACTTGTGAGGAGTTAAGTTCTATTGCTGTTGTAATTCCTACTGGTTGCCGATAGAGGTCGCTAAAACTCCTAGATTACTTCATTCCCCTTTAACTCCAATTCAAACATCTTGCAACACAGCAGCAAAATAACAAGAGTGCCAGGTCGAAAGGCAAAAGGGAAAGAAGCGAGCAGGGAGGATGTGCTAATCAAACTCAGAGAAGAGGAGGAAGGTGCATGGAAAAGAAGCTCCTAGTTTGGTGTCTTGATGATGGGAATGTGTTTACCTGCTGCCGTTTCGCTTGGCGGGTTGGATCCAAGTGATCCTGGAGCAGCTAAGACCGGCGCGCTCTCTTTCCTCTGTGTGGACTCCTGGGTGCTGCTGCTGATCTGCAGGCAGATTTACAGATTATTGGTTGGGTGGCTCCAATATGTTTGGCCACAGAGGTAAGCACTTGGCCGGCGGGCAGCCTCACCTTCGAGATCACTGGTTGGACGAGATCTGACTGGACGAGGTTGGGGATGGGGACGTTTTGTCTCGGGGGTTCAGTCTGTTCTCGGGCGGTTTGTTGGGCTTCTGAAAGCACATAAGCAACACTATTTTGCTGTTCATGTCTAATGAAAAATCACAGCTTTGCACCGACTATCCAAAAGAATACACAGCCAATACAATAGTCCGTGAAGTGTAACAGAACGAGTCTACGAGCCACCACAAGGTGTCAGGCTGGCAGCGTGCGGCTCAGACCTGGGGGTGGAGTTTGCTGGGCTGCAGTCTCGGCCTTTGACTCCTCTTCCCTCAGAGGGGCTGCCGATTGGCCCCCGGTCTTCCCGAGGCGCTCTCCTTGTTTCTGCAGCTCCTGTAGGGGCCACACATGGTTCCCAAGTTGAATAATAAGCTGAAACGGAACTGGCATCAAAGTAAAGCCATGCAAATTGAGAAACAAAAAATACGATTCTACTGCAAGAGGCAACAAACGGAGAAACCTGCCAGAAGCTCAGGGAGATGGTGGAATGAAAACAGAGACAAAGAGCAGATTAAGACATTGAGGCAGAGGCAGCCTCTCTTTGATCCGTCTCATTTCTATAGATGAAGAGGAAGGGAATGAATGTGTGTTGAATACCTGGCCTATAAAATATTTGAGTTTTTCCCCAAGTACACCCATACTGGCTCTAGCTCACTACGATTTAGTTTTCTACTGAACAGTGTTCATTTCATGTACATGACCAACGTGACGACAACACCCTGCCAGCACCCTTTTGAAAGTGGGCCAGTACTAAATGTGTTTGGGTTTGGGTGTCTTACCAGCAAGCTTCTAGTATTCATGACCCAAATCATAGCGTGCACAAAACAAAAAACAAAGTCTGGGTTCAGCACAGTACACTTGAAAATAAAAAAAACATAGTGGTAGCTGAGTGCATGGGCTATGAACTACGGTAACTGAACTGGTGTATGAACCATGAGATGTGAACGTCCTGGGAGGGAATCCAAGACTTCAGCAAAACCAAGTGAGAGTCCAAGAGCAGAGCACAATATGAGTAACAGTTTAAGTTGTGACTCATTTTGCCTGCACCATCATTCTGTTTTCGTTGAGTCAAAACCTTTTAAAAATACTGACTCATGAATTCAAGTAGCGTTTATTTTTCAAGATATAGTTACGCAATGAAACCCTTTAGTCATTCTCGGTTTCTCTGGTTCGACTTGTTTCACTGTAACTTAATAATGAGGTCCTGATCCTGACCGTTGGGAGTGAGGTGGGCCGGCTCGGAGGGCTGCAGCGCTCAGTCGCTTTCTCTCCGTGGACGTCCTCATTGGGCTTCGGTGACGCCGGGCTTCCCCAGGGCGAGGTGCGTTTGCCGCTGCTGCGTGCGGGCGAGGCCGACGGCGCCGCGACGTCCGCGGCCTCGTCGATGGGTCTGGAGGGCGAAGGCTGGAAGTGGGGAGGAGAAGATTGCCTCGCTTGGCTCTCGGGCGTGGTGGGAACGCCGCCGGTCGCTTCCCGCGTCGCCGTTGACTCGGAGCAGGCCGTCCGTCTGGACCGGAGGGGAACAGGGTTGACAATACTGGAGGTCAGCGTGGATGCACACACACACACACACACACATCAGTGTTTTTATATGTTTTCAGACAGTGAAAACAAAGTAAGTAAGAAAGTGGAGAGGGACTCAGGTGGGAATTGGTCACTCTGTTCCTTACTGTGAATCATTGAGGAGAAACTACGACCCCCTGCTGTCTCTTACCAAACTCTTCGGTATATTCGGTTCGGTATATTTCAGAAAGCGGATGTTATCACCCCGATGACAAATCTAAATTAAACCCCACTCATAAAAACCCTGCAGTCATTACTAGCTGCTCATCTGCTGCCCCCCCCCCCCCCGACACCATCGCGGCCTCTCTGACAAAGAGGCAGTAATGTATGTGTGAGGAACTCCTAGTGAGCGGTAACTTAAGACACAGTGGCGAGGTTGGGTGAATGCCGGCTCTCAGACTGCCCCCCCCCTAGCCCCCCTACACCCACCCACATCTCCTCATCTCCCTCCCAGCGGCCTGTGTGGGCCCTCTTTGTCCGCCGGGAGCCCACTTCACATTGAGAGGGCCCTACTTGTCAACTTCTTAAGTCAATAGGGAACAGAGGGCTCCATTCAACGCCGGGCTGCGCTCAGACTCCTGACAAGACATTCCAGAAAAGTGCTCTGCTCCATTTAGTTCGGTAATAACCCCCCAAAACATAGGATCTCCGTTCTGAATATGCCCATTTGGCAATTTTTCCAGAGGACGAGGAAATGGATCCTGTCGAGATCCTGTTGAGAGTACTTTGTGCTAAATTGAAACATTACATGCTACTTCTGGGAGGGAAGGTTTAGTGTTTCCTAGGAACACGCCGGCCCATCTCCATGGTTCTGTGGCATTCTAATGTAAATGCTGAGAGGGCAGGGGTGGGATTTACCCACCAGGCTGTGAGGAGGGCAGCCAGCACTGGGAAGTACCCGCATTCAAAATGGCCATGCCCTCAGCGACGGCCACTGCAGTACTGTTGTGATGATACTAACAGGAACACAGTCTCTGGGTTACAGTTCAACATGGCAAGCAGACATTTGGTGCTACCAGGCTGACTGGCAAGGACCCCCACTTCTTTACACATGACGCTCTACCCATTGAGTTCCATTTGTGCTATCAACATCCCTCTGTTGAAGTCATCCCTAAGGAGCCAATCAGTATTGATCTCACCTTGCTGGGCCAGGGTCCAGCCGCTGTGGGAGGGGACTGCACGTAAGGCTTGGGCGTCAGCAAAGGCACCGGTTTGGGCGACAGGGCTCGGGTGGGCGTCGGCTCGGACGAGCGAGAGCGAATCTGGGGCCGGTGGTCTTTGTCTCTGGGAAACTCCTCGACCCGCGCCTCCACTGTGGACGTGAACTTGGGAGCCGGGGCGGACTGCTGGCGCAGGTACCTCATGGGCCCGTTGGGGTCCATGTCGGAAGGTTCTGGGGTGGTCGGGGAGGCGGAGAGGGAGAGGGGGAAGGGGAAGGGCGAGGAGGGCAAGGCGGGGTCGGAGGATACACTGCGGTCCAGGAGCTTGGGCAGCTGCAGCCGCTCCAGGACGGCCTCGCTGATGGAGAAGCGCTGGGCGTAGCGTTGGAGGATGGAGGACGCCTCTTCTGTGGTCCGGGCTCTCCGGTACGCATCTCGGAGCTCCTCCTCACGCCGTTCCCTTTCGAAGAGATGGAAGGAAAACTAAACTTAATGGAGAATCCTATCATAGTGAGTGAGTTATAGCACAGCAGTGGAAAAATAAATAATAAAACGTAATATTGGCGCTTCACTTCTGTGTTCGACCTACTTTTCCTCCACTATCTCTCTGTAGGTCTTGATGCTTTTCCTCCTCTGGGTGTTACAGCTGTCTCCTGACATCAGCTGCTCCATCATCTTCCTCTCCTCTTCCTTTTTGATCAGGTCCTGGGACACACTCCTCCTCCGGTTTTTCCATCGGGCCAGGTCCTAACACACACACACGATTCATTTCCCATTAAAACATTTTTATTCAACTGAGATACAGAAAAAATATTACTGTTTTTTTTGCTTCAGTTCATGAGGTCTAAAACATTGGCAAAATGGAAGGAATACGAACCATGCAAGTGAGAGAAAAATCTCAAGCGGATTCTAAAAACATCTCATCTCATCATCAAAAATAAATAAAGTTGACAAGAAAAGTGACACGCTTATCGGACAACAGAAACCAAACGACACCAAAGGAGAAAACCAATCTGAGACACTCACGTCCTGCCAGTGGTCCTCCTCTTCCTTCATCTTGTTGTACTGGTTGTGCATCAGTTCATGACGCACTTGACTGTGGGGCTGCAACATGGCCTCGTCCTCGCCACGCATGTCGATCATACTCACACTCCTAGGACGAGCGAGAGAGAGAGAGAGAGAGAGACACTCTATGACACTTCTCCCTGACACACAGGGAAAACACACAACCTTTGCCAAGACTCAACAAGCAATTGTCAGTCAGCTCCCAGACGTCGTATCAAAACCAAGTAGACACACAGTTAGAAGGTTTAAGTTGTTATCCATCAAAAAACCTGTTAGTCATTGTCAAAAAAAGCAAAAAGGTGTCATGCTTCTTCGGTGAGGTCAACAAATCAATTGTGTTTCTGCAACAGAAAACAGACAGAAAGGACACAGAGACTATTAGGCAGCACTCAAACCATCGTGGTAGGAAAACCTGACTGAGTTAGAACTGATAGACCAGCACAGTATCAAAGTAATGCATCCTATAGAGATACAAGGTTCAGGTGCAGGCTCCCATGGTTGTAAAGCAGAGTTAACATCCTGGTGTGTGTGTTATATATGTATGTATATGTCATGCACGGCATTTACCTTTAAGGTAACTGAGGTTACAGAGGAGACTAGTGAGCGGCATGCCAGTGTATTGGGTGCTTATCACAGAACTAGAATGGGTAGAATGAGCATTCCCCTTCAAGTCAACACTCGCAGTCCTTCGGCTGGTTCACTCAACATGGCTGCCATAGAAGGTTAAGTTACTTGGTCCTGAAAACGAGTGTCGGTTTGATGTGTGAGACTCCGGTGTTGTGTTGTTGCTGTGATATAAAGGAATCATTTGGCTGAAGGAGGCAACATTAAAACTCTCCACAGATGAAAAAAATATATTGTTTAACTTTTTATGGCAGCCATCTTTGGTGGATCAAAGGAGATTGTAGCAAGAGAGAGGGTTCACGCTCAAAGAGATGACGTACACTGATGATTGTGTCATCAGCGTACAATAAAGATGCTAAACCTGCTCCTCTGAATTTAAACTTTGAATTACTTGTGAGTCGTCTCTTTGAGTGTGAACTCTCTCGGCGGCTATGTGAAGGGCCCCTTTTTTGCCTTGAGCGCAGTGAAGCATCACTGTGATGTTTCAGTAAGTGCCCTTTCTATCTATTCAAGTTCTGTGGTGCTTACACATTTCCTAGTGGAGACGGTGAGAGCGCTATGTGAGGCATGCAGCCGGGAGAAGCTCTGAGGTGATGCTTTAGCAGAGAGAGTCCTTTCCGTAGCCCCGACTCCAGGCACTTTGAATACATCTGAGAGGAACGGATTGGACAAAGCCAAAAAGGCGACAAAGCATGTCCACCATGACGCTTGGATACATGCTATTTTCTCAGATCTAACGAGTGACCAAGGGCAAGGACTAGGGGTTAACTTTGATGTTGTTACAGCACACTGCCAGAAATGTCTCTCAACAAGTCATTTAACCTACAATTGAGTCTTAACATCTTATTTTACTTAAAACAACAATCAGCTAATGAAGAAAGATAATCTCACTTGTTTTCAACGTCTTGAACAAGTCACATCATCTTATCATTATCTTATATATTGTCACTTGATTCAACATTCTTGAATCTGCATTGTAAACAAGTGAAATTAACTCTGCTGGCAGATCTTCTCAGTTCTGTTAAGATACGAGTTTAAGACTTAATTCAATTAAAAGACTTGTTGAGAAGGACTTGTTTTATGGGCCAGGCTGTGCGTCCGAGTGGTAAAAAGTACAACTTACTGTGGCTCATCTGACACACTAGCTGTGTGGCTGTATCTACAGGAGGCAGAGAGCATGGAGAGAGAGCACAATCACAAATGAACACAAGTACACCCAACACAGAAACATGTCATCTATGAATATCAAGACACAGTTAGCTAGTTAGCTGGTGGCTAACATCACAGCAGACAATGGGTTATGAAAGATTGATGAGACTGCATGTGTATCTATTAGGTATTTGATGAATAAGGTTATATGCATGTATGTCTTGTAGTTTTGTGTGTATGCACAGATGTGTTCATCAGTTCCTATTTAATGATAAACTCTTTAAATATATTGTCGTCATTCAGGCACAAGGGGGCACTCTAATCCAAAACACAACCAGGACAGAAAAGCAGTTTAATGTAGCACTGCAATCCAAAAGGTCCTGTTAGCAAATATACTGTAGGCACATGGCAATGATCAGAGAACGCAGCTGACAGTAAAGTATTAATGAAAAACCATGTATCTTTTATTAGACAGCATAAAAGCAACATCAAGGATGCGGCTCTCTTGTCTGTCTGTGACCGCCACATGTAGGTTGGACCTGAACCACAGAGGTCTTCACACGCAGTCTGTTTTTATAAAGCTGCCTCTCTGATGTTGGGAGGGCTGTGAGAGAAAGTGTGCCCTGTGGTTCACTTACAACTTGGCACAAGAGAAAAATAAGGGACTCAATGAAGAGAGGCCTCGCTAAATCAAGACCAGATTGTTTTATAAGGTGTCTATTTGCCATGTGGTCTGTCCTAGTAAAATGCATACTTGCTATACAGCCAAGGTCACCATTCTTTTTGTTGTCATATTGGCATACATGGAAAGCTGCATGTGTGTCTGCTTAATATTGGCTGGACCAATGCATGTATTTAAAGATGCATGCATGTATTTGCATCATGCAGGCACTGCAACAAGCACACACTTTGGACAATACAAAGCAGAATACTTATGCAGCCGCGTTCAAATGAGTTCAAATTCAAGTCAGTTTAGTTGGAGTTATTTCCCCTCTGGGCCTCTTGAAAAGGTCAAAGGTTATCACCTAAGGTCATGCATAGTTAATCAAAGACCACATTCTTAGGCTTCTTATGTCATCTCCAAGTTGTTAAAGAACAGCAACACAACTGAAGGAAATGAGAAAGAAAATCATATTTTTCAATCAAATCAAATCAGATTTTCCATGCATTCTCGTGTACATGAACAACTGCTGGCTAACGCAGCCATTCTCAGTTTGCATACACATAAATACTGTCATGCAATCTTCAGGTAGCTACAGTAGGTATGTCATCCAAACAGGAGGTCAAGGTCACATGCTGAGAGAGAGTATTCAAGCTTCATGGGCATTGCACATCCTTTGGGTTTAACGTTGGAGTGTAGTGTAGTTGCTCGACGGGGCTCACGTTGCCGGAGGATCGTTGTCCAACCAAGACGGCCGTCTTTGTGGCTCGTCGCTCTCACTCAGTGCCCTTGCCTTCCGTCGACTTGTATCCGCGGTTGTTATGGTAACAGATGCCATGGCAACGGGCACAGGAAGGAAGTGGGTTGGAATCGGGGCGGTGCCGTGTTTGGGTGAGGTCAGGGTTCGGCGGGTGCACATATCATCTCGGTCTGCATCTGCAACTAACAGAAGGCCGCTAGCGACTCCCTTCCTCAGCCCCGCCTCCTCCCTGTCCGTCACAGGAGGCAGCTTCCTGGACGTGTCGACGGGGCTCGTCGCAACCACGGCGGTTGCCACACACGCCGCCAGGGCCGATGGCTGGTGGAAGAGTTCCTCTGAGCACGAGCGAGCTGGAGTACTGCTGAGAGAATTGGCGAAGTTATCATCCCATGTCAGAAAGCAGCCCGAGCTAAAATGGATTGGTTGAGGAGAGCCTGGTTATCGTCCCATACCATCTGACAGCATTCCACTGGAGGAGCCTAAATGCAGCCTCTGAAGACATAAATCTAAGAAAATAGCATAGCATGGACACATATCCCTCCAGAGCCGGCTGTGTGCAAAAACAAGTTGGAATCACAAAGCCATATCAGATTTCATCGAACACTCTGTTGTTTGTCATCCTGTGTTAAACTGCAGCCTTCTGGGAGGGTTATTATCAGACCGCAAATTCCCAGAATGCATGGCAGGGAGAGACTGGCCAGCTGCAAGGCGGTGAAAAGGCCGGGTTCCGTCCCAGCCCTGGTCATGGCCAGGGAAGGAAGAAGGCCTCATTTCCTCACATCCTGAGGGTGGGTGGCATGTTCATGTTCCCTGTGTGTGTCTATGTGTGCACACAAAATGCATTATTTGTCTGCATGTACGTGTTTATTTGTGTGCGTGCAGTTTTGTTCCCAGAGTTTGTTGCAGTATGGCAACAGTCGAAGAGAGGCAGGTCTCGTCTGACTCATTTGTGTTTGAGTTGTTGACCTCGGTCGGCACTTAAAAAATCATTTCCACATTGATTTATTATTAATTATTTTATCAATGCAGACTATATCAGCGCAAATTTGTTTTTCACCCTATTACCAGAACGCTGTTTGAACTACTGAACGATATTTAAAACTGTTGCTTCTGACTCCCCCAGGACAACCACAGCCAATTAAATGTTGTAAAGGCCACATGTTGCGTTGCACATTGCCATGTATGCTCAAGCTGAGAAAAGCAATAAACAGCTAACATGCGGAACAGGCAACCGCAGGGCTGAACGTCAACACTGCAGACAGACCGACAGAAACAGGACTACCACCACCTCGCAACAGTGCACTCTGGATGTGCCATTTTGTCTAGTCTGGGACATGTACTATGAGCATATATTGACAGATGATGTGTTGGTATATGTATATGTTGCTCATTGACATGTTGATGTGATACATCCGTTTTTTAAGAGTGTAAAAAAACTCCTGGACTGATGCAAGCTGTTACCAACTACAGCAGGAGCCCATAGCAAAGCCTTTTAGGTACATCCTGGAAGACCTCCTCTGGGTTACCTTGGAACGCATCAATACACAACTCAAGATTTCTACAGAGGAATGTCTTCACTCCCTTGAAACACTGACAAGCCAAACCTTCCAGTGCCATAACATCCGTGCCAAAAATAAAAGCTGGAAACGGGGAGTGTGACTTTAATATCCCTTAAACATCACTGAAAATGAAAATCCTGCCTGACTGGGAAATAACACACACTAGGCTAGACTGGGAAACAGTACCAGAGACCTGAACTGATGTCAGGAGAGTCAGTCAGAACCATTGTACTGCACTTTTGAACTGTGAGACATACAATAGTCTTATGTCTTCACCTCACCACGTTACCTGACACCCAGTGGAAACGTGGTGCGGATAATAGGGTGACCTAGTGGTTATAGATAGATGAAGTCACAGGTTCATTCCCCACAACAGCTACTGTAGTTTGTCCATGACCACCCATGTGTCAAGCTGAAGTGTCCCTTAACAGGTGAGACACTGATGCCCTACCTGCTCACTCACTGTAAGCTGCTCTGGATGAGAATGGCAGTTAAAAGCCTCTAACGTAATGGAAATTTAAATCTGTGCAGGGCAGGATGGAAAGGTCGGCTGTGAAAGGACTGGGATGGCACTCTGTCCAGAGTTACCTCATCGTGTGAGGGAAAATGTCAAAGGCATGGCAAGTCATTTTGCATTTCTAAATTCAGGAATTAATGGAGTTGAGAGTAGATGAGCAGCTGGGGGAGAATTGGTCCAACTTCATGAATCACTGAGGAATTTCTATATTAATAATCATAATTATTAGATTTGTACATCTCTTTTCTTAACAAAGTGCTGTGAACACAATGAACAAAACGAAGATCAGCTACAATAAAGGGAAGACGTGCGCTACTGACTCCATTAATGGCTCACTAAAAGAAAAATTCACCCTCAGATATTCTTAAACTGTTATTATCATCAATCTGTGATGTTCAATGCATTCCAGGAGTTATTTGGTGATGAAGTGTTGTACTCACTTTCCTTCAACCTGTCTGATCTACTTCTACTTCAGTTTGTGATTTCCTACATTTCCCAGAATGCCTTCCAACAACTCCCAGAGAATGTGCCTGAGCTTCTTCCATTCAGCTGTGGGTTATACGTGTAGGTGGAGAGAGTGATGGTGATAGTGACAGCACAGTAAGAGCAACAGGGGAGGAGGAGTCAAGAAAAAGCGAGTCGTGCACCATACTCAAAACGCAGCATGTCATGTGGCTGCATTGCATTCTGGTCTATTGAGGCGCCACTGTTCTGCTGGAAATATCTCGATGTGATGTCACGCTATCTGTGTTTGGCCGGTTATCCGCGGAAATTAAGAAAAATACACCACCAGGAATGCAAGGTACATCGCCAATAGCTGCTTTTTTTAACAGAGTAAAAGTGTTTTAGGGTGGATTTTTCCTTTAAGGGCAACTCAGAAAAATTCAGAAACAATACTGGACAAGTTAGCAATTAAGTTTAGAATTTCAAATTAGGGAGATCAGTCTTAGGACTTGATTTGACTTGATTTAGGGGAAGCATGATTTAGGCTGTTCATTTGGGGTGTTGATAAAAACATGAATAAAGGTGAAGCCTTTTGCACCTTTGTTCGGAGGGGGCCGTCAGCTGAGTTACAGTCTCTCTGGGGTTCTCTGCACGGCCTGCCTCAAGGACCTCCATGCAAGGTCTGGAAGGAGTCTGCTCCCCTTCCTCCTCATCCTTTTTACTCTGGTGCTCCTGCTGAATCTGGGTCTGGGGTTCAGGGGGCGGGGCTGGAGATGGACTAGGGGACTCTCCAGTGGGGGCGTCTAAGCTAGGGGCCTCATTTGGACTGTTATACCACACATACAACCACAACGTACAGGGAGGGAAGAAGTAATCACAACGGCACACAAAAGACACAATGACACGGCCAGAAGATGACAAGAAAACAAGTTGTACAGGTGAAGGAGGAGTAGATTCAGACACATGGGGTAATAGGAGTCAGGGAGGGAAACACCAAGCACACACACAGTTGAAAAGCAAAGGAAGGAGATGGAGAAGGAGGAGGAAAAAATGAAAATAATGAATTAAAGATGAATAAATGCATGAGTTTCAATGTCCCACAGCTCAACATGATGGAGGGATGAACAGCAGAGGAAATGAAGGACAGACCAGCAGGTGATGGTGTGATTTTCCAAAACACTGGACTGTCATTTCCCCTCGTGCTTTTCAAACTAGGATGAATGTACAGCAGAAACCTGGCTTGGATGTTAGAGGAAAGAAGGGTGGGTGAGAGTGGATGTGTCCTTGGTGTCACAGATGTTTTGTTGAATTAGGCCCACCTCCAGAAGGCTCAACAGCAAACACCTCAACCACCTCTACACCCCCAGTACTCGTCGAACATACACACACCTACACTACACTTAGGGTGCAAACATCTACAGTTTGTTTTCTTTGGTCTGGTTTGTTTAGGTTCACACTGCAGAGTTTTGGTAACCCGTCATCCTGCCAGGTTGGAGATTTTGGCAGCGAGGGGGAGCGAGACAAAACAAAACGGATTCCAGTTCCTGTAACTTCAGCTAAGCATGATGGACTTGTCGGTGCTTTTTTGCTGTAATTTCCTTCTCTGGTGTTCCAGTTAAAAACACATGAAGAAATATCTGAATATGAGCATCGGTCCAGACTGCGGTTTGCCCTCGCTTCATGTTGTTACGTCTCGTCTTTCCAAGCATGAGGAACTGCTGACTATCAGATGTCAACATATGTCTCCTTATACCCATAAAACTTCACTCCTAACAAACCACACTGCAGTTCTCCTGGAAGACGACTGACTCGTTGTGGTTACTTGGTGCCACCAGAGTTCAAATGGCGTTGTTCTCACCTGCCAAAACGATCTGAACTAAAGGAGTAAATGCTCCAGAGTTGGAATAAGCCGCTCTAAGGATGCTAGGCGTGCCCTTACACTACACTAACACTGCACTTACAACTACCACTAAAGATGATTTTAGCAGAGAAGGGAATTTGAAACTTTTACAGTGAGGGACACAGATGATGAATTTCTGACATCTCAACAAAGGAGGTACTGGTGACACGCCAAACCAATAAAAGTCATTATGTCAGACTCTAATCTTCTTCATTTATGTATACACTGCCAATTCCACACTTGTTACAAGCTCTCCCTTAGGCCAGAGTCTCGGGCAATGAAAGCACACATCTGGCCTCCATCAGCCACTCTCATCTGTACAGTACCACCGCTGGACACGGGAAAAATAATTAACAGATGAAGAGTTTCATTCAAGATGTCCTCTATTTGAAACAGGTGACACCTGCTCTTACTAAATGATTGAATAGCACAAAATAAAGCATGCAAGTAAGGCCTGAGTGCCTTCTTATTCTTCTGGTCTTCATGAGGGAATCACATCACGTGGGAAATGCCTGGTTGGAGGTGATTTTAAATGAATGATAAGGGAGAGAAACTTATGTAAACTCCTCTAAAAAGTTTGTTTAAAACACCACTAAGCTAACAGGTTGTTTACCACTGAGTGCCAAAATATTTTCTCTATTAACAAATTAAACCAGTCATTTTCAAGCCCTGGTGCAGGAGGTTGTCCTGCAGAGGAAATGTTTTGGCTGGCGCCTCTAAGCATTGCGAGATTTGGAGTTCAATTGAGGACAATGTGTGTTTAGTTGGACACATTTTTGTTGAAAGAAGCAGATTCCATGATCGGACACAACGCCTGCCTCTCGATGTAGAAATATCTTTCCATTGCATTTCAAATAACCCAATCATCCTTCGAAAGCTTGGCTATGTTATGTTCCTTATTGTTGTGCCATTCAAAAGTGCAAGACCAATGAAAGAGCACTGGAATGACAGTAAATGACAAGCTGTTGTGCTTCCTCTGTGCTACACCTCCTTTCTCATCACCATTAAAATCATAATGCTCACCTGAAAGGTCTGTCTCCCCCTACAGGCGAAGTGGCGGTACTCCAACTCTTGCGTCCTCCCTCCTCCTTGTCGCTCCTCTTCTTACGGAGCGGTGTGGGCATGTAACCACACTGGTTGCTCTTGTTGGGCAGGTACTGGTTGAAGGGCATGGCGGCCCGCAGCTCGCTAACGGAGGTCCGCCGTGCCAACATGTCATCTTTACGGATATCTGGCATCTTCCTGTGGGGGGGAACGTCGGATTCAGAGTCGCTGCCACGGCCTAGCGGGAAGAGGAGAGGCAGGAATGAAGGACTTCATGTGTGTGAATGGAGTTTACTTGGGTGGCACAGTGGCCTAGTGGTTAGAGAAACCATTCCACAACCGAAAGTTCAATCCTGACGGCAGCCAATGAGTCCAACATCAGACATGTGTTCTGTTGAAGTGTCCTTGAGCAAGACAATAAACCCCTACCTGCTGACTCATTGTCGTACCCAGAGCAGCATCAAAATGCCCAAATGCAATGTTTATTAGTGAGAGGCCTTGTAGATACACTGACTCAAGCCAAGTCTTAAAAAGGAAGTGAGAGAGAATAAACCCAAAAATAATCCCACAGGGAAATAACGCCTCAGGTTAAAAATATCACTTCAAAACCAAAATTCCCAATGCTCTTAAAACATCCGAAGTACATTCTTGTGATGTTGTGTTCGGTGCATTCCAACGGCTTGGTTGAATATAAATCAACCTCAAGCAGGTTGAAGGCCTGTTTTTATGGCAACATAGCATGCAATGTAAATCATCGTTAAATTTGTATTGTAGAGCTCGCAGTGACTAAATACTGCCTCCTGTTCGGAAGAATTCACTTAGGATGAAGAAGAATTCACATATCAGATTTTCAACACATTGTTAGCTCTTTCATGTCAGCGGTAACACCTGGCTTTGCAGAAGTGCATCGCTCATGGACTTTCCCTGGTTGGCGTCTTACATTCCTCTACAGGATGTTCTCGTGAGATTCTCAAAGTGCCGAGCGCTCAACAACAGAAATGTGGATCGATTTAAGATGCTGATTGATGATGTCACATGGGAAATGTTAGCATACCAATCATTTCTACCTTCATTTAGCTGTTTTTCATTTAGCTGTTTTTCTCTAGTCAGTATGTACAAAAAGCAGGTAATGAATACCTGAAGCTTTGGTTTAGCCCAGGGTCTCCAGACATTCCTCTACAAGATGTTCAGCACATGTGCTACTGGAATTCACCTCCCCTTGCATGCATGCATGGGCACTCAATCTATGACACACTCAATCTACATGTATGACTCAATCTCTGATAGGAGATGTGAAGTATCACATTGGAAATAAGTATTTTTATTTCATGTAATATTCTCCGGTTACAGATATGCATGTGTAAATTCATACCGTCAATTTTTCTGAAACACAACGTCCCTCCCTAGACCTGCCCGGATTGCAGCTCCAAAATAAGTAACTGGTTATGGAAGGGTTTTTTCTAGGTCTAGATCCACAATTTGGACCAGATCTGATTTGCTAAAACTTTCCCTCAGTTCTGGACAGATACAAAGGTCGCAGCCACAGCTCGGTGGAAACAAGGCTCAGCTTTTGGACCTGTGAAAATCTCTTTTTATTTGAACAGACTTTATGTGGTCTAAAAGACTGACAGATCAAGGCCCAAAGACGCCTTGAGGTATGTGCACTTCCAACATTAAGTGGTTCAATTCTAGAACGTCTTAACCCATCAATTGGAAACATGAGTGACTCTACCATCTATCCATCTTTGAGGAACAACATATGTCTTTACACACATGGGAACAGTGAACCACGAGGGAACCTTCGCCATGGGTCAATGCCATACTGTAACAGAGCTTCAGACAAGCCTATTTACACCAATCACAGTCAAAATGCAGACAAACGACAGGAAATATATGAGGCCTTGGACAGAACTACATATGAAGACCAATATGAGACATCCATCGTTTGACAACAGTGAGTCTGAGAAATTGATTGCAGACACAAAATTCAAACAAATGATGGTACTTTCTAAAGTATAGGTGGTGACCTAGGCTCTGTTCACACTGAAGCTGAAGTGGCCTAATTTCTTCTTTGACACAGATCAGCTTTCTTATCAGTGTGAACAACAAAAAGCTGCATGGAGTTGCTTTTTCTATTTTTTTCCAATGGGTATGTGATACAAAATCGGATCTTGAGGCATGCGACCTCCATGCGACCTCCATGCGACTGCGACGCTCAAATTGGAATTTGTCAGCGTTGCCATGACAACAAGTAAATCTTATGTTATTCACCTGAAACAATTCTCATCATTTTGGTGCCACAGCAGCTGCAGCATTAGCGTGGAGGACAACTTGACACAAGGATGGAAAGAGAGCAAAATAGTTACTTGATTGGTATTTGGTACATATTTGGGAATGGATGCGATGTCTTTTGTTACTGTTACTCTGCACGTGAGTCTTTTTCTCTTCGACATCCCTGTCACTTCATATTGGTACTAGATATGAGTTACATCCTAGAATAGATATGAACAGTCATCCAAAAAACTGGTTCTGGTAAATTGAGTGCTAACTTTTTTACAGACTGGACCCTCTATATTTTAGACACATGGTCAACCTTGGGCAATGTTTTTTTCATTTCCAAAACGGAGGCATAGCAATTTGGCATAGAGCTCTTCAAATAAAAGAAGTCTGGATGACGTCATTCCGTTTATTCTTCTTATTCTTCAAATAACCTTTGACTAGCAGCGGGCGTTGTCGTCCAAATACAGAGAGGGAGGAGAAGAAGTCTTTACTACAGCAGCACCAGACGCACAAAGCGGCCCATTTATCAACGCTGTATCTATCTACAGAACTTGGCCCAGACAAAAGAGCAGTGCCAATATTGAGTTTCTTTCACAGATTGAATTAAACTCTTCTGCCCGTCCTCTAATTATTGTCAGAGTGAAGTGAGTTCACGGAGCTGAAAGGCCCTGGTAGCCTTTCGTCTAAAGGTCAGGTCAGAGAAAACCTGGCTGAGTCGGGTTCGCGTGCGCGTTAATAAATGGACGCTCTTGTTCTGGGTGTAATCAAAGCTCCCTGTGATTGGCTGATCACTGGACTGTTATTCTGCTCTCAGTTCTCTTGTCTGGCCTCCTGGATCTGATCCAAAGTCAGTTATTGTGATACGTATGATAATGGTGGGGATGTACAAATGTTATTAGTAGTTAAATATTGTACATGCAACTTTCTCTCTGGTGGGGTGCTACTCTTCTGCTATCACACTTTGCTGGAAATATCTCTTCATGTCATCATCTATGTTTGGCCAGTGACCCACAGGGATAAAAATACACCACCGATCAACAGATTAGACCCAGAAATGCAAGTGATAAAGTGTTTCAGGCTGGATTCACTCATTCACTGTCTTTACCCAGTGAGTCCTATTCAGGGTCGAGGGTGGCTGGAGGCTATCCCAGCATGCATCGGGTGGAAGGCAGGGAAACACGGAACAGGGTGAGCACAAAGACAGACTATCACTTACATTCACATTCCTTTAGAGTCGGAGCACCCTGGAGGAAACCCACGCGAACGCCGGGAAGAACTCCTCGGAGAAAGAGCCGGGAAACAAACGGTCTTGCTGTGAGGCGACGGAGCTAACCGCCGAGTGTTTGAGGGTTTGGGTTTTAGGGTGGTTTGACTCTTGGAGACAGCGGCTTGGCCTTTGGAGAGGGCGGTTTCCTTCACACTTCCCTCAAAACAAAAACACAGCCGAGCCAGACGGGATGCTTGGCCTCGGTCCAGGCGTTCCCATGTGCAGTTCCCAGCTGAAGCCTACAGTACGCTTTGTGACGGCCGTCGTAACCATTTATAGGCTTTCATTAAACTTTAAGATGTCAAATTGAAATACAGTGTGGCAATCAACAGCTTTCTATGACAGCATGTGGCCAGCTTGGCATTATAAAATACTCATATGCAACCAGACCATATTTTTGATTCCATTTTTGACTTGGGAAAAAACCCTCTTTACAGCTGTTCGCAGTTTATGAAGCTGTTTGTCTGAAGAAAAACAACAACAACAAAACATAGCACATCATGTACAATGGTTCTACTATCATGTTGGATGTATTGTATCACATTAGCTATTATATAATGACCTATATCATAGATAGACTTAATCTTCCTCACACTCACAACACCAAAACACAGACAAGGAAGAAGAAGTTGATTCTGGAGGAGGAAAGACTGTGTGTGTGTGTGTGTGTGTGTGTGTGTGTGTGTGTGTTAACACTAGGAGAGTTAACTGATTTGGGCGATAGGAGGGCCTTCCAGCCACGTGACGCTGAAGGAAAGGATAGATTGCCTAAAAGGAGAGACAACTAAAAATAACCTGTTGCAAGGAATCAACATGAGTTATATTGAGTAAATATAAGTAATATGAGTAAATATTTCATCTCACTCAATTATTTCATTGATGTCATTCAGAAGCTAACCAATAGGCTGCTACCAAAATCCTGAGAATCAGTCTGGTGCATGGAGCGTCAGAGTCCGTCTCCATGGAAACTGTCTGTCAAATGGACCTGTCAAAAGATGACTTGCAATCAATCATACACCAGCCTCCTTGTATGATGTATACCCATCGCTTGGCTTGGCCTTGCTAGTGTTAACCATGACTTCTAATACGACGTCTCATCGTACAGCAGTGTGTCCCTCGTCCCAACACCCAAACTCTCATCACTCCCACTGACGCCAGATCAGCCAAGCGTCGGATCAAAAATCTCCGCAGGACATCGTTCAAACAACCCCCAACCCCAACTCCTTCTTTTCTCTCTCTCTCTCATCTTTTCTCTCTCTCTCTCTCTCTCTCTCAAGCTACTTCATCTCTCTCTCCGTCACTCATCACACTTCAAGAGGACAACGAGCTCAAGCCCTCCACACAGAGCCTTTGTATGGACGTCAATGGCAGAGCTGGAAAAGCCTTCTGAAGGGTGTTACGAGCACGACGAGACAGCAGGCGTGGAGAGACGGAGCGACCCGTTCATTCACACAGAGGCATAAATAAAGAAATCCACACGGACACAGAAATAGATCAAATTGCTGTATAAAAAAAATACAGTTGTTCTGCTGCAACATGCAATTGTGGGGAAAGATGGGGAGTCGGGGAAGGAGAGGAGGGAGACAAAGATGATAAATAGTAGGAGGAGGAGAAGTGATATATTTTTGACATAACTTTCTTATATATATTCTTAAGTGTAGTTTGTCTGAAAGAGGGAAGAGAACTGGATATTTTCAATTAAAAATAATGATACAACTGTCTCCATAGTCAATTTAGCTTTTGATCAATTCAGTTTCCCTACCATCGCTGCTGCCGCGGGCGACCAGGACGTCCGGCGACGGGGTCTGTTGGGAGCGCGAGCCGAAGGAGTCCAGACTGTCGAAGGAGTCCTCGCGGCCGTGGCGTGGCGGCGAGAGGGAGTCGCTGCGCTCGGAGTCCCAGCAGTCGATGTAGCCGCTGTCCCGGATGCTGCGTTTGGGGCTCTCTGCGTCCTCCGCCTCCTAGCACACACACACACACACACACACACACACACACACACGGTTCAAATGAATGCATACAATTCAGGTGCATACAAACACACATATTGTGAGTGAACAAGACGTTACGACCATCTTCTTCATTTTGAGCTGCATCCCCTTTTGCACGATCCATTCTTCAGTTGTCTCAAAGCTGGAATGTCATTTTGTCAACTTGTCTCCTTCATGTGCATCATCTCTCTTTCAGGAAAAAAAAATCAATAATGGATCGTAGCTTTCACCTGGATCTACCTGGCCAGCCTATTTCATGTTAAGAAGTGGTCCAAACATTTTGCCTGCTCAGTATTTTTCACCTCCCTAGAGACTTGGTGGATCTATTGTCCTAAAATCCACTCTGAACATCTCATCGTGATTCTGCAGTCCTCCAACATCCCATTTGCTCCTCTTTCCTCCTCACTTTCTACAGCCATCTGTCTCCTTCTTCCTCAACAATGCTCCATTCATCATTTTCTCCTCTCCATTTCTTCCTGTTCACCTCTGTTTCCCTGAAGCATGTCTGTGTCTCTCTCTACAGCCTTTCCTGTCTACCGCGGGAACTTCCTGCTCCTGACCCCTGAATCGTCTGTACCGACTCCCAGCCCTCCTATGAACGCTCTGTCTTCTGTTTCTCACTTCTCTCCTTGGAGAAGCAATAGCATATATCTCTCTTTCTCCTGCCTCTCTCTTCCTCTCTTTTTCTTAGTTCACTGAAATCTGTTATGTCAGTATATCTATCCTTCACCTGCCTCTCTCTTCCCTCTTCCTCTCTCTACCTAAAGCACTCCCAAAGTGCTACTGTCACATAATCCTTCTTTTCCTCATTTCTGCGTTGACCAGAGACGAGCTATTCCCCTCCAGTGTAACCAGACAGATGTTAATAATATAACTTATATACCCTGAGCAGTTCAGAGTTCAGGTGTCTTGCTCAAGGACTCTCTCTGTGCATCTCCCAGTATCAGGCCCAGCTCCCATAACATGACCATTAACCAGGTAAGCTGCAATGTAATCCCAGTGGGTGCTTTTTCTGACGTGCTGACCAAATATCTTCAATGCTTTTTTAATTTATTTTATTGTTGTTACATTTTTGGTTTCATGGAAACAAGGCTTTGTTTTGGTCAAGTGCAACGCGTGGACATCTGGGAAAGACATCTCGCTCAGCTGGCGGCGATTTCTCCGTTTTATAGAATAGCGAAGGGACATCGCATTGTGGAATAAATCGCAAAGGGGTGACATCATGGTTATGAGTAGCTGTCATGGTGAAAACGTGTGTGTTTGTGTGTGTGTCAGAGAGAGAGAGAGAGAGAGAGAGAGAGAGAGCGAGAGAGAGAGAGAGAGAGAGAAAGAGAGAGAAAGACAGAGTTGTGGCCTTGCTAATGCTAACTGAACTGAAGTCATCGCTTGATCCAGGATGGGGAGAGAGAGAGAGAGAGAGAGAAGAAAGAAAGAAAGAAAGAAAGAGAGAGAGAGAAAGAAAGATAGAGAAAGAAAGAGAGAGAGAGAGAGAGAGAGAGAGAGAGAGAGAGAGAGAGAGAGAGAGAGAGAGAGAGAGAGAAAGACAGAGTTATGGCCTTGCTAATGCTAACTGAACTGAAGTCATCGCTTGATCCAGGATGGGGGGAGAGAGAGAGAGAGAGAGAGAGAGAGAGAGAGAGAGAGAGAGAGAGAGAGAGAGAGAGAGAGAGAGAGAGAAAGATGATTGCTAGAGGCCATTTTTATGTGTTTAGCAGACCCTCTTATCCAGAGCGACCTAGAAGGAGGAGGACCTGTGACCTTTCGCTTATGGGCCACTTTCTCTAACCACCATCCACTGTGCTGTGCCAGAGAGATACGATAGCTACGCTAGCTATGATATCTACGGTTCATAACAATAGTGCTCATAGAAGAGATTAGCAGCAGGACTGGAGACAAGACAGTTTCACCGTAACCTAAATTTAGAAATCTACCTTTTACCACTTTTACTCATTACTGAATGGATCAACAGCAGCACAAAACTGTTTTTCAGATATCTCTCAGCTGTTCTGTTATTTAACCAGTTCTCTGATGGACCTCCATGATGGTGCCAGACGAGGCTGCTGGGAGATTTCTGATACAACCACAGAATAAAGTGCTGAATGTCCTGTTGTCCTTGTATGGGACAACAGGACCTCACTGTACTAGTTGTTGGTATACACCTTTACCAGTGTCACCGTTCTGGTTCTGATTCACAGCAGATCCTATGAAGCCCTGAACAAGAAAGACTGTCGTACCTTTCGCATCTGTGACAGGAGGCCCTCGAACTCTTTCAGGTCCAGAGTGGGACCGTTGTAGGAGGTACAGCCGTTGGCAGCACGACCCAACCAGTAGATGGTGATCAGAACCTGGGAGAGACAAAAGATTGAAGATAATACTTTGTACTTTGTTATCAAGATGAAACAAAACATGGAGCAAAACAAGAAAAGGTGCAAACACAGGTACATAATTCATCCCAGCCCCAAACAACAGTATGGATCTCTACTACATGGCCCCAATGCCCCATGGGAATAAAGTTTCATCTGAGGATCAAACACATTCACACGCTCATCTTGTGTACAAGTCCATGTAATGTCCGTGTGATAACGTCAGTGTGTGTGTGGGTGTGGTGGGTTGAACCATCTGAACCATCATAATACTATACTAGTGAAGCTGTTAGCCAACCCCAAGAACTTTGCTGACATCATACTTATTCATGGTATATTGATATTTCAGATAGCAGGAATTCTCCAAAATGTATATACAGCGTTTTGCAATCAAACCCTCCACGTGTAACTCAACTTGCCTACTTAAAACGACAGCAATACAATCATGACTGCCTGAGAACAACGATAAAACGTCTTTATAATGGATAACATGGGTCCTGCGTACTGGAGCCATTAGACTCTCATAACAAAACACGTCATACAAACGCTTGGTCCATTTGTTTGATGGTAACCAAGTTAAGACCACATAGTACCAAATTAATAACAATGTCTAACTATACGGTATTGTAATCTAAAGTGTGTCAGAGTGGAGATATGTGGCAGCGCAGGGAAACACTTGAAACTGCCCCGCTCCAAATGAGTAAAAGGCCTAAAATAATATTTTGTGAGCTAATATATCTCTCACGGTCAACCTGGAGGCGGGTAGGGCTGCAGGAAAACACTTGAAATTATTCTCAGCTCTGTTCCTTTCACTTTTCCTGCAGCCCCACAATGCAACACAAGCCGGTTTCCTGGTCATTTAGATCCAGCCCCTCACCGATCAGCTATGTGGTAGCTAAGGGTCCCTGCACAAATAAGACAAGACCGAGCCATTGTTCTGGTCCTGAAAGCAGGCAAGGCTCTCCTCCTGCTACACGGCGTCCCCTTCAGGGACCGTGGTGATTTATACTCTCCTGTTAGCTAGCGCAGCCCCGAGAGGATACGGCTATCATGCCAATCTCACCTCCGTCAAACACGCTCTGTAGACTCAGTGGTTGAACGACTCGACGCTTTTGACCTCTCGTACTTGTGACGCTTGTAATCTAATGTCGTAAAGTAATGTTGAGTTGAACTCGCTCGCTGGATAAAAGAGTCAGCTGAACGCCTAAAATGCAAAATGTACAGATTGACGACGCGGATCACACAGAGCTGTATCTTCAGCACCGTTAGCAAAATGTTCCCAGCTATATTTACTGTGTCCATGTCAACCTGAGCCCCACGGGGACTGCTTTGATAATGACAGCTCAGCGTGGCTTAATGCAGTTTAGTTCAGTCATACTGTCCAATGTAAACAACACAATCCAACCGGCTCATTGATCACAATAAGCAGAAAGCCACAGAGTCGGTTTGTGTGATACGCTATTGATTCCCGGGGGAGATTCATTTTTAGAGCCTCGGCGGTGGGTCGGCCTCACCGAGCCGCAGCCCTGCAGCTGGTAGGGCTTTAATATGTTGTTCAAGGACACGTCAGCAGGCTGGACGCTTGGGATCGCAAACCTAGAACCCTCCAGACGCAAGACGGTCTCTATGCTGTCCGAGTCAACACCAAGTAAAAAGACCCTTAAAATGTGACCCTGAGACCGGTCTAGACACTAGGGCCAGTATCAAATATGTTTAGGCGGCTTACCAACATTCTTCTGGCATACCTATACACAAAACACAACATGAAAACATACCGAAACTATGACGGCATGATGCAGACACAGTGGCAAACTACCAAAATCAATTGAAACTTGAAACAGGTCAATCACAACATTTGTTTAAGCACACGCCGGTGGAGTTTCGACTGACAGAAACATAAACGACGGCTCTGACGAGGCATGCCGACTGCGTCCTCAGCGCGTGGCGTCACGCTGCCTCGGCCTCCCCGGTTACAGGAGCCGTCTCCTCCGGCAACATGTGGACAGACCTGTCCAATGGGTTCCACCCCAGACGGACAATCGCCCCTTTGTTTCCTGTGCACGCACACTTAGGGGTGATCCAAACACAAGGGCATGCAGGAGCCCGAGCATGCACACACACACACACACACACAGGCACACACACACACACACACACGCACGCACGCACAGGCTTACAAGCCACACACTCATAGTGGTACATATAATTTCAAATCCTCTATAGTGGTTATCACAGCCACAGCACACACACACACACACACACACACCTTCTTATTTACACCTGCATCTGTTAAATGGTCGTTTCATGACTCTGGCAATATTCCACCCATCCATGCAAAGTCCCATCTGTTTGCAAAACAACACCTGTATCGTCACGCCAGCAAATTCCTCTCGGTGCAATTCCCTCTTCTTTGACTGAAATGCAATATGCTGCAGAGACAGTTTGCTGTCAGTGGCTCCATAGAGGGCAGCTCCACAGTCTTGCAGTAGCTGCCGGCTGATGCTAACGGTGCTAGGTGTTTGCGGGCCGTTTGCTATCGCTGCATACACCGGTCCCCCTGTGTAGTCAGCTAGATCACTTAGCGGTAGCCCAGCTCTGCAGCACCAACACATTGACTCGTGTGTGTTAAGAGTACAGCATCATCAAGCGAGAGAGGGAGGGAGAGAGACAGAGAGAGGGAGGGACGGAGAGAGAGAGAGAGAGAGAGAGAGACTTTGACTGCAGAGTGGGCGGGGCTAGACTTAGCTTTCTATTCCTTAGAGCAGCAATAGAAGAAAAAAGAAGAAGATGGGAGCTTGTGAACAGAAATAGACAGCACTAGAGCAAGAATGTGAATAATTAAAGCAGACAGAATAGAAAATAAACATAGAGCTAGAATGGATAGAATAGACTATGTAGAATATATAGAATGAGAAGAAGTAGAACAGATAGAATGAGTAGAGCTTGAATAGATGAAAGAGGAACTGGAGTCAGAATAGGTAGAGGTAGAATAGATACAAGTTGCGTTGGTAGGCTAGGTAGAGCTGAAGTAGGTACAATAGATAGAAATACAATAGAAAGAATAGACAGAGCTAGAATTGGTAGAATAGATAGAGCTAAACCAGGTAGAATAGATCCAATTCATAGAGCTACAACAAATAGATAAAGGTAGAACACATGACTTACGGCTTTAACAGAAAGAGGTAGAATAGAGTAAATAGAATAAGTAGAATAGCAAGAAAAGGCAGAATAGGAGTGAGAAAAGGTAGAACAAATAAAATGATGCAGGCGCCCTGTGAGCCAATCAGCAACAAGCATCACCCCTCCCAGTTTCATCAAAATCAGACCGGTGGTGTCTGAGTTTTCACCTGTAATTATAGCGCCCCCATTAGGCCAATGAGTGATCACACATAATGTAATGCATAGTGTTGACCCCCACACACACACACACACACACACACACACACACACACCATTTTCATCAGGTTGGGGACCACAGATAGACCAGGTGAAGCTAGAATGAAGAGAAGAGTAACAGCTACAACACAAACAGCCTCCAACCAAACATACATGTAACAAACTATCCCGGTAGAATCCAAAGGCATCACTTACATTCTTCACCTTTCGGCTGCAATCGGTCACCCTGGAGAGAGAGAGAGAGAGAGAGAGAGAGAGAGAGAGAGAGAGAGAGAGAGAGAGAGAGAGAGAGAGGGTGTGAGACATTGACTTCTGATGTTCTTTAATGAAACATCTTACATAAAAACAACACCTTCAAGAGTCACCAGCTCCCACACAGCGACACACAGACACAACAGACACACAGACACAACAGACACACAGACACAACAGACACAACAGACACACAGACACAACAGACACACAGACACAACAGCAGCAACAACAAAGCCGAACCTACAGCGCCGGTAGCTCACACAAGCACAGCCGCCATTCAAACACAGTCAGACTCTCCAACCAGACGGTCATCCCTAGCAGAGAGAATGGGTGGGGCAGCATCTTGACTCGAAATGACAGCGTTGTTTTTATATCAATAAATGTCTGTTTTGCTACTCTCTGCTGCTGATTGATATAAGACAACAGTGATTCCACCTCTAGCCTACAGAAACTCAAACGTCATCGACAAAAAGTCCAAGGAGAAAGACGTCACTGGACACGCTGTTTGATTGACAAGTGATCTCTGGAAGTGCAGTGGCACAACATAAACACACACACACACACACACACACACACACACACACACACACCACACACACACACACACACGACAGTTTTTGTGTGTCAACATGGCCTGGACTCTTTCCTTTATTAGTCATAACTCAGTAAGGAACGATGGTCAAACTGGAACCCAGATGACACTAAACCTAATAGTGAGTTTAGCCCTGTGTGCAGTCTGAGGTCAGAGGTCAAAGTTCACACAAGTTTGTCTTAAACATTAGAAGCACATGGTTGATGGAAGTGGGTGGGGTTCTCACTGTCAATCAATAGTAATAGTAAGAACACACTAACAATCAATAGCGATTGTTACATCACAATGTTAAGTCAAATATGTTGGTTAAAGCACACTGTCAATCAATACTGATAGTTACCATAGAATGTCAATCAGTGATTATTGAAACTGTTGAAACACAATCAATCAATAGTGATCATCAAAACATCCAATCAAAGGGGATTGTTACAATACACAGTCAGTCAATAGTGATGATCTCAACACAGGGGGAATGTTGCAATACTGGCCAGACCCAATACACACTCATGCAAAAGGCTGCTGAGAAAACAGGCTCCAGGCTGCGTTTGAGAAACAAAGCGCCGGTGGGTACGACACGCGCTCATTCAGAAAAAGGTGGTGACGGTAGCGCGGTTCAAACTCGGTTCAAACTCGGTTCAAATTCCAGAGCTGGCCGGGAGAACCTGCACGGGTGACAACGCCTGCACCACCCTGATCCAACAGTCTCAATATTCTCCAGAGAATCAGGTCCGCCATTTAACCGGAGTCGCCCTTCCACACATACAGCACACCACCGGAGAATGTCCGTTTGGGATGCGTTCACAACAACAGAAAACACTCAGGGTGTTGAGTGGGTAAAGTCCGTCTGACTTCCAGACCAACTGATTCGGACATTTGCGTTCACACATACAACACACAACCCCCCCGAGTGTCTAGAGAAGTTCAGGGTTTCACTGCATGTGAGGAAGAGGCTTATGTTGCCCTTCCCTCCCCAGGCCCTCGCTGGGAATGTGAACGTGTTCTCCGTCACCTTGTCTGCTCAAGTAAAGATCAAAATATGACTGACAGACGAGGAAGCTGTTTAACGTGAGAGTTTCACACCATATTTATATTGATACCAGGCTGTCTATATTGAAAACAGACCATCTTATATGGATAGAAAATAGCCTGTAAATTGATTACATATTGCCGTATATGTATAACAGATCCCATATAAGGAAAATAGATCTCCTTATAAGATATTGCCTTATATGGAGAGATAGCCACCTTATAAGGAATCCATGAGGTTATATTAGGGTCTGTGACTTTGATAACAGAATTACATTGGTGAGGTGTAACTGTTCAGAGTGATGTTGCTATGGATGATGGAGAGAGGGGAAGGAAATGGGTGAGAGAGGGAGAAACAGAAAGAAAACATAATGGGAAAGAATGAGAGGAATGAGCTAAGAGAGGAAGTGGAAAGAAGAGAAGAGATGTTTTGCTTTTTGCAGATATCGTGTTCTCTGTCTTACATAAAACATCTGCAAAAGAATGTAAGGAAATAATCATTTTCTGTTTGAGTGCCATTTATTTGTGAAATTATACCATGTGGTTTAAACCCAACCACAACTGTACGAAGCCCAAGGGTCATAAAACACCCTCAACACGCCCTCACTCAACACATCAAAGTGGCACCAAAATTGCAGTCGCGTTGGATTTTCCATGACAGCAGTGACACGAAAAAGGAAAACAGAGATGAAAGTAGCCGGAGAGGGACAAGTCTGTAAACCCTCCTCTTCCTCCTCCTCCTCCTCCTCCTCCTCTCTCTAAACAACAGAGAGGCAGGTTACCTTGTAGGAACAACCCTGAAGGACAAACCCAACAGATTCCTCGAGGTATGAGATCACTGAGATCCCATGTAGGGGCTCAGTCGGTCTCAACCTGTCTCACAGTCTCCCTTCATCTGTCTTTCTCTTTCAGTGTCAGTACCAGTTACTTTATTGACATGGACAGCCAAACAGAAACTATATTTCCAAAGCTATTTTAACAGAATCAACAGTTACTGTCTGGACCATCAGACTGCCTCCTCTCCCTTTACTTTATCTTTATGTCTCCCTTTATTCCTCCTCTAGTCTCTATCTCCAGCTCTCTAGCTTACATTCAAGAATTTGTATTATTTTTAAAAATATTTTTAAAAATGTTTTATTCTATTATTATTTATCAAAAAAAGCTGAATGAAAATGGAAAAAAACAATCAATTTTCCTCAATATCACAAATGCTCGCTTGAAACGGAAAGGTTTTTTCTTTGGTCGATGATGAAATAATGCGATAAGTTTTGATGATTTTGATTGTCGAGTAAATAATAATGCAATACTGGTTCAATCTCTTTGGACAACAGTTCAAAACGGATGAATGTACTGAAATATCTGTCCACTGAAACCTCCCAGAACTGTCGCACCTGCTGTCGCTCCCTCGTTTCCATCACGCTGCATTAGATAATTGGCAAGTACACTTTCATTTCTTCATCTTGGCATGAGAGCGTGAAATACGGCCAACATTAGCTGACACTGAAAGAACCGCAACAACTTGCCCAATACTAATCAATGCTTGAAGAGACTTTCCATTCTCCTGCAGGATGTGTTTTTTTTCCATTCAGGAAGCCTATTTATTTGTGGCGACCCAGCAGACGGGAACACAACTAATTCACTTTTCCTTTTTGTGACATTTCAAAACGTGTGCGTAGAAATTCCCTCGACAGCTGGATGGAAACGTTGCTCCCCTCTCCTCTCCTCTCTCCTCTCCTCTCTCCTCTCCTCTCCTCTCCTCTCTCCTCTCCTCTCCTTCACCCTGCACAGCAAATTGTCAATTATCTGGGAAATTGATTTGGTTTTCATCAACAGGCAGAGAAAGAGGAGCTATTTCAGACCTCACGGTGTCCCAGAACCCGTCTGCCTCTCCTCCGTCCTGTCCAAAGTTGTTTCCTAGACGGGTCAACACCTGTCTAAATAGTTTCAAGAGCAGCGTTGAGGCCGCCCGCTGCCGAGGGTGCTAGGGTGCAAGAGGAGGGGCACCCTGCACGACAGATGGTCGCAAGAAATAGAAATATTAGAAATAGCACGTCGGTGGATTTAATCGGACACGAACCGATGGGGGTGACCACATGCACACTGCGCGCACACACACACACACACACACACATATATAACACACACACACACACACACACACACACACACACATATATAACACATACACACACACTTGCACAGATTCCCTTGTCCTGACGGAACCAGTCAAGCTACTCCTCCAGAGACCTGCTAAGATTAGCATTGTCCTCTCTTCCCTCCTCCTACTGTCTCCCTCTCTCTCTCTCTCTCTCTCTCTCTCTCTTGCCACCACCAGCAACCTTTCTGAATCCTTCTCTGAATGACAGCTTGTTGATAGAGCACTCCTAGCATGAGGATAGCACACACAAATACACACACACACACACACAAATACATACATACACTTTCCATTTGTTACCAAGCAACAAAGTACTAGTCACAGTTCATTGAGTGATGTGAGCCCTTGTGTTGTATTTGGACAAGGACCAACAGTGTCCAACAGATACGGCATTGTTGCTTTACTGACACCAGCTCATACAAACTCCCATTCATGCTAGTTTAGTTATTTGTATTGGCACTGAACTGGCTGATTGTCTAATACAGAGAGTGACAGACAGAGAGACAGACGACCAATAGAAAAGACAAGCTATCTGTTAACAGACACTTGAAGAGTCCATTAGCAAAATGCTAAAATCCACTTTGGAAAAAAACCCACATTTTATTAATACATATCTCTAAAATATGGATCCAGTTTGTAACAATGTTATCAATAGTGTTTTGTCAACCTGTCACAACCTGTCACAACCGGTCACAACCGGTCACAACCTGTCACAACCTGTCACAACCTGTCACAACCGGTCACAACCTGTCACAACCGGTTACAACCTGTCACAACCTGTCACAACCTGTCACAACCGGTCACAACCTGTCACAACCTGTCACAACCTGTCAGAACCGGTCACAACCTGTCACAACCTGTCACAACCTGTCACACCTGCTCAAGGTGTTAAAATATAAATATCAATATATCGATATGTCACAATTACTAGAAACAAATGAGACCACGGTGGAGATGATTGGTAGCCTCTATCTCACACCAGTGGTATTGTTAGTGCCAGTGTTTCTCCACATTAAGACTACATTTCCCATAAACCCTGTTGCTTCCTGTCCCCCCTCCCTGGAATTTGTGTCTTTACTGAAGATGATAAAAATGTTGGAAGTGATTTCTCCATCTTCCTTTCTCTCCTTCCTCCATCTGCCGTTGCCAGAAACTCTTTAGCTTTAGCTCCGTTAGCGCTGGAAGAACAGCGCCCTCTTCCTGTTTTGTGCCGTAAAGCAATCCAGCAGATTTCCCTTCAAATCGACCTGGTTTGGAGGCTGACAGGCTGGTGATGATCTGGTTTGTTTACGGTAATTACATTAACGTTTCAGAATTAATGTGATGATGATTTGTTGATGTTAAAATGCTGCATGTAGCACCTACATGTAGCGCCCACACACACACACACACACACACACACACACACACACCTATTCACTAGCATGGTAACAGTGAGGCGTTGAGTCTTACTTGGTGTTGGGGCGTGTCGATGTGTCCTGCAGGTCTCCAGGATCAAACAGCTGGGAGCCCTTCAGTCCCAACTCCTCACAGCCACGCAGAAACACACTCAGGTTGTCCTACAGAGAACACACACACACACACACACACACTTTTTTACTATATTTTTATAAAGTGCTCTTATTGTAAATATTGTGTTGTTTTTATATAGAGCTCTTACTGTGACATTGTAAATATTGTGTTGTTTTTTTTAATTGTAAATAGTGTGAACCTGTTATTTGCCCTTTGCACATTTCTGCTGAAGCATTGCCACTTTACATTTCACTGCACACCTCGTGTGTGTATGTGACAAATAAACTTCTTGAATCTTGAATCACAGACACACACACACACTTTCATCAGAGATGCACATGAAACTTGCAAGTTGCACAGGGTTACCTCACCCATACACCCAATGACTCTCTCTCTCTCTCTCTCTCACACACACACACACATTCACACACACAGAGACGTAGAAGTATAACAACAACACTGGCAATCAGAGGAGTCAAAGCAACGTGAGGTTAATTTTCTAAGTCACACTCTCCTCTGAGCAACTCTTCTCTCTCTCTCTCCCACACACACACACACACACACACACACACACAGACAACACAAACCTACTGCCTCCCCTATGTCTCCCCTCTCAGATTACTTTCACTCTCCACCTGTTGCTTTCTCCAGGTATTTCCCACTTGCTTTTTTTTTTATCTCTCCTCCTTCATCTCCTTTTCCTCAATCACTCCTTCTTTCTGTATGTCTCTAGTCTTCTTCTTCCTCCTCTCTCTTTCTGTCTCCTACACTGTCAGCCAGGTTTCCTACAAGCTCTTTGTTTGCTGGATGCAACCTGAGCCGAGCTCTCCTCTCTTCTCCAGTTCCCAGGCTTTCTCTGTCTCTCTCTCTCTCTCTCTCTCTCTCTCTCTCTCTGTCTCTCTCACTCTGTCTCTCTTTCTCTCTCTCTCTCTCTCTGTCTCTCTCTGTGTCTCTCGGCCTCTCTCTCTCTCTCAGGGTGTCACCATTTCCTCTCTACCCTGATTGTCCCAGGCACTCTCACTCATTCTCTCTCTCCCTCTCTCTCTCTCTCTCACACACACACACACACACACACAAACAATGAGCTCACAAGCGTGCATGCACACTTTAAGACCATTTGCTGTTTTGAATATAACCTCTGAAGTGCATGCACACACACACACACACACACACACACACACACACACACACACACACACACACACACACACACACACAAACAAATACTACCCACACACTCACACAGCACTAAAAAAAACATTTATTTACATGAGCACACTAGCTGGTGTAAGCACACACACACACACACACACACACACACACACACACACTTAGAAACACTTGTTCTCACGATCCTTTTCCATTTGTGCTGAAACGCCCCCAGCAGTCCTCCCTCTGGCTTCCTGTGTATTTGGGACAGTGCCATCTCTGCTCTCCTGCAGAGGCAACCCCACCCACCCATACACAAACACACAAACACACAAACACACACACACACACATGCACACCCACACACATGCAAACACACACACACACGCATACATACAAAGCCATCTCTGAGAGACAGGACACATTGATCCCCTCTTTGACAGTTCTACTCCAGGGAAGACACACCTACAGTGGGATTAGCTGAGTCCTTCTTCTCACGCCCACACGCTGCTGATGGAGATCATGTGACGAGCTGACGAGATGTGATTTCAACACACATACCCTTCAGACACCTCTGAACCCACTTGCTACCAGAGGGAGCTCACTTTAAAAACATTTCCCAGCCGTTAGTCGCTTGGAAACACGAGGGAATCCCTCGGGGTGGTGGCATCACAGGGCAGGGGATCCCTGACTGCTCCAAGTCAAGGGCCCGACAAAAGAGAGCCACATGAGACCAAGGATCCCATTTCATGAGATTTTATCCTAAAGAACGCCAGTTGACAGGATTTGTGTTGTTAGATATGACTTATATAGATAATTACATAACTGCCAAACTGTAGGTGGGGAGGCAACAGAGGGGACAGTGAAACCTTTATCAAAATCCTCCTTCTGTCATCCAAACGTCTCAGGAGTGAAGTAATAGTGAAATCAAATGATTCCTCATTTTGCTCAAGGACCCATGGTGGTCCCCACACCACTGGGCTAGCGGTTAGAGAACATGGCTTCTGACTGGAAACTCTAGAAAAATCTGGAAAATGATGGAAAAATCTGGGTGGGCAACACTAAAGATAAAAGCTCTCCTCAACAACGACTGTCAAGGTGCCTGAGCAAGGACACGTAATCCACAAATGCAGGCCATCGGTGGAAGACAGTGGACGTGTTGGGCGGCTCTCGACTGTGCAGCTGAAAGACAGCATGCATGCTCAACTAGCGTTCCTTGGATAAATAAAGGTTGTTAAAAAAGTCAATTTTCAATATTTAATCCAATATTTGTCTCTAGTTGTTTTGGAAACAGGTTTTGGGACATAAATAGTATAAGCAAGAAATGTGACGTTTTGGAATGTGGGTCATTCAGCCGCTCTGGTTTGTCCCCTTGCAAGGAAATCCATCCTCGTCTAGATGGGAACAGGTTCTTTTGTCTTTGTAGTGTGGGATCATATAGCATATTGCCCCTGGTCAGCACAGGCTACACTTTAGAAAGCACAAGGACTTCAAGGAACCGTTAGGGGTTCATTGGGTTGCAAACCCCAAAATCACGACGGGATTCTTCTAGGAATCCGGTAGGGATATTCTTCCTAGAGAGGGACCCAAAAGGTGTTTACTGGCTCAGAAGAATCCCTGATGAAACCCTGGTTTTTATGTGAAAACATACAGGAAAACACTTGAGACAGTGGAGGGAGGGGTGTTGGGGGAGTGGGGGGAGGTGAAAACAATCATTTCAGACAGGACAGTCCTTCAACTCCAGCTCCAGTAGCCAGACAGCTCCATTCCATCTTTTTCTTCACTCCCCATATACAGTCTATCACAGTGTCAAACAAACATAGAAATAAACAACGATGCAGCAGAGGATTAAACAGGCTAATTTAGTAGGTGCTTTGAGTGTGTGCGTGTGTGTGTGTGTGTGTGTGTGTGTGAGCGTGTCAGGACTGAGCATGATTTAGTGTGCAGGTCACTGCCACAGGAAACGGGGCGTCGACCGCAAAGAAATGATTGACAGCTGAATGTGTTGGGAACGGGGAAAGATGACGATAAAAACCCAGAAACACATCAGCAGATAAATCTGAAGAAATTATCATCTACCTATCAATAGGAATTAGGAGTAAATAAATGTGATTAAATATCATCAGGTAAGTCTGAGTATTTTCAAATCCAGTATTTTCAGCTCTACCTATAATGTGTATCATGTGTGACGCCTCTAAACACAACCCTCGCTGTAATCGATATCTGGCTCCCGCCATCTGACCGCCGAGGTTTCTCAGGGAAGAGGATCGCTGTTCACACCCAGAGTCTGGACCTTGACGGTATCCAGAGGGAAGCCGGTCAGGATGGGGGAAACAAGCCACTTGGGAGCTCTACAAGATACGTTTCCATGTCCACTTCTCACGGCCAAAGATAACACCCAGAAATAAGACGAGAGCAGGATGAAAGCGAGAACTGAGAAATTCTTCACGCCGGCTGAAATGTGCTAGCCAGGCAGAATCTCACACTTGAAATATCGCAAGATTGTTTAGAAAATTACACTTCATTTGACTTATATTGTTCTTCTTTTATAAAGACATGTCATTACATGCTGATATCTCATAGAAGTATTATGTATTGTGTTAATATGTTATATATGTGATATGAACAGTCTTCAAAAGGATGTTTCATTTTCAACACATCTGGGAGTCTGGCTCGGGACAGCTCGCATTTCAACTTGTGTGCTACTTGTGTTATTTTTCCGTATTGTCGCTGTCAGGTGAAAACCTCACATCTCCAAAATGTCAACTTTTCAGAAGAAGAACAGCCTCGTCTTTTAGCTTGACCGCCCTCCAATTCTGAGTTCGTCACATGGGGTTTTGAAAGGGTTTACCAAGGACGGCAGAATTTTCTCAACCAATACAGGATCCATCAGGAATCAGTCAAATGAAGGTAAAACAAATAATTCCCCAAAAGTTTTAGAAATTTTTAACAGTATATTGTGTTGATGTTTACAAAAGTAACACAACACTGTCCTGAACTAAAAGCAAAAAAATCGACATCTTTTTTTAAGAGTGTATCCGAAGCCCATGAATCAGTACTATTCAACCTGCAGGCTGATCTCTATTACATGCCTGTTTACACACTGTAAAACATCAGCATGCCAACGTACCCAGAGACCAGCGGGAGCCACGCAGGCCGAGGTGCCGGAGCCGTGAGGTAGCCGCTCCGGTTACACAACAGCCAGGACTCCTCGGAGACTCGTTTTCCCATTAGCCCCCAAACAGGAAGAGGAAAGGGGAGTAGCCTGTGTTTTATTATGATGGCGGCAGATAACAGCAGGCCCCTTGTTTATATGTTTCTCACCTCTCTAATCACAGCCTGGGGGAGGAGAAACCCCTACAACGCCACAGGAAGGTAGAAGACAGAGTGGTGGGATTCTGTTATGGTTGTCTTTTTTCAGGTCTTTTTTTTGTTTTCAAACTAATTTGGGCCCCGATGATTTTGGGGAATTTTGCCAGATAACAAAAGGAATGGTAAACATGTCTTCCCCCCCATAAATGAAGCAGTCCCCTTCTGGGCCAATCAGTAACAAATATGTCACCTGTTCTGTTCTGACCAGTAATTCAGCCAATCAGTGCAGCTTTAAAAATACCAGAACACAACGGTGAGATGAATCATGCCCCCAAGTTTCATCAAAATCTGATCAATAATGAGATATTGCATATGACCTACAAACAAACAAACAGATCATCTTCCCCACAGTACCAAATTACTTCTGTTATTTCTGTACACCAGTCATTCAGATGTGATTAAAAATAATGATTCAAAATATAAATGTTTCAAATCTGCTTCATTTATTTCATCTTATCTAGCAAAACCAACTAAAACCAAATATCCAAACTTGGTAATATCCACAGTGAAACATTTACCTCTTGTCAGGGTTTCCATTTATTTTGAGAAAACAAAGATTGTACGACTGAACACCAGATTAAATGACTTGGGCCTTTTTTTTTAAAGTGTAATGTTCCTGGCCAGCAGAGTGGCACTGGACTGATCCCTGATAGCCCTCAGTGGCCGACACCCAGTACAGATGAACCGCTCCCTCATGTGGCTTTGACAGAAACCATTAGACCCTGAATAGAGGAAAATGATAGCCATGGAAACCGATGAAGCCTAGTGAATACACTGAAGACTGAAGGATCATGTAGGAAAGAGAGAAATCAAGAAAGAGAGAAAGAAAGAAAAAGAGAAAGAAAGAAAGAAAGAAAGAACAATATAAAATAAATATTCATGCAGGGATTACGCGGTTGAAACACTACGAGGATGGCGTGGAGGCAGTAGCTCTTGGCTCTGAAAGCGGTAATAGGATAATCCATTGTTATTCCAGCAGTGATTGTACGGCGGACAAAGGCCTGTTAAGAACACGGCTGTGCAATTACCTGGCGCTTGTTAAGAGCCAGAGGAGCTCACTGGCAGCCATTAGTGGCGCCGTGAGATGTGGAAACCAAACTTCAGCAGCTATTCTGTCACGATGCGGTCCAAACGAGAGCCATCTCACTGAAACAGCTACTAGGAACATTCAGAGTCCAGCAGTCTGACCAGACGCTGACCAGAGAGGACCAGAGGAGGGGTCAGGACAGTCCTGGTTCAGGCACCTAGACCTGGTTCAGCACCACCTAGTACTGGTTCTCTCTTTGAGCTGGGCTGAAGGGCATTTTAGTACACCGCAACACACACACACACGCGCACGCGCACGCACGCACGTGTTATTATCTTTCTTAATTGTAGCCGTAGAAGTAGTAGTAGTAGTAGTAGTAGTATTAGTATTAGTAGTAGTAGTAGTAGTAGTAGTAGTAGTAATGGTAGTGGTATTAGTAGTAGTATTAGTGGCCCAGTAGAAGTGGCCTTGACCACTGAAGAGTCTCAGCTAAAGTCCCAACATGTAACCTGTAAGGTGAGACTGTAACAGCCTGTGAGACGACACTGGGGGAATACATTAGAGAGCAGCAAGCAAGGAATGAAGGAAGGAAGGAAGTACATTTAGCCTGAGCCTTAATGCTATCAAGTCTCAAGCTGCTGTTTACATCTCAGTCCTGGTCCTGAAAGGCCACTTCATCCACATCAAGGTCTTAGGTCCCCATGAAAGGGCTCCACTGTGTTGGACTGTACTCGCCTGAAACGGATCAGTGTCCAAGTCTATTTCAATTCACAGGCTTTCATTCGGAGCACGAGCTGAACTTATCAAGTAAAACCGAGGACGACGATGTACAATACTCAATTCAGCCGTCAGGGTCCAGGAGGACGTTCTTTTAGCTTACACAAAAATCATTATAAGTTTGAACCTCTGCTCTCAGGCTGCAGATAAGTCTGGGGCTACTGCAGACACACTTCAGACCTTTAACTGACGCTCTCATCCAGAACAGTTTACAGTACTAATGGAGTCCTCCAGCTCTCAGAAATGTCACTCTGACCTGCTCCATCTTTTAAGCTTCAAGTCCATTTTGTTCTGCCTATGCAGGGACACGCAGACCTTTTAAACACCAGTATTTTAGTGTATTTTCTCTACTAACTAAAAACAAACGCACCCCCAACACCGTCCAGGAAATGCTCAAATGTCACCAACAATTATTTTGAGTAATCTGAATTATATCTGAACTGGCATTTTGCCCAATAAATGGTTTGATTTGGGCAGAGGAAAAAACCATCTCACAACAACAATACACAGAGCTGGTAAAATATCTCTCTCTCAACCGTCTGAAACCATATCTGGGTAGTAAAAATGACCCATCATACCTGCTTGATACAGAACATACCATCCTGCCTCCAGGCCTTGATGCATAACGCAGTTCATACATGACATGTGGTGAAGAATTAAGTTGTTTATGGTCTAAAATCTCCCAATCCCAGGATACTGTACAGCACACACAGCCTACAGTACACAATATACACCGTATACAGCACACACAGAGTACACACTGTATACAGTACATACAGCACACTGTCCACATAGTCCACACAGCATACAATAGACACAGGATAATGAACAATGCTGCTAATGAACAGTTGACTGCCCTACATTGTCGCTGGTACAATAGTACTCATTGACAACACTAGAGTTAGCCTCAATACGCCGAACAACCTGACGGAGAATCACTGCAGTCGCTCTATGCACAAATCACACACCAACCATTAAGAAGTACAAGAAGTACATCTGGTATTTGCAAGAAGTACATCAAGTTTTTGGAAATTGGTCAAATTGTTGGTCAACTTACCCCTTAAGTCAAAATTGAAGTTAAGTTAAAAAAAAACGTAACGGGTAAGTTGACCAACGGTATATTACTTTAACTCAATATAGAGAGGATGAAGATGGGAGGTGACGGGAGGTGGAGGGGAGATAGAGGAGTGGTTGGGGGGGTTGAGGACTCACCAGGCCAGCGATGGGAGTTGGAAGTCTGTTGATTTTCTTCACCAGGCCGGGTTTAATACAGCTCAGCAACCTGACAGACAGACAGACAGACAGACAGACGGGGGGGGGAGGAGTCACAAGTTAACTTTAGCACAAAACAAAAACCTTCTAAAGCTTCATGACCACAGGAAATCAATGAGATATTTCAAAAAACACGCAGCACAAGACGAGAGGAGTGAAACGGCTGCAGGCGAAAGAGAGAGAGAGAGAGAGAGAGAGAGAGAGAGAGAGAGAGAGAGTGTGTGAAAGCGTGTGTGTGTGCTGTCAGAGAAAAGAGAGGAGGGAGGACAAAACATTTCTTGGCGGTCCCACAGGGGCGTCTGGAAGGTCGGTAATGACACTGATCCTAAATCAGAGGCCAAGTGTTGCTCTTTCTACACCTTTGGGAGCTGTTAGCTAATTCCAGTACATTTCATAACACACACACACACACACACACACACACACCTCCTGTATCCAGGCAGTGTCTAGATCTGACGTAGCTGATTGTATTTATATCTGGTACACACACAGAAATCCAGTTTGTCTTTCCCTCTCCGAGACGCAGGCTGTCACCCGCATCACTTCCTCTCATAACATTTACCTTCTTGATTGACAGTAAACACTCGTCAGGTCAAGTTTATCTGTACAGCCCTTGATCACGGCTACAGCCTTCACAACGCCCACATTATGAAAACAAGAACTGACGGCGTACGACAGCCCTCGACCTTGGACCCTCGCAGAGGACGAGTGAAAACTCCCACCAAACCTTTTCGCTTGTGTCGCATCCACAGGTTATCCTGACACTCAAGCAAGTGTCACTGTGCAAGCCCTCTGCTTCCTGGTTGCATCTGTATATGAACGTGGATTGGAGACGCATTGAATTTACACTTTGGTGTTACTCTGACCTCCAGAGGTGGTTTGACTGATCAGATCTTCAATGCCTCTTAGGTGCATTTACACCTCCGATTACAATCTAACCCCTTTACACCTGGCGTACAAATGCATCTTGGGTCGTCAGAGTGCAATCCAATCATGCTTATTTGCATTAAAAATCCAGGTGTAAATGCACCCGAGATGCACTGGGGAAGGATTCAAATCCAATTCTACTCCAGTACAAACATAGTAGTCGTTTTGTTGAGCTGAGCTGAGGAAGCACCGTCGGGCTATACAGGTGACAACCTCTACCATCGGGTGGAAATGGATGAGAAACGATAGACAGGAAGGATGGTTAAAAGTACATTCAGGAGGAGGAATTGGCGTATTACGAGGGAAAGGACTGGGAGGGCTACCGGAGAGACACACTGTTAACAACAAGTGTAAATCACATGTGGATACGATCTGGACACGAGTCACATAAAACATCAGGTGTAAAAGGGGTGATGGACGAGTTCCAGATAAACCTCCTGCCCACGTAGATCCTGTCTCTCTTCCTCAGTTGTGTTCGTGTTTTCTCATCAGAAGAAGAAACTTGAGTGATTCAACCCTGTTACAACTTATCACAGTTCAACCTTGTTACAGCCTGACATGATTCAACCCTGCCAGTGCAGACAGTGCCAAGTCTGACGAAGTGGGAATGGCAGCTAGAGAGAGTGTCTTCCTGGATCCCAACACACACACACACACACACACACACACACACACACACACACACACACACACACACACACACACACACACACACACACACACACACACACACACAGCATAGCTCCACTTTCCTGACGGCCTTGTACATCAGGAGGAAGCTCGGAGAGTGTTTCCTTTGTGGAATTGGTGAGTTTCAAAACAATCCTTGCAGAGGAAGTCCAATCTTCTCTTTCCTTGTGTGCTCGGGTCTCGTTTTAGTCCATTACTTCACTAAACGTTTGTCTCTTTTTAGCCATTGTGTGTCTATCATCACTTGTGTCCTTGAACAAGCCACTGAACCCTCTTTACCTGCTTATTCACTGTAAGACACTGTGGCTGTAGAGACAATTAAAACACTATAGAGTCAGACGGGGGGAACGATGTGGGCAGGACTTACTCGCATAGCAGTATCCCGTTCTCCAATCCTCCTCTGAAGTCCTTGTCACCGAAGCATCTCCCGGTCGCGGCCTACAGATGGAGGAAAGAAGGGAGTTGGTGTTGGTCGCAAGATACACAAGATACACAAGATACACAAGACACAATACCATTTTCTGCGCCGGGGGCAGTTCAGTGTGCACAGGGCCAGCACAGAAAACCACACAAACAACAGCGTCAAGATAGCTGACTTTTCCTCAGACCCAAAACACTGAAAATCATCACAGGCAAGAAGTCAAACATAAAAACAGCAAATAGCAGCATCACATGCAAGATGCAAGCACGCAAACGTCTGGTGAATGTCTTTATATCCTTGGTATGCGGGACCGCCCAATGGACAGGGCTTCAGAGAGAAAACTAGCAAATCAAATGCTCATGTCAAACGTCTAGACACACAAAACCCACTTGGACAACAAGAAACGAGCAGAGTCACCTTTGTTGGCGCTCCTTGCACGTCGTTCCTTGACTATAACTCCGGGGGAATGGAATGGGGAGGTGCTGGCTGTATATCAACTCCCTCTCTGGTTAACGGGGCTAAACACTAACAAGCTTGACCTAAGCCGCCATCATCCCGACCAAATGGCTCTGGCAGTCTAATGTGTTGTGACAGGGGATTTATCTGCTAGTAGTTTGCTCAGGCTCTGTGTGTTTGCATGTATTTGCATGACCAGATCAGGCATACGTGTGCACGTGTTCTTGAAGAAATATTGAAAATATTGCAACACATATGAAGACGTTTCATTCTCACGTTGTAGTTGTGTCAAGCGTCCAAAAGCCTACGACAGCGACCTTAAAATGATTCTCCGGTTCAGTGGCAGTAGAGGATAAAAAAATATGAAATGGGTGAATTCTATCTAAAGGAACCTCCTCCTGACCTTTTAAGTCCTTTGACCTTTGACCTTCGTTTAAGGAAGCAGGGGGCATCTCATAAAGGCATTAGCAGACCCATTGTATTCAATAGGTAGAACTCAGATGCACACAAGCCTGCTTCATCATTACCAACAGTGAAATACCTTCACACTCAGAACCGCCCCCCTGTCTCAAGCCCATTTAAAAGCCATTCGTTTTCGCAAACACCATCAGACATTTGGCCGTCTAAAACCCGGCCCCCTCTGGACTGCTGGTCTGGAAGCCAAAACAATTACAAGATTAAATTTCCTGACTGATTCTGTTGCGTTTGTTTGTACAGCTGCGGGAAACAAAGTGTGGGGATACAGAGCATCTGGCTCAGCGATGTGTTTTTTTGTCCGCTCCTTGGCTTGTCAGGAGACCTGGACCTGTTACAAAAGCAACGGACTGCTGTATGTCAGTGAGTAGGCTGACAGTAGGCCTGATTTCTGCTGCTGGGGGGAGGATGGAGTGAGGCCTTCTGTTTGCTGCTAGAGAGAGAGAGCGAGAGCGAGAGCGAGAGAGAGAGAGAGAGTATGGCACAGATTTGGCCCGTGTGCTGACACTTGGTCATTCACTACTACCATTCACGACCGCGACGGCGCTGGTGAACTGGGCATTGTGTGCCGAATGTTGACAGCACAAAAGTGATGAGAGACAACATTCTGCTGAGTGTGAGGCCTGGCGGTCTACCTGACAACAAAAACAACACGGTCCACACAATCAGCAAGCATCCTCTGATTAGAGTTGGTAGTAGCTGATTATTTTAGTTCTACAAACTGATCTGGAGGCAGAAATAATCTCATTGATTAAACCTCAGTGGGCGGAGACAAAGAACAACAACAGAGTTCAACTGGCAAACCTGAACAACAAAGCAGGAACTCAGAGAGCCCAAACCTCCGCCAACGCTGAACAATTCTCCAACTTCTCGTTACAGCCAAAGAGACCATTCTCATCACTTCAAATCACATTTTACATTAAATTGATATCCTGACCCTGCAAACAAACCCTTAGGATTTGGAAGTCTCCATCTCTGTTAGTTTCATAGTTATGGCTAAAAAACAATAATCGAAGAAAGGCCAGATCTGGACCACCACCAAATTCTAATCAATTGTTCTTTGGCCGGCAGGCCTATCTGTCCACTCTGCTGACAGACAGGCAGACAAACAAGGATGAAAATAATCATACATATAAATATATAATCTTCTTGGCAGAGGTAAAAATAGAAATGGCAACGACTTTTGCCATTCGTTCATGACCATGGCATGCATGATCTTAGAAGGTCAGCATGCTAGCTAACTAGCTTTCCTATGGCTACAGGCTAGTATGGGTAATTTGAACTTGGAAGGTTAGCTAGGCTAACAAGCTAACCTATGGCCACTCCTTGCCAATTTCACTGGGCTGTCAAACTGTTCTTTTGCTCCGCCCACTTGGTTTAACTCAACCAATGAGATTGTTCCTTCCTCCAGAGCAGCTGTGTCTCTGATAACTAAAACTCCAGTGTTTGTCTATGTCTCTCTCAGACTACAGTAGAGCATTAGTGAATAACATCTTTTATACACTCCTGAATGACATTCCTGGATCTTACATTACAGAATATTCTGCGGTCTTAGGGACATTAGGGAATGTCATTCCCAGGTCTCCTATGTGAATGTACATTCCCATGTCTTGTACTTCACTGCATAACATCCCCTTGCCTTGGAAGTTGAATAATATTCCCAGGTCTTGCACATTGGAGAATAACATTTCATGATATTGTCTCAGTGAAGCTTCAGTGGCCTAGATCCTTTTATATCCGCACCTTAAAAAAAACTGCAGCTGAGTGGATGACCTTGATTTAGGAGCTCCTCGATAAATATGTTGGTTGAATGTTGAGTGCTGTGCGCCTGCAGTCTGACCCTTCACTAAGATAAGATAACCGTTTACGTCTATGGCATTTACCTGACATCCTTATCCAGAATGCCTCACCATTAGTGAGCAGGTAGGGGTTTGGTGGTATTGGTGGTTTGAACCTGTGAGCTTTCGGTTACAGCACGGCCTCTCTAACCACGAGGCCAGCCTGCTGCCAAACTCCACATTGTGCAAAAGGACATTGATAGATTACAGTGTTGCACCACCTGAACAGGGATTGGTCTGCAGTGTGAGGGGGTTATTTTTACCACAACGCTCAAATGTAGTTCAGAATGCAGCAAGTGCAGCAGAGGAGGGACACGAAGGAGTCACACCAATACTGTCTTATCGAGACAAAACGGCACGTGGCTTTATCCTTTTTGTTTATACAACAAAATTAAACTTCTACAATGAGATGACTGAAGGAAAAAGCAAGAGGAAGAAGATTCCTACTCATACAAAATAGCCCAATCAAAGCTTTTCCTCAGAATACATCAGCTGCTTAATAAATGTTCGTATGAGGCCCATGGATATACTGTGCTGTAAGTAAATGGTTCGGTTTGATTTGGCTGACAACCACCAAAAGCAAGTTGATACCTACTTAGCGGTGACTTGTGGACTTCAGCACCAAACGATGATTTTTGTTTTCCCTGCTCAAGCTATTTTACTGGATTAATTAAAGTGTAAATATTCACTGTTTCACAAGAAAAACAAAACAATTAAAAGCACGATATTAAATGTGTGGATTTGAAATATATTTTTTCCACACTTCATAAATCCCAGAATCGTTTCATGGACCCCTGGGATGAGAACCAGTGTCTCTTGACATACTACCCTTGAGGGTTTATTTTCATAAACATAAATTACATATTTCTCTTTTTGGCTATGATGAAGTCTGGAGCATAGAGAAATGGCAGGGATTCGTTTTTCTCATTACCCGGCCGCTGTGTTTGGCAGCGACTGGAAAGCTGCTAAGGACTCTAATTCATGCACATCTGTTGCTCCCATAAGAGTCGCCCAGACCTGAAGAGCACATGAAACTGCTGTTTGGCCAAAAGAAACACTTTAAAAAACATTCATTTTCAGTTTGGGACAACACACATTTGAATTTGTACTATTTTCAATAACATGCGTTAATAAGTAAGTAACACCTATCTGTATTGTACCAAATTAGACAGATCTCGACGAGCCCCTTCGGCCCAACACGCCCAGCGTTAGCTCACCAGGAGGCTTGCTGATTGGCTGGTGAGGCTCTGGGTCTCGGTTGGCTAGCACAGCCCCCTCCTAACTAATGAAGCCCCCCTGAGAGTTGCAGGAGGGAGCTGTAGCTAACTCTGCTATAAAAAGTGAGGTTGCTCATTTGTCCAACATGCAAGGGAGGGGTGTTTGTTGTAGGCCAGGGGTGTGGTGTACAGCAACAAAACAATCTGTACTGAAGTGACCTGGGTTGATCTAGTGAAGACTGTAATAAACCACCCAGACTAACAACTCCCATTTTCTGATCTTGAAACATAATGATTGAACAAAAACAACCTTACTGTGGACGATGGTACTGGTGGGAACAACAACATAATCCAATGAGGTTTAGAACTGTGTAATTTACTGAATATCAAACACGTCAATGGGAAAATGCATCCTAAAGATGCTGGAAACTTCTGGATCTGAACCCGATGTTTTAAAACCACAGCAGGGTCGTATGAGGGGACTCAATTAGACAGAGGAATGTGTCGCCTTTGTTGTTTTCAGTGGAATGCAGCCCGCATTGTTTCACAGACAATCAAACGATGCTGGTTGGCTTTTTTCCCATTTATTTCCTTCCCTGTGGACCCCCTTCATGTCCAGACAGAAGCCATTCTCATGGATTCACATCCAAAACTGTCATCTCTATCACTTTGTTATCCACGGAGAAAGGAAGTCTCCTGTTGGATGAGAACAGCATCAATGAACTTTGAATAAGCAAAAGACAACTTGGCTTTTGCCAAATCCTTTTCCCTGGGAGCAACTCCATCTTTTACTTTGATGAATTATAAGATTAAAAAAATGCAATGATGTTCTAGCTTTGAAACTCAAGAGACATCAATGTGATGAGAAAAGTTAAATCATGCCTGGCTACCGATTCAGAGACAATCTGCTGAAACAGTGTTGCCAAGAAAAAGATCATTTTTGGAATAGGATGCATCTTAAAACTGTACCTGCACATCCAGTTACTGCAGCAGCCAAATCAAGAGCTTTCCTTCGTACAGGGATCCTCAGGATGCAGCAATGCTTTCTCCTCTCCCTGTCTGAACTGTTTGAGTGCGATCCCTCCACCCTGAGGGCTATCCAATGAAAACAGATCTATTGCATGGCTGTGGTAATCTCTGGGGGCCGGCCTTGGACGGCTACCTGTCCCAAAGTAACGACCGGTAATTCAAGGTTTGGAGACGGGCAGGTTTCCGTGACTGGAGGGAGAAAAACACTACTTACTGCAAGACCCTGAGGCAAGGTGTGATCGCCCTGTTAAAGAGTTGACAGCTGTTAGCTCAAGGGCTTATAAACATCAACAGAGACGCGTGCTCATACCCACACGCCCGCTTTCTAGTCAAATGGATTCTACTTTACAGGATCCTTTCACAAGTGTGTTGCATAATCCTGAGAGAATCCCACGCTATACATCCAAGTTCAACAAGTGCATGCACGTCCTCGGCCATCGGCCAATAATCTTGCTAATTTGCCTTGGCAAGAGGATTTAGGCTATAATCTGTAAGTGCTCCAGGTGATTGAGTCAGATACAGTACACAACATTGTGCAACATTTGAGGCCGTGTTTTGCACAAAACTTGGCCATCCAACAATGCAAACATTATGGAGTTATTAGAGGAGTCATGGAAATAGACAATACTGCTGATGCAGATTTTTCATTTGAGAAAGCATGCTGTTCCCAAATTCAGTGCAGCCTTGTGAGTTCTTCAAGCGAGAGACAGAACAATAACACAAGCCATTTTCTTCAATATTGCAGAAGCTAAATCAACTGTTTTATGACAAGGCAAGGCACAGCTCAGGCACAGGAACGACGGCCCCACTGCCAAGTTTTTATAAAGATACAAATCCTCCCTGTGGCTTTATGAGAAATACAAGGATGTGATAAAAAACGTACCAAGGACAAACAATATTGAAATGGGTAACATCTGACTCTATGTACGAGGGGCCTCGCTGGGGGTCCCTCAACTCAAGGAGCTTCAACAAGTTCAGCCAGAGGTCAGGAGTGGTATCTGCCTACGATCCATCATCCAGACCTTCTCACAAGCTGCCACCAGCACCAGCACCACGGGCTTCTCAGAGGAAGGCCTGGCTCCTTTATCATGACTATGGACCGTTTGCTGTGTGCTTGGTGTGCTTCACATGTTGGTGGATGGATTGTACTTGAGAGGAGGGAGGGGAAGGGGTGAGGGTGGTGGGGGTGGGAGGTCGCTACTGTGCAATCCCAGTTATCGGCTTTGTATGATGTGATTGTTGTAACTGATGAAACTTTAAGCAAGCTGGTAAAACTGCAGCAGGTTCCCCCCCTGTGCAGCCCCACAGACCTCTGGGAAGGTGGCTTGTTGGTGGCTGGAGGATTCTGGCCTACTTTCTGTTTTTAGCACTAGCCCAATGTACTATTCTATTTCTTCTTATTGACCTCCATCAGCCCGACCGAGGAATCGCAACATTGGCAGGTCTCTGGCTCAGATTGAGAGTGTCTTGACATGTGCGGGGAGTTTTTTTGTTCCAGAACAGAGTACGGGCCAGAAAGTGAGAAATCTCAGCACCTGTTTTCAGGTAGGGCCGTAAAGACGACGGGTAACAGGCGGGCTAGGGCTTAACTTCTCTACTCCAGAGTCCTCATAAAACTACCATTATAGGTTTGCCATTAATGACGGAAGGTGCCTTAAATAAAATGGGCAAATGTGAGCTTTTTCCACAACTGAATGATATTTAATTTCCCATATGCTAGACTCCCTCAAATCTGCAGTGCAACGGCAACCCAACAAGAAACAAAGCTGTATGACCTGTAGCATTAAGGATGAGCTACAAATACCATCCAGAAGACCAAGCCACCATGACAGCAAGCATCCTCCCTGCTGAAAATGTCCTCGAGCAGGACACTATCCCTACCAGCTCTAGGGGGTGCTGTTCTGTCGGTGGAGCAACCTCTCACTTCCCTGTGGAGTGAAAGTGAAAGTGTGGAGTGTGCAAGTAAAAACAGGTATATTAGAGAGAAACCTCAACACAATAATACACAGGGATGAGCTACAAAACGTGATAAAACACAGTCCAATGCAGCACATAGCATTAGCAATACAACATACTGTTATTAAGTCTCCCCTCCAGAGAGCAGAGGAGCACTTGAGGCATCTGGGGCCAATGTGGGCCTGGAAAACAGAATCGCTTGTATCTTTTTCCCTCCGTCTAATTTTAGTTTGCATGCTGGGGTTCACTGACTTGGCAGAGGCTGTATCGCATTTTGGGGCTGAGATTGGATCGCGGTTCTGAAAGCCGGCGCGGCAGATCGCCGGTAAATCACCACAATCAGAAGCAGATCCAGCCAATCAACACACAAGAGGTCACACGGATTTGGAGACGCGGCATCCAGCAGATACAAAGAGCATGTACCGGACGGAGAGCCAAGCGGACGAGCGCCAAACGCAATTAAGTAAACCTCGGTTATTTATGAAGATATAATATTTTATTCACTGACACAAACACTCAGGCATGTCTCTCACACACAGCACATTCACTTCCTCACCCACACACACTCATCAACACAGTCATTTGATGTCAGCATGTGCTTACAGGAGGCCTACTGCAAACACCCCGAGCTTAGTTTTGGCGGGAGTTGAGAAGGACTGCTCCGAGGATGCAGCAGAGGTTTTAAATCAATGGAGCCGAGCTGGAACCGCCGCACAGGCCAGAGACGATGAACAAAAGGCCATTATGAACCAGGGATCATCGCAGGTAATGACAGTTAATGGAGCATAATTGCCGTAGTATTACACAGTGGAATCAGCACTGGAGCGCGGCGGTCCAATCCCTCAAATGCCGAACTTCATCTTCTGAGTAGGAGGTTTTTTAGACCGGGTTGATGACAGCGGGCTATTCGGGCTCAGTCTGTTATGATAGTCGACCATGTTTCATAGAGTAAAAAAACTTAACTTTAATGGCTACCATCTTGAAAGACCACCTCAAAGTTACAAGAATGACGAACCCTTCCACAACAAGAAAGTACACTGCAGCGATTCAAAAGACAGGAAAGGCAACATAAGAAGAAGAACTATGCGTGGGGGTAAAATGTTATGCAAGACCTTTGTACTAGATTTCAGATGTGCCAACCACACGCTGCGTGCAAAAGCTATAAATTAGCTTGATGTTCAGTCGTGGGGAGGATAATAAAGGGGAAAGGATGACATAAATAAAGGAGCTGTTCAAGAGGAGTGAAAAGGCACTGTACAGCAGATTAACTACACAGCAGACATCCAATGTTTACAATGACAACACTGTACTGTGCACTAGCAGTTCATTTGTACAGGAGAGTTTATACATGGTAGTTTATTATATCACAACTGATAATATATAGTATATATTACAGCCTATACTGTACCACAATTTAAAGAGTGCAAGGAGTGAAAACCAGAACTCGACTCCTTTTCAACCTTCTTTTGCTCTTAAGTGTAGAAAGCTACACACACTTCAAACAAATACTTGATACACACACGCACACACATGCATGCACATACTTTCTGCTGCTGCCTCATGTTAGTCAGAAAAGCACAAATGTTCCCAGGAACACAGTGGATCCTGTGAGAGTCATCTGTGTGGGAAACCTTACATAACCCCTGATTACTCATTACTCCTACTCAGCAAGACTCGGCTTCATCTGAACAGAGGATACGTTACATTACATTTAGAGAGAGGAGCCGTCAGCTGACTTCTTATTATCAGTGATCAGGTCAAGGTTCAGTTTCTCGTTCACTTCAACAGGACACCAGGCTGGTGATGGACACATTGTGGGGATCAAGCCTGTGACATCTCTAACTCCTATTGGTTGCATAAGTCATCTGACGATACTAACATGTTAACAACCAAAATTGAGGTCCGAGGTCACGCGTGAAGAGACAAACACGCTAATTGGAGGTTTAGATATACAAACATTTCTCGGAGGCAGAGATGCTCTTAAATAATAATTGGTTAAAACATAATTGGTTATGGTTATATTGGTTATTGGTTGGGTGAAGTGGAAAAGGGGTAAGAGAGGAGCTAGCTACTTATGAAGCCTAGAGGTTTTGCTACTAACTCATAAAATGCAATCTAGCCATACTAAGTTATTTAGGTTAGCTAGTTAGCCTAGCTCAAATTAGCCATACTAGCCTATAGCTATCTAGGTAAGATAGTTAGCTAACCTGCTAACCTTCCAAGATCATGAATGTCATGGCCATGAATGAATGAAAAAAGATTGCAATTTATATTTTTATTTATGTTTTGACCAGAGTTCCTTCTTTGCCATTCAAGTTCGCAGGTTAGCTAATTTGTGCTCTGAAAAACGGTGTTTCTTTGGCTCCGCCCACTGAGGTTTAAGATTATCTCAGCCTCCCGAGCAGCTCTGCCTCCCAGGAATATTTGTATAACTGAATTAACACACCAGCGAACCGAACACACTGTACACACACACACATTGAACTGACCTCACATCATGGCCAGTCACACACCAATTAGGAAACAGCACCCTGGGGGCTGCTGGTCTGTCAGCTGCCCACAGCCGTTCTCAATGTCACACCTTGGTCTCTGGGGATCGGCCGACTGTCTGGAGGAACTGACAAGCTCTGAATGACTGTCAGTCTGTGTACACAAATCTGGAGACCACCTACTAGTTTGTTCCATCGCTGGCTGTCTTCTGTGATTTCAATCAAGAGAAGTCGCCATACACTCGGCCTCAGTGTAGACAACGCTGGGGAACACCCCGCAAGACCTGCCGCCTTGGAGATGCTCTGACCCAGTCGTCTAGCCATCACAATTTGGCCCTTGTCAAAGTCGCTCAGATCCTTACGTACGCTTGCCCATTTTTCCTGCTTCCAACACATCAACTTCAAGAACTGACGGTTCACCTGCTTCCCAATACATCCCACCCCCTGACAGGTGCCATTGTAACGTGATAATCAATGTTATTCACTTCACCTGTCAGTGGTTTTAATGTCGTGGCTGATCGGTGTATATCATAAGTCTATCAGTGTGTGACGGCTTTCTTTTGATTTAACTTCTGTTTTGCTGTGGTTATCACCTCAACAATATCTGTATCCGGCACATAGAAAATACAAAAATAGAGCATATACATAGAAATAAAACCAAAATTAAATTGGAAGCTCTGTCTTTTCATTAGCTGAGAGGCTTAGTGAATCATCAAATTACTTTTTTATGTCGGTGCAATACAGTATGCACACACACACACACACACACACACACACACAGCCCTAAAGACCCTGCATAGAAAATATCGAGTCAACAGGTGTGCAAACCCTGAACCGAGCCAAGTCCATAACCGTAAGGATTTAAGACGAGGCCAACATAAAATAAATAAAGTATCATTTACCAACACATTACTGCATTATGCCTCAAACTCAATTAGGCCAAGGTCTTTCCCAGCTCGTTCGGCCAAGACAGTTTTTCTTTTTCCCGTGAACGTAAAGTGACCCTCTCACCCGAAGACAAAACACCATATGGGGCCAGGCATGCTGGGAGATGAAAGCTGTCTTCATGTTGTATCCTTGAGTTTTTTTGAAATATACATGAGCGCCAGCCAGCCCTTCAGTGCACTGCGGTGACATCTCATCGCCTGTGCAATCCAAGTCCATTAACGGCTTCGAATCAGAGCCCAGTGGTAACGGTGATCAGGGTAACGTCTATGTTTTGAACCAGTTTAATACCAGCCACTTTAACAGGCCTGCAGGCAGCGCAGGCCGATAGACTTTCTTCTTCTGGTCTGTCACCTGCTCATGATTAGAAAGTAACGTGCACCGCATGCATGCACACACACACACACACACACACAAGCTGTCATATTCCACTAAGCACTCTGTGACAGTAATTCCCAAAGACAAGTGGAGGAACTCGGAGTGGGAGAAGTTTTCCAGACTTGGCTCGGCTTTCCCCTCTCACTTCAACAGAGCAGTGAATCAAACGCCACACAAGAGAGCCATGTGACACATCAATATTAACAATGCTTCAGTGACACGGAAGGTCAAAGGTCAAGTCGCGGCTGCGGCTCTTTTGATCCTCTGTCTCTTTTTGTCTCCGTCAGTGAGTGTCGCCTAATGAACAAGCTACTGCTAATTTGCTCGTGACGCATGTCATCCAAGTATGTTGTGAATCTCCTTTAATCCTCTCCAAGGTGCATTCTTACCCTTTCTGGCATCAATCAGACTTTAACCACACAGTGTCAGTGGATGTCAAGAAGAGTTAAACACATCATGTCAACAGGGAGCCACGTGAACAGTGCTGGCAGGAAGTACTTCTCTCTCCCCGGGCAGGAAACTACTTTTCATTTGTCATACTGGCAAATTCAGCCAGCAACTTTCGCTATATATACTATATATTTCAGCTAGACTCTTAAAGGTGTAGCATTCTCACATCACTAAATTATTACCACGGGGGGGGGGCAGGAAGTAACACCCTTGCTGCAACAGGAAGCAAGCATAGCATTCATTTTGAGAAACACTATCAATACAACTGATGTGTGATAGGATCTACCAATCATTTGTTTACAGTATTATACCAAGATATATTGATATATGTAACAGAATAGAATAGAATAGAATAGAATAAGACGTCTAAATGAGGTTTGAGTCATGTAGACTAACATAACCACTACTTAAACTGAATTTATTAGCATTTGGCTGACGGGCCGGCGTTAATCTCCCAGCCTGCTCTGGGGCATACCGAGTGGGGAAGCAGCCAGCTATGTAACAGCTCTGTGCTTGGACAAGGCGGCTAGATAGATGAACTCAGACAGACACAAAGAGGATTAACAATACCAGGGAGACACTACATCAAACTTAATCTGATTTATTTCCCATGAACGGAGCATAGCTGTAGGAGCGTGGCTGCACACAGGGGGCAGTAGGGTGACTTAGTGATCAGCGAGCCGGTCCGCGGTTCGAGCCCTCATACCGACAAGCATCCGCCCTGCAGAAGAAACTGAATCTCTACTAGCAGCTCGGGTGCCATTTGTTCTACAGCTGAGCCTGACCTCTGACCTCCCTGAGGAGAGGGGCGAGAGAGAAGATGGACTTCTCTTTCAGGGATCAATAGAATATCACAAACAGAAGAGTGTCATGCTTTCAGGGCAGCAGTATGAGTTCATCCCAATCACGCCAGCGCTACATACGTTAGTCAGGTAAGTGACAGTGTGTATGAACCTGTGAAATATTAAGAAAATGGGAATATTATATGATCTCTGTCTAAATCAAATAATAATAATAATAATAATAATAATAATAATAATAGTAATAATAATAATCAAAAAGGTTAAAAAGTGATTTACAAGAAAAAAATATGTAGAGCTAATAATAAAATAAAAACAAAATAAAAAGTTTAACACAACATCCTAAATAAATAAAACCGATCACTTCATGCCAGGAGGTTTTGGGATTTAGTCAGAAAGCGCTGGCATCCTCTGCTGGCATGGCCGAGGTAAACAAAACCCCTGGTAGCTCAACGCTGTGACATTTTACATTTCAGACATTTGGGATGACACTGACAGTGACCGGCTGACACTGACGGTAAGCTGGCAGGGGTTCAGTGCCTTGCTCAAGGACACATGGCTGCTGTTGCAGGGATCGGACCTTTCAGTGTGGTTTGATTGCCTCCCTGCCACCAACATGGTCAAGGGCGGTCAAAACATAAACTGCAAAAAACCTCTATGTCATCATCTTATTTTCCATCTTAACATCTTATTTTTCTTGGAACTTGAGAAAGTTTGTCAAAATATATCACTGTGATATCAGAAGTTCCTCAAAACAAGGACAATATCTTGACACAGGTGGAGTTATCTCGCTTATTTTCAAGATACTGTCACTTGTTGGTAGAAAATTCCAGAAACAAGTTGCAGATTGTCTCAACCGTCGTCTCCAAACTGTGTGAACTTCAATATATCATGTTAGGTGATGTCGGTAAACTGTACCAACCCAGACGGTCTGTGATGGGAAACCAAAGATCTAACGTTGGCGAGTCCAGCTTTCTCTGGTTGGATCGTTCCCTTCCTACTTCCTGTGGGCGGAGAAGCGACCATACCCGACACCGGAATTTCATTCAGGCAAAACGGGAGAATCTACAGTGTCTCAATTAGTTGCAGCACCACTTTGTGTACATTTTTCACATAAAAATCAACAGCTTAGTTTCCTTGTTCAGTTCCATGGTGGTTATATGTTAGAAGCCCTTTCAGTGGGCACCTTAGTGGGAACTTTCCAGAACTCCCTTTGGACCCGTTTTGTTCTCTTGGGTTGTTTGTTGCAGTGATTCTGTTTCCTTTCACATGACAGATGAAAAGCAGAGTGGCCTTTCGCCAATGTTTACACAAACCCATCTTTGAAGAAGAGCTCCAAACTGAACTAAAAGGTCAAGTTCTTCTAGAAAGAGGGACAGACGTTTCGTGTCAAGCCATGTCTTTCTTTTTTTTTTGCCTACAGACATTCGATACTGTAAGAAAATCACAAAATCTCTGCAGACGCAAATCTGACAATCTCTGGAGTTGTCAGATTTGTGAAGAGTTGTTATGCAACACCGGGGAGGGGAGGGGAATAAAACCTTTTTGAGAGGAGCAGAGAAGTAAAGAATCCAGCACAGACGTTTGACAAGAGATGCCTGCAAGGTTCATGGAGAGGATGTTTGGGCTGGCGGGGTAGAGGCTGACCTCCGGAGAGCTCATGGACGACAGGAAGGGATCACTGCACAACGATGGTGTCAGGATGAAGAAGAAGTGTGTAAAACGCCTGTCAGGAACGCTTCATTTCACATGGACGTCCATCTAGAGATCATGAAACTCACTTAGCATATAAATGACTGTAAACTCATGAGTCAAAAAAGAAAAAACACCACAATTGACATCATGTGTTTTTTTCCTGTCATTCCATCTAGAAGCTTCTTTCTTGTCCTCCAATCTCTTTAGGACAGTATCAGTCAGTTTCAAATGACGATGCTTTCATGGTCGGTATTGTAGATACTTAACGACAAAATGATGACATTTCTAGAAAGTGGATGTTCTGTATTGTAGATAAATTGAGCGATGAACTTCAAATAATAATATACAGCATTTTGGAAAGCTCTCTTCAGATGAAATCCATTTCCCCTCGATCTTCCCTGATTACAGTTTTAATGGGCATCAGAGTGAAGATTTGCTCTTTCAGGAGGCATATCGCTTCTATCATTTCTTGTTGTTGTTTCCTTCCAAATGATATATCTACAACTTGTGAAGAGTGACCCCTACTCTTACAAAATAAAAGCACAAAATGAAAACAAAGTATTGTCCTTTCATGGTAGGTACAGTAGATACTTGAATCCCTGAATGACAAAACTATGATGACATTTCTAGAGAGTGGGTGTTCTGTATTGGGCAGAAATTGAGCGATGAACTTCAAATAATGATATACAGCATTTTTTAAAGCCTTCAAATTAAGACCGTTTCCCCTTGATCTTCCCTTGTTTTCTCCTCATGCTCAGCCGATGGTAATTACAGGTTTAATGGATGACTATTACATGGATGCGCACACAAAAACTCTGGCTGTACGATCACAAGCTCGACACACTCGTCTCCCCGAAGAGATTCTGCAGCATTAATAGCTCTGACCCAGTTCATCCTCTGGCCCAGTCCATGTGCTCAGAGAAAGGTTGCTCATTCTCCCAGTAAAGCCAGTATAACCAGTGTACTGTTGACGTCGTTCTCAATCTGGGGGGCCCCGTCTCCCAGGGGCTCACTAGATTAATCTTTGTGATATTTATTGATATTATATATTCTTCCAATATTTAATCCGGTAAAAAAATTAAAAGAAAAGAAAAACATTGGTGTCAAATTTCACCATTTTGTATGTTTAAACTTTACAAAAACTGGGCTTCCTGTTTGGAGGCAACAAGCTGAAAAGGTGGAGAACCACTGTGGTGAGGGGCCAAAACACAAAACACCACAGCCCAGCTCTGTCATTACAGTTGGTCGTCCCAGAATAGCAAGGGGCTGTTTGACAGGGAACCAAGAATCGGGCTGTTTTTAATTTTCTATAGTGTTTACTGCTTGTTGTCTAGGTATGACGGAAAAAAACATCAATGGGAGTGCAGATTATAGAGTCGTAAATCAATCATTGATCTATTTTAGGTAGTCGGTAGTCGTCATGATGTAATGAGTATAGTTGAGATCTCCTCGTCTCTATTCCTAAGATCAAACAACACAATGGAAATGACTTTTTTTGTGTTATTCATGATGATTTTGAGATGCATGAAAGGTCAAAATTGTTCAATAAACTAAAGTAATGGCACCTTAAAATAAGGAATCATTCAGAGCAGGTCAAACCCAAAGATTATTGCCTATTATTATATTATTAAAGTGAGACAGACGCTTCAGGATATAAATAGAGCTGGTAACCAAATTCAACTTCAAGTTCAAGGTCTTCTCGTCTTCCTCACTGAAACGTGTTAAAACGTTAAATCAGCTTAATGTTCAGGATGAGCTGCTGGTACAGAAAGTAAAAACGGAGTTGCTGACAAACGCCGGCCTTCAACTACTGAACACATTACGGCGCAGGGTGTCCTTGGCTCTGGAGACACACACCTGGCATTCAGACACAGGAGACTGTTTTTCCTCCAGACTTGTTTTTTTAAGAGCTTAAACGGTCTGAATGCCGACGCCCGGTTCCCTTCTCTCTGCCTCCCATTCCCCTGGAGCCTTGATAAGCCCCCTCTGATTAAACAAGCCAAATTTCCTGCTACTAAAGTGGCCTAGCCCCGAGCTAAATGTTAGTATTCCAGCCAGTCCGTCCCATTTCCACCCTGATTAGACGATGGAACAATGTTTGGGTTGCGGATTAACCCTGCGCTTGGCCCCCATTGGCGCTTCTCACTTCCACCCTCCCCTCCACCTACTCCCTCCCACTTTTTTCTCCTCCATTCTCCTCCAGTCTTGGCGGGACCTTGAGCCCACATGAGGGGGAAGGACGGACTATTTGGCCAGAGGATGGCTTGTGAGTTGTGGGGATACAGAGGAGGGAATGGGACCTGGGGTAGAAAGGACGGGGGGGAAAAAAGTGTGGAGAGGAGGGTCGGACATCGAAGGGGGTGAGAGGGGTGAGGGGGGTGAGGGGGGTTGAGCTTGATAATAAAGTCCTCCTCTTCTAGCCTTAAAGTGTTGCTGACAGTTGTGACCTGCCTGCCAAAGTCTGACTATAGGTGTGTCTATAGGGGCCGGGGGGGATAATACAGTCTACTGATTTCTACATGTGAGCAGATGTGAAATCAACTGAGTTGACACTGCAGGCAGACCGGTGTGAACCAACAGCAAGTGCAAGTACATGAAATAAATCAGGACTAGTGTGTGTGTGTGTGTGTGTGTGTGTGTGTGTGTGTGTGTGTGGGAGCAGGGAAATCAATAGTGCCATGCCAGTCAGTGTAGCTGTTCAAATGGAAACTGAAAGAGTGATCATGCTATAGCCAACACAGGCGCACCAAACTTACATAATCACAATATATGAGTTTTACAGGACCTGCATGGTGAGCATTTGATTCCAGATCAAACAAAAAAAAGTTTCCATTTCCAAGGTCTAATCCATCCTCGTTTACTCATGTTTCAGCAGCACCAAGAAAGAGTTTTATTTGACAATGTGACTCCTCTTCTGATAAGATGATTGCCGGCATATTTCAAGACCTTTGCAACCAAATATTAAAGCAGCTCAATGCAAATTGGTTTTATGTTATAATACACCTGTTTTATCAGCCTAATTCACAAAGTGGGGCTGCACCAGAGAAGAGCGCCTCGTCCCATAGATTCACCCTATTGGCCCAAATGAAATTCTGGTGTCGGGTCACTGGCAGGAAATCTTCTCCGCCCACAGGAAGTGAAACACAAACGCCAGATCTTTGCCTCTCCTGTCCCTTTGGTATCGGGTTGGTGAACGTCACATCACATTGGTGCTGTGTGCAGTTCAATGACGTCACGTTACCGGATTTCTGCGTACTGAGGTTTGTTTTTTCATACAGTTACCTCTCGCTGCCACTTGGAGCCGCCAACGTGCAAATTTAGTGCAAATTCTGAGATTTTTAACTATTGACTGATGAATTTCTTTCCCCAACAGCGATATATATATATATATAATTTAGAAATTTAACCTTTCCAATATGACCTTTTTATCCAGGGGTATTGATGAGTCTGTGGCCACCAGGTAAAAAGCTGCTGAGAAAGGAGGGGGGGGGTGGAGGGAAAAACTGTCTGACCTCACTAACAATGTCCCTATAGAGGACTGGGGAGCCGGGCTGGGCTGGACAGGGACAGATCCACACAGGACCTTCATTGTGTCCCACCACACTGCCAGCGGGTGTGGGGGGGTGAACCCTCGCCCCCCCCAGAGACCCCTTCACTCACCTCAACGTGGCCGTTACACTGGGTGTGCGGTTACAAATCCCCTTTCTACTAACCCCGCTCACCCCCAAACACATTTTCATTACAGTGAAATCAGAGACAGGAAGTGAATGTGTGTGAGGATGAATGAAAGCGTTCGAAAAGGAAGACAGTGAAGAGGAATGGAGGTTTGTCTTCAAGGACATGTGAGATGAGATTGGCTCACATTGAACATTTTCATCAGATTCATCAGATTAACAGGTACAGTTAGGGGTTCGGTGTCTTGCTCACGGGCACATTCTGATATTTGCAAAGACCTGTGACCTTTCGGTGACGGGGCGGTCTCTCTAACCACTAGGCCACCTCGAGGTGTCTAGGTTGGACATAAAAAACCCTCCAAACTCCAGTGGTAATGATCCAACACTGAGCGCTGCAGTACCTTACCACCCCACACCTACCAGGCCTACCAACCTCCCACAGCTCAGCAAGATCAGAGACAAAGAGCCTCCGTGTCGACATCGGCCCACTGAACTAAGCTTCCTAAGCAGTGGGGCTTTTCCAGGGCCTCCGCTAGTCTCCAATATCCTGCCTGCTCCAGCCTCCCTAAGGCCAAGGGGACCCGCCAGCCGCCAGCCGCCAGCCGCCAGCCGCCAGCCACCGGCCACACTGGGAGCCAGAGTCAGACAGCCAGTCGCCACAGCCTTGACCTGCTGGGATGGACATCCTGGCGCCGGTGTTGCACCAGCCAGTTCTTCAAAGCTGCACTTAGGGTGCACAGTGGCCCTTTTAGGTGTTTAGAGAAATGTACAATAATCACACACACATTTGACTTTTTCTGAAATAATACATGAAATGCGTTAATCTGGCATATACATTTTTTGATCCAGTGGGTAAACTGGCCTAAAGCTCTATTCACATGGGACCTCATGTAATCATGAATTACTCCCAATATCTGCATTTTGTGAAATGCATACAGACAGGAAATCACCAGCACCCTGTATGAGGGTGATCAAGGGATCAAGATCTAACAAATTGTCACTTTCTGTCGATGAAAATGAATTTCAAACCTCCCAAGATTCAACTACTGCCCCCATCCAGTATCATCAAGGGACGTCTGTCTTCATCAAAAGGTGGTAGGTCATTTGTGCTGGAATTTCTACAAATTACCGACAAGGCAGATTCCCATGTAAAACCACCACCAGTCTCAGGTAAGACCTCCCGTCCTCCAGGTGAACAGGGTTGAAGTTCCAACTCAAGAACTTTCAATTAATGCATTTTTTATCAGATCATTGAAGTGTAACAGATGTGTTATTTTCTTGGGAGACTGAGCAGTACAAGATTTGCCACCACATGCTTGTGAGGTGAGTTGCACTGTGCTCAGTATCCAGGCAACAGACTGGAACTTGGTAAATACAAGGACGGCAACAACAAGATTCATCTGCGTGCTGTAGATCTTCATACCCGCCAAAACAAACGCTAACCCTTCAGCGTGACAGGATTCTGCTCCTCACACGTTCAGACATGCCCCCCCCCCTCCCCATCACCTCATTACAGAGCTTTGTTCTCAGCATGCTGAACTAATCAGGAGCTTCACTGACATACTGTGTCAACACCTGAGCATAATGGGGGTCAATCAGCGTCTTCACAACGGCTTCTGTGCCCACAAGTGAGGTTTAGGACTTTCCCTGGTCAGCGGGGGTAATCACGTCGAAAACATCCACGAGAGGAACAAATCAACGTTGATTCAGTTATAGTTTGGTTTCCATTTCACCTTCAACATAATAATATAATATATAATATATAATCATAATATCAAAAGATTCTACTGGTATTTCCAGATGAACATGGACGATGGAGTGAATTATGTTTCCTCATTCAGAAATGATATAAGACCAGATGACTATAAATAAAAATACGAAACACAAGCATCTCTGGCAACAAACAAATACAAAAATACTTCATATAAAAGTCCAACAGGTTTTCATTTAAGTTACCAAACATAAAAGATACTTTCATATTTTTTAGTAACAACATATTTTTAGAGCCAAAAACACATCACATCAGTAGCTCAATGGCTTGTGGGTTTTTTATACACTTCTGTTTCACTTGGAAATGTGTGAATTGGTCCACCTAGACACATTTGTATTGATCCTATCATATATTTCTGAATATTGCACCACAATTCCCTCCAGGATGCGCTACCAAACAAGATGGGTCAGCCAGCTAAGGGCCTGAATATCAGCTTGCAGGTGCATTGTCTTGGGTTGACACCGTCACCGGATGACACCGCAGACCTATTGAGTACATCAGACGAGGCCCGGGTGTCTTCAAAGCCAGGAAACGCCCCTCAACACCACATTAGGGACTCAAATTCCTAAACGTGTAAGTGCAGTGTAATGGCACCTCTGGTCCTTGACAGTTTCCCAGGGCTCCGTCCAAGATCCCTACAGGCCCCTCTGTCTTGCCCCTGGGAACGTGGGCGTCTGTCAGTCCAAGTTAGCGCCGAGTTCCCATTAGAAGACGGGAAGAACAGGAGAGCCGGGCTTCCCTTACTCCTAATGCACAGAAATCCTGCCATTGTGCTTCTCCCCAGGGGGCCGGGGACTTTAAGAAAGAGTCCCAGGCCCGATACGATATCCTCCATGGACAAAAGAGTATCTGAACTTCTGTAGAAGCTGCAAAGGGGCTGAGATAGTGGAGATAGTGTGTGTTAACACCAACCTCCAGCAACGGGTAATAAAGAAAGAGGTAAAGGAAAGAGGTTAAGATAGGAAAAAGCATCATTTTTGCCCAATGCATTGCCATACTCCCATCAGTCATTTGTAGCAAGGTACTTGACAGAGGTGTTGGTTGCTGCCTGTGTGGGTGTGCATGTGACAGAGCCTCCAGTAGTTTATCAACCATCCCACATCACCAGCCGTCCACCAGCTGAGTCTCCTTTCCAAAACCTGTGTGTGTTCTCAATGTGTTTCTCTACATCTCTGCGTCTGATCTGAGTTTCAACTTTCAGTGTGTCGGCTAGTCGGAGCCCTCCCCCTACCTGCCCACCGAGCGGTCACAACGCAAACGGTACGTCAGAAAACAAAAACCCTCGGGAGCCTCGGACAAAGATCCTTTTTCTATCGCGCTGAATGAAGCTAAAGGCTACAGCACAGTGTTCTGGCTGGAAGACACACAGATCAGGCCTGCTGGGGGTTCGGTCTCTGTTATAAGTCACATTTATGTACAAAGGGCCTTTACACGGCAGCAATGGGCATAAACAGGGGCATAGCGCACCCAAAGCTTTTGATATGCCACCAGCTTGTTTATTTATATCTGAGCGATGTTAGATATTGAATATCTGCGAGGGCACGCGCTCCCTCCATTTGGACGGGTGTGATGTTAGTGAAGGTGAAGGTTGCTGCCTCTGTCCTGACAAAACGTCCTCGTGTACCTCCCCTGTCTCTACTTTCCATCTGTCTAATAAATAATAAATAATACCAAAAGGTAAATGGGTAAATGTGCTGCTCACTCTCTCTTGAAGAAAGCATCACATCACATTTAGCGTCTTTAACCAATCGCAATCTTTCAGTGCAGGAAGGAAAAAGCGATAGGACAAGGAAGGTGAGATAGAGGTGAGACGTAAGAACAATTAGGCCTTATTCTACTTGGACTATCGCTGTAATGGCCTTTCGTTTAGAGAAGCACACACGTGACCGCAAGGTTGCCGGTCAACGGGTTCCTGTTGTCGTCACATCATCCTTCATCTTCACACCGTTCGTGTCCACTACATGAAATCTGCGTTTCATGTGAAAAAGTGCTCAAGAATGAAATATTGAAATATTGCTTGAGGCGAACATGAAAACTATTGGATTACACTGATTCATGTTTTACCATACCACCACACACACACACACACACACACACACACACACACACACAACAACACCAACAAAGTGAGGAATCTAAAGGTCTTAGGTAGCACGGATCAAAACTTCTTTTACTTACTCACAATGTCCCAATAGTTTCACAACAGCTATTACTCTGGAAACGTGGGAAAGTTTATTCATCGAGTCTTAGGCCTTGCTCATGTTGCGTAAGTTGCTAAGTAGCTGTTTAAACAAGCTGATTATGTCATTGGGAAACTCAACAGTCTTCAGTGCTCAGCGTAACAACAAACAGTCTAGCTATGCAGCGATGTGAAGACACGTTTCACAGATAAACCCTCAGCTGTCAATCTGCAATCATCCATGGTGCTGTAGTGGCTGAGCAGCTTGTCCTGTTGTCCTGACAGACAAAACACTCTGATCTCATCATTCTGTTCACCACCTCACATTTGAGGCGTTGAGCTGACGGCCTCATCCAAAGCAACCTAACACGAGTCCAACAGTACATTAAGTTTAAAGTCCTTCACTTTGAGAGCAACTAAGAGATAGAAGTTCAAGGGTCAAGGTCACAGTGCCCTTGAAATAGACGCATGTGTGTCCCCATAATGATAGAATTGGACTCGAGCCACCCAGGGGAGCTGCCATGCTCACCCCCCAAAAGAGGGAGGTGCAGCTGGCTAGATTAGTCAGGATTAGAGTTTATCCCCTGCTACCAGCAAGCTGATGGGGATAACTGCACTCAAGGGACTAGCACTGCAAGCTAAGCCATCCACACTTACATTCCACTGTAGGTATTTAGTTGACGCTCTTAACAGTATGTGAAGAGCCAGGGGTTCAGTGTCTCAATGCAGATATACTGCACATTAACTGTTGTATGATCAAACCTGCGACCTTTCTGGTTACGAGACAGTCTCTCTCTCCACTAGGCCATCCTGCTGCCTAGCTAGCGATATTACTTCCATTTAGCAGGGGTAGAAAGAGTACCAAAATATCCTACTCAGGGAGAAGGACTCTTACTTTGGTGAAATTTTACTTGAGTAGAAGTAAAATTGCTAGAGATCCACCTAAGTAAAAGTAAAAAGTAGCTCATTTAAAATGTACTCAGAGTAAAAGCTACTGAGTATTTGTTCATATCTTAAAACATATATTTTCCATGCAATGCCAAAAGGAGATGGGCAGAGTTCAAAATAGGATCTTTAATTAAACAACAAAGACGTTACAAAATAAAGTGCAAAAAAAACACTGTGTAGACAGACTAGTGTTACTGCCCAATGCATGTTACTGCCATGTTATATATGATATATTATGTTGAAGCCTGTAGGTGCTGTAAGTGACTCGTGGTTGATTTTATTCTGAAAAACCTGGAGCTTGCAGTGAACAGAAAGAATATACAATCTAAGAATGAAGAGGCAAATGTGACGGAAACGATCACAAACAAGAACTTCATCAACCTCTGAGTTTATCCAACAAAAGCTTAAATCAAAGTTTATTTTTCCAAATCGAGGCATATTGGAGATCCAATGCAATCGAGGTAGGCGTTATTCACTGACCAAATAGGAAACAGAAGGTGTACATGGACTGGGTTTGGCCTGTGGGCAGCCGACTTCTTATCGCTGATCTAAAGTGTGTTCCTCGATGGTTTAAGTCGACCGTGACTTGCCTGCACCACTGAGTGTGTGTTTATCGGGACAGGACTTCAATGAGAGCTGCTAAATGCCCTGTGACAATTAAATCGACGGCGGCGTTTAACAAATATCCTACATGGATAGCAGGACTGGCAGCGGTCCAAACATGAAGTGGCCTTAAGAGACCTCTGCCTGATGCTGCACACGTCAAACATACGCCATCCAGCGATCGCTTTCATCCCTTACAGTACACTGAGCCCAAACACTTTCAGCATGGTTGGGCCCAGTGGAAATTCAAACCCTTCACCCTGGCAGCGGTGGCGTCAGGCTCGACCCACTGAGCTGTGAAGCCTGTTTCAACTACGGGTCACGCTCAATCAAAGAACCAATCAAGGGGAGGAGTTGGAGCATCACTACACGGATTGGCAATCTCATTTTTCAAGTGGTAAATCTCCACTTTTTTTATTTAGTCTCCATCTTTGGTGCTCAGCAGTCATTGCTGTTGTATTTCCTCACTGCTCCTCCCAGAGATCACCTGTCAATCAAACAGTGTGTCCAGTACTGTGACGTCTTTCTCCTTGGATTTTCTGTTGATGGAGTTTGAGTTCCTGTAGGTGGCGCTCTTTTCTTTGTCTGTTCAGCCACGGTGGCTATCGCTGATCATGCTAACTACCCAGTTCTTCTTCCTTCCTTCCTAACAAACCGGAAACGTAGAACGCATCACTTCCTGTGAGCCAGAGGATTCTTCCTACCTGACACCGGGTGTTTAGACCAGCAAATGGAAAAGCTTTCATGAACTGACTAGAGGTTGATCACTGTTGTGTTTTACCAGTCACTGATAGAGACTATTCATTAATGTTTTGTTTGATGGTGTACTAAATGATACGTAATACTACTAAATGTACTACTACTTAATGTTACTGATATCTGGTAGCTGGTAGAAAGTTTACAAGCCATTTGTAAGAGTAAGTTCAAAGACTTTTCCTCGCTAGAGGGAGAGAACAAGTAATAAAATATAGCAGAGAGATACTCAACTTTTGTCGTAACGCCCCTCTAATTCGCAGTCAACCCCTGACCTGAAATAAACCCTTCATGTTCATGCTGTGAATATATCTGCTTCTTCAGGTGCAGTAGACAATCTCAGAACTACCTAACATCCGCAGATGCTCCATTTTTAGTGAGGCGGTTTCAAGCCTGCCAGTCAAACTTGGGGTAATTCATGCTCAGTCGTGACCTGTTTCACAAGTGCAAAGAGGATCATGGGAATTCATCAGGGACACATAATGTAACTGGTAGCTGGAGGAGTTTCATTTTAATGACTCAACCTCTCCCATGCAGGGACTGAGAATCTAAATTCAGCTTGTCTGAAGGTCTGAAGGTCTGAAGGTCTGAAGGTCCTGGCAGAGGAACACACAGGGTTCCTATACAGTTTCTATTATCCATACTCTTTCCAGACATTCATTTTCTGACTGGATCTGCTGGATAACGAGGTCCTGTATGTCGATACTGTCTGGCAATGTGACAATATGTAAAATGACAGCGGCATCTGCAACCACATGAAATACGAAGCCTCGTGTGTTTCTGGACTGAACAAAATATATTTCTCTGTGCTGGTTCTCTGAGTTTTTCATGACCTGGAAATGATCCGATTCAGTTTTATACGTTTCCAGAATTTCCACACCTGCACAGGGAGCCGGTGATGAGACTCAATGAGTTCATGATTAAGGCATAATTATTGTTCATCAGCTACATTCTAGTGGGTTCATGATTATCGCTCATAAATACCATGAGGTGGGAGCGTTAATGTTGGGGAACTGGGCTTGAGACAAGGATACAAGGATATAAGGATATAAGGATATAAGGGCGGCACTTTCAAGTTTCAGGCCTTATGATTGTTCATCATTCACACGATTACGCAAAGTAGCCATAAATATCATCCTAATAAATAAAGGACCAGTTTCCAAGACACAAATATAGTCTTGAATGTGAACGGTGATTGTGAGCAAAGTTGGATTCATCTTGTCTGCCAATCACAGTGTAATTCAGTTGACATTACCTCCATGAAACCTGCTCAGACTGTGATGTGATGTTCTGCTCATGTATCAGGGAGGTGTAGTTGGTGGAGGTGTTTTTAGCATGCTGGTAGATGGTAATGACAACACAACAGTGTTTCACCTCACTGGTCCCAGGTCAGATTCTCCCTGTCTCATCTCCCAGTTTCTAGTTTCCTTTTTTCCTGCATTCCTAATAGCAACATAAAATCACATTTTCTGGTCTTTTCTGGTCAAAGAAGGTGCAACACAATCACAATGCTACAATTTATTCTGACATTTATTCTCATGCAAACAATGGCTAATGTTTGAGCTGGATACCAAACAGAAGCAACGACTGGACAGGAGGCATATAATCTATCCTCCATTGGACTCAACAGGGTATCACTCTGTCCCAACATCCTTCTCACCACAATTTCTTCACACTGGAATTGAAATAGGCACACACAGTAAGAAAAGACAGAATGTCAAGATGCTAAGACAGGTCCAAGGCCTGGGGAAGAACAGGAGCACCGTCGTAAGAGTCAAGGTCCTTTCCACCTCAGGTTTGTGGAGTCTTTTGTACATCTAGTTGGTTCAAACGTTTTGCTCGTTTTTTAGCATTGCTGTGATTTAAAAACTAGATATGTCAGGCATGAGCCATTAGCTTAATAAAAACAGAAACACCTACTCTGGCATGAAAGTAACAACAGGTTTTTGGGGGACGCCCAAGAATCATCCATGTGTGCCTGGTAGATCTTTGTGCTCAACATGTATGCTAGAGTGTTATAACCTACCGGGGACACATGGATGACTCTGGTGTCTATATTCTCATCACTTACAGGTAAAACTCCTTTTTCTTTAAAATATACTTTAAAATATACTTTTTCTTTAAAATATACTAGAAGAAAAATAGTAACATTTTTGAAGATGGACTCTTCTAACTAAAATGGATATACTGTACAGCGTTTTGGAATGAAGCCCTTCAGATATTAGCAGCATGACATGGGTGCCATATGACTACACAGATTGTAGCATCTATTCTGGCAGGATGACACTGAAGACAGTGATGCTGCATCACGCAGGCCGACCCAGACACATGCCAGTCAGCTGAGGGACGATTGTGTCACTTTCCAAGAGCTGGTGACAGCGCGCATTGTTGCTGGGGGCTACCAGCTGGGGAGCAGTGTGTGTGTGTGTGTGTGTGTGTGTGTGTGTGTGTGTGTGTGTGTGTGTGTGTGTGTGTGTGTGTGTCTGAATGGGATGGGGATTCAGGGGCTTAGGAATGTTGGGGTGAGTGGGCATAGAATCATGTGTGTGAGAATGTGTGAGAATGTATGTATGTGTGTGTGTGTGTGTGTGTGTGTGTGTGTGTGTGTGTGTGTGTGTCACAATAGAAGCCATCCCACGCAGTTCTAAAAGCCACCATTCATGGTGGCCAGGAGTTATTTGGTTCTCTGCACTGACCCATCTCTCATCTCATCTCAGTAATTTAATCTCACGTTGAGTCTCACAATTCCATTTTTCATTTGAAAAGATCTTTGTATGAAACAAGAAAAGGCCGCTGAGGCAGATTCCTACGTTGTTTTAAGACATTGTTACTTGTTTCTGGAAAAGTCTTGAAACGAGCTGAATTGTACTGAAACAAAAGAAACGGTCTCATCCCATTGGAAGGGGATGAGGAAGAGTTTATAACTCAATAAAACATAAAATCACTTGTTGAGATGGAGATTTTTGCAGTGTATGGATGTATTATCACGTTATCCAAACAGAGACCCTCCCCCCCTTCAACCAGTGGATCTGGTTGAGCTGAGCAGTTCATTTCAATCCAGCAGGTCTTAAACTAGTTTTACTACACATGATCTCTGTCTAGTGCCTTTCTTTGTCTTTCATTCCTTTTTAATCCTAGTTTTCTTTACATTATTTTTGTTTGTTTTTTTCCCTTTAGGCAGCATATCTACAGTTTACCTTCACATCATTAGTTGACCCGTCACGTTCCCGTCTGCTCTAATCTGTCAGGTCTGTCAGTGCTGCCAGTTTGACTCAGAGAAAAGGAGAGAGAGGTCCGGACGGGAGAACGCACATCTAACTAGTCACCGGCCTGTTAGCAGCAAATCAACTTGAACAGTTGATAAAGTGATTAGGCTACACCGTTCAACCGGCCCACTGGGATTCGTCCCGGTTGTCCTGATTGGCCACTCCGGCATTGTCCTCGTGTGTAACAAGGATAACAAGAAAGCAAATGGTGCAAATTGCATATTTAAATAAAAAAAACACAACCTCCCGAACATGTAGGAGTGTGTGTGTGTGTGTGTGTGTGTGTGTGTGTGTGTGTGTGGTGACAGGAATCAAAAGCTGATAGAAATATCTGAGTCAGTAAATGTAAAAAGGAACAGCCGGGAGTTGAATTTGAGATTATCCATGCAAAACACACCGATTACGCTTTGTCAGCTTGAACTCTGGCAAAGGACCCATTCATCCACTAGGCATTCATTCACTGTTAAGTAATGGTGCCATACACCAATGGTATAAAGAGATGAACGGTGCTTTCAGCAGCAGCTTTGCATGACGTGCATTAAGAATAGACAAATTGTCTGATTATCATCAACCAAAACAGTTATTTTTCCAATTATACACGACACGATCACTATCTATCTCATAACATTGGGTCAAAGTATTCAAAATCACAATAGGTTACATGTACTGAGAAAACAATAGATATTCTCACCCTGAAAGCCTTGAGTTGAAGAGGAGGAAGGACTGAAACATCTCATTTCCCATTCAAATGCCTCCCAGTTGCCGTAGGAAAAGCAGACAGGGAAGCTTCAAATGCACTTATCAGATCATTACGTTTACCTGGCCTCCTCCTCCAGGGTGACGTAGTGCAACGGTAGAGTTTAGTTTTAAGGCATCTGCACATAAAAAAGTGATAAAACACAAAAGTGCAGCGTTAAACACACCGTCAAAACGTGCGGGGGGTGAGATTAAAAACTCACTGGGCTTCTGGAAGCATCACAGGGCCAGGAGGGTCAAAGCCATAGCGCCTTGGTAATAGAAACAGGAGTCTGTGTGACTGCCAGTCTGTCTGCCTCATCCACTGCAGGTTGCTCTGCCTCCCTTGACAGTCAGAAGGAGTCCAGCTCCCGCGAGCCCCAACTCAGAAAACTAGGAAACCAGCTCAGCCTGCGTGACCCAATTAGAAACATCAGTCTCCGTCCTCTCCGTCAAACAGACCCCTGCTGAGAACAGCTCCACACAGGAGGAAGCGTGGATAACACTCCACCTGATGTGTTATCCTGATCTCTAGATCCCATTTCAAAAGTATCGTGATCACATAGGTCACTTTTTTCAATGGTGTGTTCATGGCGTGTCTCCTGCAAACTATTCACCTCCCATTTTGAACACGGTGTGTTTTGGGGCAGTCCGAGTTGAACATGTCTCAACTTTGGTCCACGCTACACGTTACATCAACGTCACCCTCAGGTCAGCTGAACAAACTGTTTTAACTGATCCTCATCCTCAACAAGGAGAGCAAGCTTTCTCTCGCCCGGTTTCATTTGCAACAGTGTCATCCCCTTTGTTGCTTCAGGTCAGATCGCTGCCAGTTGTTGTCAAACTTTGCATAGTTGCATATCAACGAATGACGTAACGCTCCTTGCACCTTTGAGCTCTTCCTCTTTCTGATACTAGCGACACTTACAATCGAGCTTTGCATTCGAGCATGAAAAACAACACCGGTGTGTCCCTAGTGACGGCTGGGCTGCTCCACGCCTTCGGGCATGCACACTTCAAAATGTCAAACCGGCAATATGTTAAACCCCAGGGCAATCCAAACAAAAGGCATCCGATCTGGCCTTAGGAAAGCATATGGGCGTCTTGTCTGACATTGTTGCCATAGTTACTAACTCACGACGGTCACAGGTACGTTCCCTGCAAAGTAAAGGCCCTATTTCCTGTCAGAGTGTCTTAGCGCAGGACAACTTACAACAATTGTTTTGAAAGTGTTTGTACTTGATGGTAGTTGCTGGCTGGATGGGAGGAGAAAGCGTTGAACCCATGACCTTCCACGCCCACAGGACAATCAATAAATCTGAGTCAAGCCGGATGCGTGCACATTACAGCATTGCCTGGGAATGAGGGCAATCAATAACATGATCACAGATGACAAGACAGAAGAACTGAGGTCTGTAATTAAGTGGGATTGTGGCCAAATACATCAAATCCCTGGATGGGCTGGGAAAATCTGGTTGGAGGAAGTGAAGTATTTTGCCTACTTTTAACAATTACCATCAAAGTACCCTGGAGCTCAACTGGTTTTGGAGCTCATGAGTGTATGAATGTAACCCTCCCCCCTGTATCTCCCCCCCAAGGCCACTGCTGAATACTTCAATGTGTTCTTAATCAACCAACCTGATTATATAAAGTTTATACATTAAATTAAATTAAATTAAATTAAATTACATTAAATTAAATTAACGAGGAGTTCAAAAGAAGATAATAAAAACAACTCCAACACATTTCAGGCTCTGGGTGGCCTTCATCAGGACAAGGCATGAAGAACCAATAGGCCTATTAGTTTTTGCTTGAAGAGTGCCTAGAAACTTCTTCCTTTATCAATAAAAGTAATTAGTTGTAGGTCTCCATTAGAGCAGCTGCAGTCACGTTGAAGACCAACAGGCTGTCTGGCGCCTCTCTATCATACATGATCACAGGGATACAGGATGATTTGTCACATCTCTTGTGGCTCAAGTTGTGGTGTCAAGTCCTTACGCTCCTCACTGCTGGTTGTAATGTTGGCGATCTTTGAATTTAAAGCTCCAATATGCAACTTGTTGCCTTGAGGCACCAACGTGTCTTGTTAGTCCCGCCCTCCCCCCCCTCAGTTAGTCATGTTCATGCTTGTCAGTCATCTTGATGAGCTGTCAACGTTGAAACGTTTGACCCGGTCTTGTCTGTCGCATGTTTAGCTTTGCTGTAATTTCCTTTCTTACTGCTTTCCACCGTTGTTGTTGTTGCCATGGCCCAACCCAGCTCACCACTGGCCACGCCCCCAGGAAATGGTAAACATCAAAATGCCCAAAATATCATTGAAAAGCCGTTTCACACACAAGCTAACAGACAGACAGAATGCTAATTTATGATATATCATAATTATTTGTTATTTTAATGTGAAAAAACGTTGCATTTTGCAGCTTTAAGATTAAGCTGCTGTTGCACTTTATATAAGGACATCTGCTAAATACTTAAAATGTAATGTAAAAACACAAACTGTCCCGTTCCAGACAGTAGCAAGCTGTCATCAGTCAAGAGGGATATTTCTTTACACAGGGAGCATCAGGTGTGCTGGCTGGAGTGGCGAGCAACAATAGTTGTTAACAGCTTCCCTGTGGAGAGCGGCAGTGCAGCCCTGGCACACTGCCTTCTGTACTTCCTTCACGCTGGTCTGTGTGTGTGTGTGTGTGTGTGTGTGTGTGTGTCGCACTGCAGAGAGAGAGAGCGAGAGAGAGAGCCTCCCCCTCTCTGCTGCCTTGTTCTCTCCTCTCTCCATCAAGAGGACATATCCTGTGAAAGAGAGCTTCAAGCTCTCTTTCACAGGATATGTCCACCTTGTCCGCGTGACTGTAAAGATGCAGCACTAAAAGATACACATGAAAAGCATATTTCAGAAGCATATTTCATGTATGTCTGCCCCATTAGCTGTGCTGCCGAGTCTGAAATATCCGCCTTGCCCTCGTTGAAAGTGAATGTCAGCCAGCGAAGGCACTGCTCCATTTGAAAGCCCCTTGAGGTGAAGGATGGATCGACCTCACAGTCTCAGCGTTCAGACGGCGAACAAGCACATCTCTTTACTGCTGTTCAATATCTGATTTCAGCTGACTGCTAGTTGTAGCGCCAGTAGTGGTGCAGAAACGGGTAGGAGATGGAGCGATGCTAGAATGGCTGCTGATCAGCGATGTTGCCCCAAAGATGCAGCCATCTTTTCCATGCCAGCCAAAGAAAAATGAACTTCAACTGCTTCCTCAAGTTGCTGGCGGGGTGTTGCACACATGATGGGAGCAACTGGGAGTGTTTGCATGTTGCCTCGCTAACTGCACAAACACGCAGACGAGACAGGGAGGGAGCAAATCTCCCGTCAACTTTCTTAATCCACCAGATGATCAGTTCTCATCCCAAAGTTGCGTGTGCATCCATGCAGTCCCATCTGGAGCTGTCACTCATCGCTCAATCTCAAATCCACCTGGTGGGATTGGATCATCGTCTTAATAATATAAGTGGATTCCTTTACATTCCCTTTACTAGCTGGTCAAATCTACTGAAACCAATATGGAGATTAGTTAGTTATCGGTGTTATCAGGACTCATCAGGAGTCATCGGTGCCCAATCATGTTCAAGTTATTACAAGGGCACAAACAATACATGAAGCCGGAGCTTGAAAACACAATGTTAGTAGGGGGATGAACTGCAAGATAAGCACATATGAAGGGTAAGTGTACATGACATGGCACCAATTTAATCTCAAGCTCTTGCTACTCCACTAATGCCGTTGTGTCAACATGCCTGCCTGAGGACAGAAGGCCTCTTCTGTGATTAAGAAGATCATGGTTGCTGGATTAGTGATTAGCGTCGTACTTTCAAGGCTTTCTCATTTGTGTGAGTGATTGAAGCTGCAGGAGTGATTTGTGTCAAGTAGAGAATGGACTTCAGTCATACTGTATTCATTTATCATTGTATTGTCTTATACAGCAATTTTATGAAGCCCTGAAACTTAATATAGCATTTATTGTTATGTAGTAAATTTCAAATCAGTAGCACTTCAGATGCTTTAGTGTAGGAAACATTGTTGAGTGTCAAAGTATTGAATCTGTGGCTAATAGGACTCAATTAACAAGGATTTGTAGACCTTTGTGCTCTACAGACACGAGGCTTCAGCATTGCTGACTGGATTTATATATTCAAAATAACATCTCGTGCAGTTGAAAGAGGCTGTAGGATATAATTTCCTCCATTTTTCCCTCGGAAGATTGATCAGGAAAGAAAGAAAGAAACTATCAGTCCGTCTATCGTTCTTGTAATTGTGCACTCGGTAACTGCAACCCATATTTTCTCATCAAAACTCTCTTTCATTCGATATTGCCATGAAATAGACTCATTCCATTCTATCCTGTAGGGCAAATTGCTTAGAAATGAGCGTACTTAACTGTAACGATGGACACACTGACAACAGATGTTAAGACGCAGAGATACCACAAGAGGAAGACCACTGCAGCTGAAATTCATCACGTCCATGGATCACCACAATTCTCATGTCCTGGAATACTACGCTTAAACTATGTACACCATTAAGATGATCATTCAAGAAGCACCGTGAGAAAGAGGGATGGTGGCGGACCGAGGGTTTCCAGCTCACTAGAGCGTTCTCAAGGTGATGAAGGGAACATCCTCAAGCTAGCCTGAACCCCTTTCTGACTGACGCTTCCTTCTAATCTTGCATTCTTCCGCGGCTCGTAGTCGCAGCCATCCATCTCATCTATTTTGAGAACAACTGACACACAAAAAAAGCTCGGCGCTATCATAACACATCGGTCCTCTCCGTAGGAAAGAATGACAATGCCCCGAAACCGGGAATGACATCATGGAAGGTTTCGGGAGCGACTGCAGACAGTTTTCTATGCACGTGGCACTGAGCTTGCCAAAACAGCCCGAGGGGTTAGAAACAGAGAGGTGTGTGTTGTGTGTTGTGTTTCTAAAGAGGTTGCTGTCGTGCCATCCAACAACACCAAGGGCCCAAAGAGGATTCTGGGATCCAGGTTTCCATTTTCCATTTCAGGTATGTGGCTGTTTGTATAACGCGAAGGACACTTTACTGATGGAAGCACACTGGAGGCGTCTGCAGGATTGAGCTTGTCACTTTTCGGTTACAGGCAACAAGGAAAGCCTTGTAACTCCAATTACATGTTTTAACTTCATTTGACACATTACATGCTCCTCTGGTGTAATTATCTTCAAATGAGACCACGGTGGAGACAATCGGTAGCCTCTATCTCACACCAGTGGTACTGTTAGTGCCAGTGTTTCTCAAAATTAAGACCACATTTCCCATAAACCCCTTTGCTTCCTGTTGCAAAGAGGATGTTGCTACTTAGGGGGAAAGGTTTTCTCTTTCGCTTTACTGAAGAGGATAAACACATTGGAAGTGATTTTTCCTTTCACTCCTTCCATCAAGAACAGCACCCTCTTCCTGTTTTGTGCCATAAAGCAATCCAGTAGATCTCCTGCTAAATGGCCAGTGTAGAGACCAGTAGAGGCTGCCTATCTTCTCGGCGACGGTCTCATTTGTTTATGATTATTATACTAATGTCTCAAAATGAATGTGATAATGATTTATTGATGTTAAAATGCTACGCGTAGCATCTTTCACAGCTAAACGCTACAAAACTACGGCATCAAAAATGGCCAGAATTGATCAACACCTCTGTCCCTATTAGTGTTTCTATTATTTTGTCCACCCCTCATACCCCCACCCCCATAATATGCTATTGTTCATTCACATATGTTGCTTTGCAAAATAACACAAATGCATCTTGTCCCAAACTAGATGTACAGATGTAGAATAATGACCTGCTTTTTTATTAGCCTACATCCATCATCAGTGTTTTAAACCCCTTTGGCACTTTGCTCCTATTATCCCTCCTCTTCCCACTTCCCTGGCTTGGTTCTTCATCTCCTAGCTCAGAGTTTCCATAGCAAACCCTAGCAGCTGTCATCAGGTCAAGTCCCTTATGCCACTTTAACCTGATATGTCTCATTCCACTCAGATTAGGTTTGGATGTCCCCATAGTCAGTATTTCACTTGGCGTTCCAGCAGACACGGTTGTTTGGCAGTGAATCAATAGATGTGTTGGACAGTATGTTTGCAGACGGATACGTACAAATACCTTGCACTGTATAGGGAGTCCTGCTGACGCTGTACCACACATGGCAGTATGTAATGCGCCACGATGAAATTTGTCATCACGCCTCTGCACCAGTGCCACAAATTACTGTACGTTTAAAATAAAACGATTGTGATTCATTTAATACAAATCAAAAAGACGACTTTCAAAAGACCACTTCAACACAAGCAGATACCCCTTACAGCGGTATTGTGCACTAAGAGTTACAGTTTCTTTGCACTGACTTCAATAAACATTGCACTAACACACTGCAGTGTTTTCTGAAAACTTTCTCAAAAACATAATACAAAAATCTGAGACGAACTGGAACAAGCAGGAATAAAGCTTGGCCTGGTTTTTCCCTCTGAAGACTGAAACAAAATGGTCCTACCTACACAGATCCTGAACAGGGGACTACTGCTGAACGTTTGGTTATGACAATCAGTGCTAGTAACCAAAACACATGATTTTATTTGGGGATGTGTCCCATAATTGTTTAGTAAATGAATGTTTGGAGGTGTGTTTGAGATGTGGATGGATAGATGAGAGGGAAGTGGAGGGGGGCCCAGAGTCACCTCCTGTCCTTGGGCCCCATAATTCCTAGCTACGCCCCTGGCTTCATGTCCCATGATAAAAGCATACTGTGGAGTGAAATGATCAGATCTGCATCCATAATATCTCCACTGGACAGACAACTAATACCTCGGGCCCTGACAATTTGCCTGCTACAGACAATGATATCATTGGAATGATATCAGCCATTGAAATGTAGATGATATCACTTTCCCTTTCAGGCATGTCACAATGGAACTTTGTATTATTCAGAGCCCCCCTAAACATGCCATGACTTAGACAGATGAAAGGGTGGAGGTGGGTGGGTGGGGGGTGGGGGAGAGAGAGAGAGAGAGACAGAGAGGGAGAGAGCTACACTCACACCATGCAGGACTGATGAAGAAGAGACACTGAACAAGTCGAGGCAAAGAGACAAAAAAAGCAGACTTGTTGCATTTCTATACCACAGACAGATTGAAGTGATTCACGTTTTAGGCATTTAGTTGATGTTCTTGTGCAGATTCTCTACATTGAGTGAGCAGGGGTTCATATTGTTGCTGAAATTAATAATCCCCGGCATTTTCAGATAAATACATTTCTGTTTTGCTAATCTCTATTGTTACTGTTCTAACCAGTCAGGTCGGTCTTTCCTGGGGAAAATCCTCTGGTGATGCGCTTTACATTTGTCAATCAATAAAAGAACAACTGGGTAGTTAGCATGAGCAGCGATAGCCACTACGGCTGAACAGACAAAGAAAAAAGCGCCACCTACAGAAACTCAAACATAGCGCTTAGCACCAAAGATTGAGACAAAAGTAAGAAAACCCCTGCATGGCTCCTGATGGTCGAGATCAAACCTGTGACCCTCTGGTTACGGGACGGTCTGCCACTCTACACAGGCTTGATGTGTTCTTGTTGTATTGCTCATTCTTTATGATGCCTTCCCAGTTTTTTATACTTCCCAGTTTTGCAGAGTTTGATTCACTGCCGAACGTAATCAATTAACCAACATGAAACACTAAGAGGTTCATTTGGTTCATCTCAACAACACTTCCACAGGTCAAAGGTCACCAGAGAGGTCTTGGGTTCGTGTATTTCCTGTGTGCTTTTTAAAATTTATTCTAACACAGACTCTTCATGTTCACGCATTAGTTGGATGTTCGCCTGCGACAGTCTTTGATCATGTGAAGTCAGAAAGGCAGCTACTCACACCCAGTCTACCCTTCTGTCTCACATTTATGCTTTGATATGAATTTGCCAGCAGCAAAATAGTCCTCAATCACTATTGAGAAGAAAGCATGTTCATTAAACCGCGAAGATGGGGTGTGTGTGTGTGTGTGTGTGTGTTGGGAGAACATCATTGGCTGGCTGTTCATACATACGCCCTGTGGCCATACGACACAAATCATTCAACCCGTCGAACTAAAAGTTTCCAACCTCATCAAAGGGCCAGTCGGTCCTGTCTGAGGTTCAGAGACGCCTAAGCACCGTCATTAGCCCCGGTGTTACTGACGAGACGGCGACAGGCAAATGCAGTCAAGGAACGAAGGAGTGCAGGTGTGAATGCATCATGGAGGTGTTGGGTTGAACAGGCAGCGCTCTTGGGTTGCCATTTGTCTAAGTCTGGTTCCCATGGTGACACATCTGAGAGGTTGGAGAATATGGGTTAGCTGCTATATAAGGAACATGTTCTCGCCCAGTTTCGTCTAGGGTCGTGCTGCCCTATTACAAGTGAACCAGGGCTTGTAAACAAAAGTCACATGGCCTCACAAGTAGCTTGTTTATTGGACAGAGTTTTGTTAACCTGTCATCCTGCCAGGTTGGAGATTTTGGCGACAAAACAAACCTATTCCAGTCTCTGTAAGTTAACTCTGTAACTTGGGACTTTTTGCTGTAGTTTCCTTCTCTGGTGTTCCAGTTAAAAACACAGAAGAAATATCTGAATATGAGCATCGGTCCAGACTGCGGTTTGCCCTCGCTTCATGTTGTTATGCTCGTCTTTCCAAGCATGAGGAACTGCTGGCTATCAGATGTCAACATCCGTCTCCTTTTACCCATAAATCCTTGTGTTTTGGGGTAATTTGCTGTAGTCGGTTCGGATTACATTCTTACTCCCTTCTCTTGAAAGAGGACCGAGACCCGCATTTTCAGGCGTCCCGTTGCAGTTGGTGCCACCTGAGTTTGAATGGCGTTGTTCTCACCTGGCCGAACAAACTGAACTAGAGGAGTCAGAAAAAAACGCTCCAAACGTGCTTGAATGTGTCCTGAAATAGCATCAGGAGGTGATGAAACATGTCTTCAAATCATTGCCCAGGTCATCTGACTGGTTTCCAGTATATATTAGACCGTCTGTTTAAAATGACAAACCTGCAGAATGTCACAAGACCAAAACATACGTCTTCTCAGAAAAAAAGGACCTACTGTTTCACACCTGACCCATGACAACAAATACTACTGTACACAAAACCGTTGAAGCAAAGCAGCCAAACCCGGGGCCGTCGCGAAGCTGGCTGGGGCTTTGTGTGGTTCAGTTCATTCTGAAACCGACGACCTGTCTTTAGTTCCCGGCGGTGACCGAGGGACAGTCACCAGGTGTTTATGGGTAATGAGATCAGTTCCCTCGGGGGAAGTCGAAGGAGGAACAACAACAAGTGAGTGATATCTGCTCCCTCCCCCCTTTCAGCTCTCAGCCCCAATCTGCCAGAGAGATTCTGGGTCAGTAGTGGCTTTTTAAAGATGTGATATGGGCCCCCGAGGAGTTTGGTGCTACTAAATAGGCCTGTAATGGCGCCTGACACTCTTCAACAGCATGTGTCATTTTCAACACTAGTTTGGGACGTGAGGCATTTGCCTTACTTTTGAACACAACGTGTTAATAACAGCACATGTCGACACAACACGTTGTTATAAACATATGCTGGGTTGAAAAGTTAAAGAAAACATATGTTGTCTCAAACTGGATAGATGTGTTAAAAATGAACATGGGGAAGCAAGTCAATAAGTAGTACTCTAAAGAATGACTGGACAGTGTCGGGTGGGACAGTCCCCCAAGTCTGAATGATGATGGCCCACATACAGTATACAGTATATGCACCCTCACACTAGACAGATATATGTGTTCAAAATGGCACAAACCTTTCAAGAGTGTATAGAAATGACTCTTGTGAATACAGGGGCAGAGTTGGGAGGTTGAGGACCACCGGCCTAAATAAATCTAATCAGCTCAACACATTAAATATGATTGGCTGTAGTGTGGGATGGGACAGCCTCACTGTACTGCTGGGGTACCTGCTAGGGGTACAGACTACCCAGGGCCCCAGGGACCCTCGGGACTAAAGTGCCTTTTGTGGACCTCAAGTGTATATTTATGAATATTTTATAGTTTTATTTCAAACTATTTTCATACTCTGGTTTTGGTTGAAATCTACAAAACAACTTCTAACAACTTTCTTAAAAATATGACACAGAAACCGTTGTTATCTAAGACAAACTGGAACAAGCAGAAATAAAACTCGGCTCGGTTTTCCCTGTGCAGACTAAAACAAAATTCTCCTCCCTAGACAGATTTTGAACAGGGACTACTGGTGAAATTTGGTTAGTTTGGTTGGGCGGCCGGTTAGCGCTATCAGGGTAGTAACCAAAAACCCATCATCAGGGATGTGTCTGATAATTGATCAGTAAATGAATGTGTGGAGGTGTGTTTGACTAGTGGATGGGTAGATGTTTGTCATAGATAGAATAGATGGAGACGAGAGGAAAGTGGAGGGGGCCCAGAGTCGCACCCTGTCCATAGGTCCCATAATTCCTAGCTACGCCCCTGCTGCACTGTAGCAATCAATTAAAAAAACAGACCAAATCTGTGCCACAAAGGGTTAAAATAAGATGTTTTCCTACCCTTTAATGAATTCAGTCACGTTTCTCAAGTTGAGTTGATTGGATTTACATCTGAAGCTGTGATTACGTTACACCAACAGATAACCAATTATCAGTGTTTTGAAGGGGGACCGGGAGGACAGCTCACCGCAGGATGACAAAGTCAAATGCATGGAGGCCAGTGAGTGTCGTGATTGAAATTCTCGCGGAACAAAACCTCGTTTGTGTGATTATTGTTCGGCAAGCTCGCAATGAGGCAAAAATCCATTCCACATGATGCATTCATTGTTTTCAGCCAAACACGCACCAGGCCCCACAGCAGCCACAGCTACTGTATGACCCGCACCAAACACAACTACAGTAAGCCTGTTGCAAAATTTAAAGGGGTACTGTACAAATACCGCAACACAACTATTAACTATATGTAGTATCCTACTGGAATGTTATAGGGAAATATAGTGATGTGATCATAGGCGATAAAAAACAGAATTAAGTGAAAAGTCCCTATATGAATATTATAGTGGTATCATAAGAGATTAAAAAATGTCACTGAGTACAATAAGGTCGCTATCAACTCACTAATGAGTACTAGACACTATAAATCCCTATAGGAATATTCTAGTGATATCATAGGAGATTGAAAAATGTCACTGAGTGCAATAAGGTCGCTATAGACTCACTATTGAGTATCACAGACACACTATAAGTCCCTATAGAAATATCGTAGGATTATAAAAGCAAATGTTTATCAGTGGTGAGACAAGTGGTTACAATATGCGTCACCTTTCAACAGGTGACAAGGCAATAAAACCAACCTGGCGCTGTTGACACAATATCTGACCAGCAGGCTACAGACATGCAAACTAACAACAGTACACAAACACTGATAACAAATGCTCGTGCAGACGGAAAGTCAAGTGATGGAGACTGGGAGAGTTAAACGGGCTCGGTGCCGCTCAATGACTCACCTCTATCCATTTCTGCGCCTCCAGAAACGCGGAGTCTGCGGCCGACTCGGTGAGAGGGTGATGCTGATGAGACTGTCCTATGTCTGCCACCGGACTTGCCATTGGCGAAGAAAGCACTGCGCTCCAAATAAAGACTAGAAAATGTGTAAAAAGCAACGGCGTGCCGCGTTAATCCAGCAAAAATGAGTTACGACAACCGAGTCGGTCGTCCCGCTCTTCTTCGCTGTTTCTGCGTCGTTTCTGTGTCGCAGCCAGACCCGGTAAAGCAACGCACTAGTTGCTGCTCCCCTGTATCGCTCCCGTTGCTGGTGGATACTGTGGGCAGACGCTCTGTGCCAAGCTAACCAGAATTACATAGAGGACGTCCGGTTTCAGCTTTCAAAATAAAACCAAGCGTGGGACCAATAGTAACAGGGAATGTTTTGAGTTGCCTTCATTAGGTGATGCTGTGCTGTATGTATTTGTTTATTCATTGTGTGTTTACTGTGTATCTATTGTTGTTGTTTTTTTACTCCTGGCTGCAAAGCAAATCCCCCCAGAGGGACATTAAATACATTAAACGCTCTACTAAAGGCTTTATTGACATGTTGTTGCTCTCAAAGAACCACCATATTTCTGGCTAAGTAACGTTAGACTGAAGCCCAGTGAAAAAGACAAGGGGTAAGAGAGGAGGTTAATATTAAACTAACCATACTAGCCTATAGCTATCTAGGTAAACTAGTTAGCTTGTTACCTTCCAAGATCACACATGTCATGTTCATGAATGAATGAAAAAATTGCTAAAACTTCAAAGACTCGCGTTCTGAAGAACTGTGCTTCTTTGGTTCCGCCCATTGAGGTATAACAGAACCAATGAGATTATTTCTGCCTCCAAACACTGTTTGTATAATTTGGAAGAATCTCTACTATTAACTCCTGCTATTAGGCTGTCAAAAATTATACATATATATACGATATGTGTTGTTCTGGCCATCCCCATTACTTATTTGTTAGATTGTTTGTCAAAAGTGACAAATGCTATGCTCTTACTTTGAAGGCAAAATCATACTTTCAGTATGAATGTAGTTATTTCTGATAACTGATAACTAACAACTTGGAATGATGTCTGCTATTAATTATCACTACTATTACACTGTTAATGAATTCACATACAATATTTGAATATTTGTTGTTCTCTATTTACTTGTTTTTATATTTATTTTTCTTATAGTATTTTCATTTTATTTATTTATTTGTTTGTTCGTTTCTCAAAAATGATCAACTTTGTGCTTTATTTTATTTTGAAGGCAAACTCGCTTTACTTCCGGTACTAATCTAGCTATCTCTGTCTAGCGCAGCTGGGCCGGCGGGGCTCACACGCCGCAGTATGATACACACCAATGGCCAAAAATACACAAAAAGCAGCTTCACTGTCAGCCAATGAGGGCGGCAAGACATTGGGGATCTCACACCCACTTTCACAATAAGAGGGCAGAGAGCCAAGAGGCCACTGATACACAGCAGTGGTAAAGACAACAGTGATTAAACGCTGACCTCCAGTCAGGCAGACAACCACTAAAAATCAATTATCTTTTCAGAAAATCATTATATTTTTTCCTTAAAGACGTTATCCTCAAATAACCTGCAGCAATTAGAAACTACTACCATGCTGCATACTCTGAATTTCATACCATGAAGACTTTAATGAAAACCTTTATACTCCTGGTCCTCTCATGGCCAGTGATTCAGAGCATCTAGCTCATACTCAGTCAGCATATTTATCTGCCTCAGAGTGGCCTTAGACTACATTACTCAGTGGTAGGCAAGGCTCAAGGAATTTTAAATAACATGGTAAAAGGTTTTGCAACTTTGTCATCCCGTTTTAGGTTGAATGTGTTTTGTTTCACTAATAGACCTTCATTCAAATAAACCCTATGCAGATTAATGCTGAATTTAAAACCCAGGGTAACCCGGGGCAAGACGCCCCTTTAACAACAACGCCCGTCTCCTGTTGAAATAATTATAATCTGAACATCAACATTATATGTACACAGGGAGCATGAACACATGTAGAAGATGATCACATAATAATTTGATCTTTTGTTATCAGAAAACAAAATATACAGTTTTGCAAAGGGTCATCTTCCTCCACGCCCCTGGGGCATCTTGAGTTGTGGAGTTAAACAAACTTCACATTTACACATCCGATTATGTTAAGATCAACCTTATTTTCCTATTTTGACCTTGCTCTTACGTTAGGCTCAACAATGTTACATGGACATGAGAGAAAAATCTTTGTAGTAGTTTGCTCATTCATTTTGAAATGATTGGCTGATAACAAATGACAGTTGGGGGATTTTTCAACAAAAAAAAGAAGATTATATTATTATTAATTAATGTTTTTCTCTCATGATGCTTACACTAACATACAAAGAAATTCAAGCTTATTAGCTACCCATGCTATTGCAAACTAAGAGCTAGCTACAATATGGTATTGTCTGAACATACCTAGTTAGCTTTTTTTCCACTGATAAAGTACATTTTTACTATAGGCATTATGTCATTTTGTTACGTGAAACTGTGACTCCCGTGCTTCCTTAGCTAGGCTAGGCTGGTCTTCCCTTATAAGGTCTACTCACACTTTCTTAAATTACACAAAAACAAATTATTTTCGGGTTCAAATAATCAACCATTAACTGTAATAAAAGTTTCTAAATGTAGACCCTGAACAAAAACACACTCTTAGTTCTTAATGTCAAAAAATGTCATAAACTTTCTTTGGAATCTCTCAACACTAAAGTGTCTTGGTTGCCATCCAAGAAATGATCCTAAATTAAATTTGGCTCAATCTAGTGGTCATGAGTTGAATTTCCAGGGGTTGTGTGGGTTATGTGTCTACTAACATTTCTTTATTCTCCATGGTCAGGCTTTAGGATATTTTGGGATTTCTGATTGGACTGTAGCATTTTTTCAGTAAAGTTGTTAAATTGGTTAATCTGCTAAAAATTCCACAGACTCACTTCTAGTCTAATTCATCAGGTTTCAACACTGACTACCGCCTACTAGGATGCCACATTATGACTACAATATGAACAGCAACTAAGTCTGCACCTACACTGAAGTGTATTTCTTCTTCTTTGTCCTAATGCCTCATGTAGAACATCTAACTTTCATCAAATGTAAGACTTCTCAAGACATTTTCATGCCAGGTAGAATGAAATATGAGTCCAATTTTGCAAGTGAAATAAATGTAAAAATGAAAAACAACTGCAGACCTATGATAATAAACAGTAGGTCTGCATGACAGGGCTGATTTCTCACCAGGTTAACAGGACCTCTGAAACTGGGTCTACAGACACCCTGTACTGTCCATAGGCCCACTGGGCGATATTCTTATGCCTTTGCCTACCTCTAGTGGAATAATGGAGCAATGCTGAAAAGTGGGAGGCGGGGCTTCACGAGGGGGTTTGCGTTCAGTTCACTGTGCTCTCTTTTTACCAAGTCAGCTGTTTAGTTGCCTGGATACCGTACAAAACTGGTAGTTAAACTTTAGTGTTTTTCCCTCAGAGAAACTTTGTCCAACAAGATCTACGTCACTCTAAGAGACAAACACGCTTTGTTGTTCTTCTGTAAGCCTTATCTTATTTCCTGGTCACCTTCTTGGCTCACCGCAGTGAGGATCCCAGCTGTGTTTGACGGGACGCCTCTAAACCTGGACAGACAGCAGAGCGGTTTGGCAGGTAGGGCACCACTTCCGTTATAATATTATGCTGTTGTTGCTCGTGGGCGTGTTGTACTTTTTTTTTTATTCCATAAGAGTAAGTGTCACTGTTGTCAAAAGGTGTATCTTTTATTTTGAAATGCAACTCATCTCCGCTTCTCTCTTTCATCTACACCTTTTAAAGGCTTGTCTAAATGTGGCTGCTGGTGATTTCCGTCCCGCTGCTTCCCGCCATCGTCCTGATGTCAAATCGTTACCGGCTCAAAATCACAGCGCTGTGCCGTGGAGCTGTGGCCTGGGCGCTGAGGCTGGCGCGAGGGGCAGTGTGTGTCAGGAGCACCCACGCCTTCGTCTTCTCCAAATGCACCCATGGCAACGCTCGGAGCGTCCTGGAGACCTTTGACCTCTACGCTGACACACACGCCTCTCTCAGCATTGGTCCTCAAACAGGTGAGTCAGTGTCAGAATCAGGAACACTTGGTGCAGAGACATGAACAACTAAGGGAGCAACACAGTAGTGACTAGGTCAGCAGTGACTGATATGGGTTTTGGTGGCCGATACCAATACCAATATTTTTGTATTGAAGCTGTAGATATTTTGTGATATTTTGTGCTTATATTCAGTATCTTTAAATATTTTAATTTTCATGCCAAAAATGTAAAGGGTCCTCACAGAATTATTTTTTTCTTTGTTTTGGGGAATTTTTGCCTACATTTATTTATATGAAAATGACATTTGTTTAAATGAAAGTGTTGCGTATTATTACTTTAAAACAGCTACGTAACTCTGGAAATTAACTTTGGAAATGCACTATAACACTGGAAGTTAGTTGGAGATAGGGACTAATTCACCTGGTCCTTCCTTCCTGTCACATAAAAGCCATTCTCCTCTGGGCATCCTGCTGCACATGTATCAGTCTTCTCCCCCTCCCACTGAATGAGCCTACTAATGTGGATCAAAATGTCCGTTCACCCGTCCACCGGCCCTGGCCCGTCTCCTGCCCCAGGTGAGGTGCTGGATGAGGTGGTGAGGCGTGTCCACCCCCACCGGGTGCTGGAGCTGGGGACGCACTGTGGCTACAGCTCCGTCAGGACGCTGCGTCTGCTGCCGCCTGCTGGCCGCCTGGTGACAGTGGAGCTGGACCCAATCACAGCAGAGCTGGGGGAGGAACTGATAATGGTGGCGGGCTTCAAACACTCCCAGGTAATAAATATATATGTATATGTTTTAACGATACTGTTTTATATATTTATATTTTTTATTCCTTTTTTTGTACTTGTCTTTTTATGATGCTGGTTATCTTGTTTCTGTTATTGTGTTTTCCCTGGCCATTTTTAACTATGTTTGTAAAGCACTTTGGGTTACATTATTGAAGTAAATGTGTTGTACAATTAAAATGTTATTTTATTTGTGATTTAGAAAATACGTCCAACCTCAAAAGGAACAAAGACACAATGATAAACAATGACAGAAAATGACGGCAGACACAAAATTACAAAAAAAACTCAATAAAAAACTACATGCAAAATGGAAAGTAATGAAAATAGAATGCAGATAATGATGCAAAACAAAGAAAAGAGTAATGTGATAGTTTGTGTACCTGCATTCAAAGAAAGAGAGAGAAAATGAAGGGAGGCAGAATGTGTGTGGTGTGTTACTGAATGAGGACTAAGATTCAAGCAGTTTAGTTCATCAGAAAGGTCCAAAGTCTAGATTTCAAATTGTTGTTGATTAATTTGCAGCATGAATACAAGTTTTCCACAGTCTAGAGCCTCTATATCTGATGACTGACACTCTTCTCTGCTTCCCCTCTCTGATACTCTACAGTTCCAGGTGTTGACGAGTAGCTCGGCCGAGGCCATCCCAACTTTGCGTCCATTTCTGGAGCCTGAGCACGGGGCCAATGTGTGTTTGGATCTGGTGCTGATGGACCACGACCCCCAGCAGTACCTCCCAGACCTGCTGGCCCTGGAGAGAGAGGGCCTCCTCAGCCCTTCTGGCTGCTGTGTCCTCCTGGTCAACAGGAAGCAGACAGCCGGAGCCCTCAGAGAGGTGCTGGATCACCTCAGAGCAAGGCAGGACTGCTACAGTGTCAAGGCAGAGCTTCATTTTATGACAGGAGGTCTTCTACCAAAGGGAAGGTGACTGTCCTAGGGTAGGGTGATGATAGCAAAAGTCTAGGGAAATTAATGTGTGCATCTATTCTTGTTGGTTATTGTTACATGTATTTCAATAAATCATAAGGTTAGGGCCTACTTTTTTTTGTCAAGGACATCTCAGCACAGAAACCTGTCAAAGAAGAAGAAGGCCTTTTCTTCTACTTCTTCTTCTTCCTCCACCCTACCACCTAGTGGCAATGTTGTAGATTACATCTTTACTGTAACACACTGTCATCTAGTGGCGCCTCTGCAGATTACACTACTTAATACTTTTTACTCACCGTTGCTGTGTAATAACAGTATGACTCATATATATTTGTAATTGCTAAATGATCCAAACAACTTGTATTTACAAAATGTGTCATATTGTTTTTGTCAACAGAAGAAACTGGGGACACAGATTCAGGTTACAATTATACACCTACAACTATGAAACATTCCTATTATTGCCAACTGACAGTCTAAATGAGAGTAATGCGTCACCTCCTGCATTACCCAAACTCCTTGGTTTCCGTTTGAGGGGAAACACCAGCATCTGTCCTGTTAGAAGTGAACAGACACTCAGTAGTTTTCTTACTACTATCACTTTCTCCATTTTCTCCAATTGTCTCTTTAATCCAATTTTCTCCAATTGGATTAAAGAGACAATTTATCTATTGGAAACTCAACTTGGTCCTGCAGTGAAAAGTGATGACAGGACTCCATGAGGCCGATAAAGCCTGAGATGACACGGCCTGCCTCCCCCAGGTCCATCTCAGCTAATGAGGCTGTGCATCAACATCACTGCAATGGATAAACCGAAGACTATCATGCCATGACCACGGGGGAATAGCAGAGTGGAAATCGGGTATCAATAATACCTTTTGGTTTCTAGCTCTACCAATAAAGCTTATAAAATATTCAAACCTTTGATGTGAATTTGGATGTTAACGCTCAGTTTGATGAGTCAGGCCACTGATCTACGACCGCCACTGGGATAATAATACATTACATTTTGCCTTGGAACAAAGAAGAGCATTCAGATATCCAACCAATTATATTTTCTCTCCTTTTCTTCTTCCAGTCTCCTGTATGCATGGCTGGAAATAAAAGGCTGCATTGACATGGTGCTGTGCAGTTCCTCTAAAGTGTCACTAGAAATGTCTGAATGTTCAAAGGCTCTGGTAGAGTTGGGGTTGTCATCTGTACCAATGTACCATTTCTGGTCTCCAAGAAAACTCAAAGACAAGGCTGTCATGAGGCTTGGCACAGTTTTAAAGTCTTCAGTATCTTCATCTTAACGTGCTGTATTGTAACATTATTATACCTTACAGATGAAGGTGACACGTACAGAAATGTGTCGAGAGTGTGCTGATGTGCATTGTTAGCTATTCACATGGACAATGAAGAGACCAAATATTTGTTTCTAAATGTGACTGTCAATCATTTAGATAGATATAGGTAAGGCATCTATTGAGATTGAGGCTGGAGCGACATTCATAATATGAGTGATTGATGATGGAGAACAGGTGTGATGTTTTTCTGCACAAACAGAAAGATTATTGTATCAAACTCAATAATTCAACAAAATGTAATCAGGCAATACAAATAATTAGTGTGCTTGCTTCAGCAAAACGCACTACTACTACTACTACTACTACTACTACTACTACTTCTGCTACTTACTACTTCTGCTAATACCTAATACGTCTACTACTACTATTACGTCTGTTACTATTACTTCTGCTGCTACTACTACTATTACTACTGCTATTACTACTACTTCTGCTACTACTTCTGCTATTACTACTACTTCTGCTACTACTTCTGCTATTACTACTACTACTACAGATACTACTTCTTCTACTACTACTGCTACTACTACAGATACTACTTCTGATACTACTTCTGCTATTACTACTGCTACTACTACAGATACTACTTCTGCTACTTCTGCTACTACTACTACTTCTGCTACTTCTGCTATTATTTCTGCTACTACTACTACTTTTGTTAGTACTACTACTACTAACTATCAATAGCAGTCATCTCCAAATTAATCAATAATGCAAAGGAACAATAAATCAAAAACATGATTAAACCAAATACTATGGACACACCTGAACTGGAAAGCAAAGGAATTGGCTTTCCTCTCCATGTATCATCAATAACTCATATTATAATGTCTCTAGGATCTAGGATGCTCCAGGCCTAATCCCAGTCCCAGTCCTAGTCCCAATCTCAAGACCAATTGGTCCCTTACCTATAACAAACGCTGTTATCCAAAGCGATTTACAATGAGTGAGTATGTTGGTGTTTAGTGCCTTGCTCAAGGACACTGGCAAGACAGACAGCTGCTGATAGACACTTTGGCTGTCATGTGGGAATTTAATTTGTGACCTTTTCTTTACGTTTGTTGTTTTGCTAGCTGCCAGGCTACCCTTCCACTTTCACCTTCATCAGTTATCATCTAAGTGACTGCAGAGTTGAATCGTAAATCCATGTTATCCCTATGATGTTTCTGAACATGAACAACTCTCTTTCCTAAAGCAGGAAGTGGGAAAAATCAACTTCTAATCTGAGATGTCATCAAGAGAAGGTTGCTCCATTGACTGGCTGTCCTTGTTGCATTATTGATCACATGTCTGAATGAGCAGGGAAATGAGCAGGAAATTACCTCTTCATTGAGTGGGTGAAGTAATCGTTGAGTCATTGGTATTGATCAACAACCCTATCAACCCCCTGCAGATATATTATGGTCATTTTGTGCTATGGGGCAGTAAAATTCTTTATGTATTAACCAATGGAAAAGTGTTGTAATTGCACAATTATACTTTGTTAAGAGGTTTTAAAAAGTCTCCCTTATACATAATTTACTTTAGAGCACTTTTTACATTTACACATAATAGTGCCTTTTTAATTCATGCTATTGGCTACGTTTTAATCGATGCTGCCCTTGGAGGCTATAGTTTTTATTTTATTATTTTGTACTTCATTTTATTTCTTCTTTATTTTATTTGTATTTCTATTTTGTAATGTCTCTATATACTGTGTATTTTATTTGATGCTGTTTTTAGCTTTCTGTAAAGCACATTGTGATACCTTGTGTGAAATGTGCTATAGAAATAAATGATAAAATATGAACACAGAAGGAATGCTGATTATTGTGTGTAGTTAAGTTAAGAGAACTAAGAGGTTTATACAAACATCTAAGACAAAAGAAACAAATGACTAGTTGTAGTTATCTGAGTAACCACTGGGTGGTGGCCTCTGCTGTTTAAAGAGTAGAAGCTCTTAGACATCCAAGGGGTGATCTGGGTTTGATTCATTAAAGAGAATCCAAAAATCGAATTCTACAATATTTGCAGAGTACATCCCTAAATGTGATACTCCCAAAACCCACAGGGTGTAGCCGCCCGCCTTTTACAGCACAGGGAACAGAAATCCATTAGATGGTCGGAGTTGATTTAGTGCGGACGAGACCAGAATTTAAATACATAATATTTGTGTAATACGCCATTAAAAGGAAAAGCAAGTGAGGGGGAGGGGGAGAGAGAGAGAGACAGGGAGGTGTGTAAATCGTTCAGCGTTAATGATTTAGATGTGGAGGTGAGGTAACATCCAGTCAGGGATCCGAACTTCATCTGAAATGAAAAGAACCAAGTGAATCCATCCAACTCACCAAGTGCCTTGGCTGTTCAGAGTGTTTCAGGAGAGTGAAACAGGTGACACAGCAGAGAAGAGTAGTGTTCGATTTTGCAGACCTGCATGACTACTTTGTAATCTCACACATGGATCACTATTTCCACAGTGGTGAAGGTGAAGATTGCATGTTTGAGATGTATTATGGTCTCTAAACTACTGATCTTCAGCACTGTGACAGTGTTAGTGAACACCGACTACTGTGTGGCGTAGCTGTGCAACCCTCTGCGCTGCAGCGTCATATGGATTTACAGCTCCAGAGAGAATGGAAATATAGCAAAGGAGACTAAAGGGATGTGGAGAGGTTTCTGTTTCACCACTGATAACATGTTCTCAGACCCGAGAAGTGCAGAAACACAAACAACCAGTAAATCTCCCGTTCAATGTCGATGTAAGAAGAGTTTTATTCCCAAAGGAGAGAAA